>VDFB02000017.1:274971024-275134769 GCA_007258455.2 Sequoia sempervirens
GGACAGGATATTGATTTAGAAAATGATACTCCACTTCATCTTTATGTAGCTTTAAAAAAGAAACAAAGAAAAAGTGATTGTAATCATATCATGACAACCATATTTTTGATAATATGTAAAAACTGAAAGAATGAATATTATATGTTAATGAATGAATGTGAATATGTTAATTAATAAATGCTATATGTTAATGAATGAATGTTATATGTTATTAATAATGGATGAAATGAAATCAATGAATGTTATATGTTATTAATGGATGAATCAATGATTAATGTTATATGATTGGGTATGGGGAATTGAGAGTGATGTGAGGGGGGGGGAGGGGCCAAATGAGCTTCCACTGTCACATGGTTGGCCTTGTTAAGTAGAGAATATTAAACTATTCTCGAAACAAAGAGAAGCACAATAAGGTAATGCACTTTTCAATATAAGAAATGTATCATTTGAAGCATCAAACCAATATGCAGTCTGTATGTATGATCAATCGTCAGTCTCCGCAATGGTACATTTCCACGAATTTTTATTTTTTTTAAATTGATTCTTCGTCGCAATTTCGACGACAACCACTGACGAAAACCATCGACGAATCAATACAAAGGCTCAACGAAGTTTCTATAGCTGTGACGAATCTTTCGTCGTAACTCCCTGCCCATTTCGTTGCAATTTCGACGATCTTTCGGCGTTGCTACCACACTACTCCCTACCCATTTCGTCGCACTTTTGACAAAATTTTGGTGTTCTTCCGACGCTACTCCTTGCTAATTTTGTCGCAAATTCGACGAACTCTTGGTGTTGTTTCGACGCTACTACTTGCCTATTTCGTCACACATTTGATGAAATTTTGGTGTTGTTTCGACGCTACTCCTTTCCCATTTCGTCGCAATGGCGATGAACGTCTGCTATTGTTTCGACGCTACTGCTTGCCCATTTCGTCGAACTGGCGATGAACTTCTGGTGTAATTCGTCGGTGGATACACAAAGTTTTCGTCGATATTCTGACGAAATCTTGAGGTATTTCACGATGCCGTCGACCAACGATTCTTCGTCGTTATTTCAACGTTTAATTCGTCATCGGCCTTTCGACGAAAAAATAGTGACGAAAATATTTTTTCCATTGCGTCGCTCTTCCGACAAAGATTTGTCAAATGACCGACGAACGGCCGTCGGAAAATGGTGTCAAATTCAGTAGTGCTCACTCTTCCTTGGAAATTATATTTAATCTACATAAAACATATTCGATTTGATTTCTTTCAATAAATATTGGTACTTGTCATTCCATCTACGAATAGTGTGAATGCACTAGTTTTCACAAGTTTACTCCTCTCTTGTTCAATTTCTAGCAATAATATGTTCCTTAGGGTTCTTGATGGAGAATTATTCACTACATTAGTACTACCAATATTTCTTGATGAGGTCTCACCCTTCTAACCATTGTGATTTGAATTTCCACTCGACAGCTTGTTTGCCAAAAATTTCAATACATTTCTTGTCTCTGCTAGGCTTGCAAGTATATCTCTTAACCCTCTTGTAATCTCTTAAATTTCTATAATTATTTCCTTAAATATTTCCTCATCTTCTGACATTTTTGAATTTTTTGCTTGATCCAATTTCTTTAGTTCTCTTCTCTAGTACCTAATGTCCCTTTCATTCAACATCAATCATTGGGAAAACCCTATAGGCTAGTAGAATCATGCTCTAATATCATTGTAATGTCCCTAACATAAAAAATTAACATAAAGACTGATTTGCATTGAGTTTAATGAACAAAAACATATGAACACAAAGATCACTTTGATATAATGATAAACTTCATAATTTCATCCACATACATGATATATCAAATATAACTCACTAAGATTGATCTGAAATAATATATAATTCTACCAAAATTCAACAACAACAATATTATTATCTTCCTTACAGATTCCTTGAAGCTCAAATGCAATCCCTGAATGAGAATTCCCTCAAGAACCAAAGGGGTTTCATCCTTCAATCCTAGTGATCACTAGATTTTTGTCCACTAATCACAAACTCCTATGGGTTTTCATCCACATAAGGAATTAGAACACAAGTGTTCTAAAATGATGAAAAATGACATAATAATTTGATACCTATTACAAGAATTGACTCCATATATTTATATGCTAACAATTTCCCTTAAGGAATAGGTCAACCTTGAACCAAAATAGCGCCAAAGATCAAAATTTTAATTTCACATGCTACACTAAGTCATCCTTAAGGCCGAAGTAGATTATTTTGGAATTAGTGTGCCACCCTATGGACCTATCCACACACTCTCATGGCCCTTTCCTTCTTCCAAAAACTTTGTAATTGATGTTGCATGATCCAGAGGTGTCTTATACATTATGCCTGTTGAAGTAGGTGCCAGTTTCTCGACATAGTCATCTTCTAATAGCAATATCTTTTTGGTACCTGATCCATTTCCCCTAAGATTTGGATATGATGTGTAGGTGTCATTTTAGATGCTATGTTCCAAATTGAAAACCAAAATTTACTCCTGTGGAGGAATGCAGAGGAATTCTCGGAAGTGATTTTGCTCTGGTACAATGAGCCTAGGCTCGCGATCTTTTGATGGTGATATATTTCTAGTATATGATCCTTTTTCTATGAGCTCTAGATATGATGTGTAGGTGTCATTGCAGATGTTATGTTCTAAACCGCAAGATGGGAGGGTGTTCTATGATGAAATTTGGTAGGATTTACGGATTCCACTCTATAACTGTCTTTCTGTAAAAAGGGACATGACAACCCATGTAATTCATCTAGCATGTGTTTAATTACAATAATTGGGAACTTGTTCTTGAATGTGATTTTTGATTAATTCTAAAAAATTATACATATAAATGCTAGGAACCATCCTATTTAAAATAAATATTCTATATAAGAGTATACATTGGCAAAGTTCAAATGACCTATGCTTGCAACAATTCTTCTATTATTTGTTTAATCTGGTCTTGTACATAAAAATTATCGATATAATTGAATATTAAGAGGCATACTACCTACAACCAATTGAATTTCATGATCATAGAAATGTTGAGGGGTTAATCGATGTGGATCCATGAAAAAAATTGAATCATGTTTGGTGAAAAAATGCAACTATGATGATTGATTTGAGATGCTTGATTATGTGAGTTGTATAGAAAAAAATTTGGCTATAACTCCATAGGACTCATTTTAAATAACTTATCCATATGATAGGAATTAATGAGGTTTGAAGGACCTAATTTTGACCTTGTTAGAGTTTATTTCTAATCATTGGTCATAAATTACATCCATATTTCTCAAAAAAATCACATAATGGGTTCATGTGTGTATAACCATTGTGCTCTTAAAACCACATCACAAACCCATATTGGAAGAAAAAACATACATTATTTCAACTTATAGTTGCATATTGGAATTTTCATTCCAACATTTCCCCTTGTATTCTAATTTCCTCTCATTAGCTATCATTAACCTAAAATTGAAGTATGGATACATGTAGCATTCTCCTTGGTTTAGCTACTCAAGGGTCTAACGAATTATGAGTGTTGCCTAGATCAATGAGGATTGTTACAAGTGTTTTCTTGAAGTTCCCCTATTTGGGGCATGGTTATTTCAACCAAGGAATGCATCAATATCTACAATAGACTTTATTGGGTCCCAAAATCATTGCTCCACTTCCTAGAAAAAAATCTCTCACAAGGCCAAAGTTATTTTCATGTGAGTAAAATCAGCTCATCAATGGATCATGGAGGGAAAAAGGAAAAATCTATAAGAGTGGGTTATCTATCTTTTGCTTCAATCTCATCTTAGACTTAAGAGGTTGTTCCTTGGGTATACCTTAATAGGTATTAAACTCAAACAAAATGGATAATTACAAATTAATGATATCCAAATCCAACCTACAAACTCGGCCCCAAATACTATCACTAAACTAAAAACAAATGGATACCCTAAAACCCTTATATAGTTGATGACATTATGTAATCATAACCCACATGAAATGAATTAATTATAATCTCTTTGATTTTAAATCCTTGTTTATGATATAAGGTTATGATTGTACAAAACTACTCTTACTCCTATTCTATTCATTTATGTTTCATTTGATTGATGGTGTGATATTGGTGCATGGTTCTAAATTGGTACCTATTCTATGGGAAATGGAGTTGAAATTCACCAAGACAAGAATAAATTGAAACCAAAGGAATAATGAGCTATGCATTTACATAAACAAGAATCATTGAACTTATAATAGAAAATTCTTATTCATCCATAATAGAGTTACATAAATGCACGCATAACAAGAGAAAGATCACTATAAAACTCATGATATTATCATATTATTATTTTCTTCATCTAACTCAACATTAAATTTGTGCCAAAAAATATGGAAAGGGAAAATCCCTAGCTATGACTAAGAAATCCTCCTAGATGTATGCATACCATCATGGAGACATTTTGTTACAAATACCATTTACAATATTAATATCCCTTGATTCCACAAGATTGTACTTGACCCAAAAGAACTAGACTAGCATCAATGGCTTCCTTATAATTTTTTGGTATTTAGAGACCATATCTAAACTAACATTCCTTTGATAATAATCCTCAATTGTGACTTAACACCTACAAGGCATCAAACCCTAATCATTGCACTATAGCATCATTAAAATCTACAATTAGGGAGTAATCTAGCCCAAAATGGGTTTCTCAGATTTAAAAGTATGAACATGTATTAGAAATCAATGAGGGTAGTCAGGAGAGCTACTTCCATTAATGCAAGTTGATGGAGTAGATGGAGGAGAAACATGCCAAATGTTAATTTTACTTGTTTGAAGTTCTCAGGCTCCACCAAGAATCTACATCATTTAAAAAATTCTCCTTGTACTTAATCATACATTTGAATGATTCAATAATTAATATTCTCAAACTTTTGACAATTAATGATCCATTACCAATACATTCATTACACTTGTTGATTCATCGGTCTATAAAACCAATTCTTACCTTCATGCCCATGGGAGAGGAGCATAAAATCCTCTAATGTCCCAACATAATCCTTTAATGCCCATGTTTCTTTAGACTATCGGGCCATTAAGCTCCCTTTTATTTGCATGCTTATCAAACCAAGGATGTTGGCACATCCACCTTTTATATCTAAAAAAATCACTTATCCATCAGGCATCAGGCCTCCATCAATCAACCTACCATGGGATGGGGAAAGAGATATTTCTGATATTTTGAAAGAATGTGATGAGCACATGCCTATATTGATAGGGGGTTGAATCGGTATAACACAATATTCTAATTTTTAAAACTTATTCAACCAAAATAATAACATGCATTCAAGATCTAGCAATTAAAAACATAGGAAGAACACATGATTTATGTGGAAACCCTTGTGGGAGAAAACTATGAAAAAATATTGCTTATATATTGATCTTCTTTGTAGCACCCAACCTACTTTTACAAGTCTTCTTTTGTAGGCACCAATCCACACAACTAAGAACAGACTTAGCAAGAGACACCAATATCATATTTTGATAGGAACCAACCTCCAAATTGTTCCAAGGATGGTATTATCTTCACAAAGATCTAATTATAGATATACTTTCTTTCACATCTTTACTTGTGGATGATCTAATGGTTATCACAAAAATGCTCTCCTTCATGACTTGGTTTATAGATGATATAATTTTTTCCTTCACAAATCTTCTTAATGATGATGCAACAACTTCCCTTCACTAATTTTCTTTCAAATAATGTAATACTTTCCTTTATAATTATTTGATAAGGTCTACTCTAATGTCACTTACAAATCTTCCCCTAAATTATGCATCAGATATTTCTCCCTTCACATTACGAACACTCTCTTCATATATTTTAATATAGATATGATTTACTCTTCATATTCTCTCCTCTAGATGTGCTTGTAACTACTCTTATTCACTTCTATATCATTGTTTACTTCAAAAATATTTCTATTTTTATATCTACATATTCAAATGAGATGATGCATCTCTTTGAAAAGAGACATCCATATGAAAAGACAAAAACTTTTAATTATTCATGTCCCTTTGTTAATTATTCTTTTATGTTGATTACTTTTTAAATATGTTTATTTATCTTCAATTTATACCATTACATGTTCTCATGAAGAGAGGCAACCCATTAATGTAGAGAGGAAACTCCTCAAGGGAGACACCCTTTGTTAATAAACCTTCATACTAATTATTGTCTTCTTTAACCTTCATTGTTTTTTATTATGGGGAAAATAGGTTTTGTTGGGACCCAAAACCCATTACATAACAGTTTTGAAGGGACCCACAACCCTATCCAAGGAAAACATGTTGCATCAAAGATAAACCGCATACCATTAGCAACCAAACAATAGCAGGACTATGAATAAAGCAGGACAACACATGTTGCACAAAATAATTGCAGGGGCCTAAAGCCCTTAACCAAATACAATCAGGTTTTACCTAGGACCTTAAACCCTTAACCAGGTTTTTCAAGGACCTTCAACCCAAAAGAGCAAATGACCAGTCACCACCCTCCTCCATGCAGCTCCAACTCACATCTAAACCATTAAAATGAAGGAAACCAAAGTTCCCAATCAAAACAAACAACCCATCCAAATTCTCAACCTTAATATGAGAATTTGAGGAAGAAAACATCCAATCAACTTTTTTGCAACAACACCCCACCAATCTGCTAACAGTAGCCTCCCAACAGCACCTTCCCACTAGGGATTCCAACTCAACCTCCACCTCAAGAGGATGGGGCTCACCTCCAAAAGAGAGGATGAAATGAGACCCAACACCTCCAAAAACACCACTCTCCTTCTCAAACAAGCAACACCTCAATAAGATCTAGCATAAAAGAGAAGATCTATCAAGCAACACTACAGCTACCAACTCCACCTCAATAGAAGAAGGATCCACCTCAAAAGGAAAAGTATCCCCCTCAATAGGAGACTCAAGCTATAGATCCTAGCAGAAAATGAAATCAGAAGGAAGGGAATACACAATGTCCCAAGGCAGCCCTCGCATCAGGTATGGGTAGGAGGAAGTAGGGAACTCTTCAAACATTGCACAAAATTGGGCCCAAAGGCAACACCATAAACATAGCCCAGCCAACTATAGATAAACCACAATCTACACACCAAAGAACAAGACAAAGTACCACAATGAGCAGAGATCAAAGCCTAAGGAGAACATAAGAAAATCGGGCCCAAGAGGGAAAAGAGAGCCCCAACAAGAAGGATACTGAGAGACAACGAAACCATAAAGCCCCCAAGCTGCCCCAACACAATGGTCAAAGCCAAAGATAGGCCAAAACTCCATAGATCCAACCCAAGGGAAGCACCACCAGTCCACAAAAGGGAAACCAAGAGCACCCACAAAACACCCAAGGCAAGAAACACCACCGTAGCACCACCAAAAGGACAATAGAAAAGGGCTAAGGGAAACCCAAAAGGAACCAATTAGAAAATAGGCTAGCAAAGAAAACCCCCAAGCCATCCCATTACATCGAATAGGACCAAGAATAGGCCAATCCTCCAACCAATACACTTCATGGGAAAAGGAACCCCCACAGCCACACACCATAGAAGTCCACCAATAAAAACCAAGAAAAACACAATAGCACCGCACCAGACCCCCAGAACAAGAGAGTCAAGAGAAAAGAAAAGCAGAGCATAGTAAGCCTCAATAAAATAAGCAAACCCAAGGGACTGCAAACAACTATTTGAAACCCTCCAAAATAGAACAACAGAGCACAAATCCAAACCTGCTCCAAACCTCAAAAGGGAACCCATGCTAGCCAAGAAAGAAACCCCACTCCAAGCAAGAGAAACCTCCATCTACCATAAGTAGCCAAGACTCATCCAAAAAAGGGTAGGAGAAGCTACTACAGGGGTCACGACAACAACAACAACCCTGACTGGGAAAATCCGCAGAAGCCACCCACAAGCAACCATCCACAAAATGAGAAACACCATAAAAGGGCCATAAACCACAAGAGCCAAACACAACAACAGGTCAGATGGATCTAGAGGGAAGAAGACCCCACACGCAGACATCTAATCACCATTTCCATTCTCAAAATTTTCCTCGCCATCTTCTACAGATTTCAAAACTCTCACTCCTCGCCTATTCCACTTCGCTTCATCATTCTTTAACAATCATTGTTTCCTTTAATATGATCAATTCCTTTTTATTATTATCACTACCCTTTAATTGTGATTGATGCCTTTTAATACCAAAATTTATCAATGATTTTAGTTTATCAGTTATCACCCTTTCAAAAACTCTTGATTGTTGCTCCTTGGAATTATAACAATTGCTCTTTAAATTGTTAATTTTTTCCTTCTTAAATATGAAATTTTCTATTGTAAATATGTCAATTTGTAAGGGGGTCGACCTTGGTATGAAGTTGACCTTGGTATGAATTTGATTGTCTTATATATAAAATGTTATCCTTTTTAAGTACCAATGATCAATATAGGTTGGTCAATAATGAAATATTAACCCCATTTCTCAAAAAAAAAATTATTTGAAGGGTCTTAAAAGAAACTAAAAACTTGAGTTCTGAAAATAAAAACTTGAGTTCTTCTTTATTCAAAAGGTTACCTATGGCTTTGTCTTCCATTATGTTTTTGAAACTTTCTGTTGAACTTAATTTTCTTCTTTTTCTCCCAATTTATTCATTCGCAAAGATATTTCGGATAGTAGATCATCCGGATAAGATTGAGTTTGAATAAGATCTATGTTTGAACTAAAACTGTTTTTGTCTTTAGAATACTGGTCAGAGGTCTTTAAAAAAGGATGGCAAGACTTTTTGTCAAAATTGACAATTTGTGGCCTTATTAAAGGATATTTAGAAAGATCTATAATCGAAATTTCTATATTACTATCAATCAATAAATTCAATTTATGAAGTAAATTAGACGATTGATGAGAATCATGGATTAACGCTTGGTCACGTAAATATTTATCCAATAATATATTGACTTGTGACTTTATGAGTGAGATAGTTTCTTTCTCTGAGTACACAGCTCTTATTTCAGCAATATACAAAGAAAGCGGATTGTTATGAATGGGAACTAAATTGGGAACTAAATTTAATAATTGTCCATATGTTATATTCTTATTTTTGATATGAATCCTTTCTATGTAAGAAGCTAATCTTTTTTTATAATTGAAACGAGGACGGTGTAAATAATCTAAAAATTCAAGTGTATTTGCTTTGCAAAAAGAAGCTCTCAATGAATTTTGATTAGATAGTTTTAAGGGATTTAACCAATTATCGAATATTGCCGAAAGACTAGATAATTCCATGTAACTTTTTCCATTATCGAATACGTCAATAATCAATTCATTTATCGGTTTATTCTTATCCAAACCTGATCGTACTAGTGTTTTTTGATTCATTCTCGGGGATTCAAGATTAGGAATTGATTTTTTTTCTCTTTGCGGATTGACAATCTCGTCCCAGATAATCTTATAAAATTGAATCTTGTCCGAGATAACCTTATAAATTTGATTCTCAAAAATTTTATTGGGATTTCCAAACCAACCCCGATGTTGAGTAGTCCATAACTCAATTGGATTGAACACTCTATTTTTGAAATTGTTTTGTTTGGAAATGGACAAAAGATATTCTAATCTTTGTTGAAAGTATTCGATCTGAATGGACAATACAAAAGTATTATTCTTTTTCTTGTCAAAAGTTCGAAGAATAGAGCGATTCAACCTTTTTTTCTGACATATTCTCCAACTTGATGAATGCTGGGTAATTGCATCTTGCGTTACATTATTCAATTTTATCCAATTTGTTCGAATTGGATCTTTTAAATTGCGACTCAATGTTTTGATTAAATAGATTCTCTCTAATATTATTAAATAGATTCTATCTAATAGAATTTGGAATTCTAAATCGAATTCCAAATAGTATTTATTGAATTCCAAATAGTATTTATTGACTATTTTTTGGAATTCCAAATTGAATTCCAAATAGAAATAGTATTTATTGACTATTTTTTGGAATTCCAAATTGAATTCCAAATAGTATTTATTGACTATTTTTTGGAATTCCAAATAGTATTTGTTGACTATTTTTTGGAATTCCAAATAGTATTTGTTGACTATTTTTTGGAATTCCAAATAGTGGAATTCCAAATTAAATTCCAAATAGTATTTATTGACTATTTTTTGGAATTCCAAGTAGTATTTATTGACTATTTTTTGGAATTCCAAATAGTGGAATTCCAAATTGAATTCCAAATAGTATTTATTGACTATTTTTTGGAATTCCAAATTGAATTCCAAATAGTATTTATTGGCTATTTTTTGGAATTTCCAATAGAACTTTTCAAAATTGAATTCCAAAAAGTATTCATTGGCCATTTTTTGGAAATAGTATTGATGGATTATTTTTGCCAATTCAAAAGAATATATATTTTTTGTATCAATTAATTGAATATAGAATCTTTTAAAGACTTTTTTCCATTCCAAAGAATACTTCTGGAACAATTTTGGAAAAGCATACTTATCCAATGCAGTTTCGGATTCTAAATCCACATTCAGGATAATTTCATCATAAACAATTTCATCAGAGTAACCCTGTCCAGGCTTAGTTATTGATAGAGTAAATTGATCCGTTATTTTAAGAAGAAAGTTTTTCAATCGGAAATCATCGTTTAATCTTAATTGTTCTTTATTTAATTTTAATTGTTCTTTATTTTGATCACAGGATGAAGAAGATCTTGAAAAATTCTGATTCATAAATCGAATAGAATTAAATTGATTTATATCTTTTCTAATGTCAGATCCGGGATCTGATAAAATATCATAGTTTACAGAAGGATTCTTAAGAAATGTTTTCACCTTCCATAGATCAGCTATTCTATTTTTTTCTAATCCCCTGAAATATTGAAAAGCATCTTGTCGCCTTTTCAACAATTTGAATTTTTCACCAGGTTTCTTAGTATAATTAATACTTATACATGATTCATCTATTGACAAATCATCAAAGAATCCTTTCAAAAATTTCGACTCTGAGAAGGAATAAGATTCTTTTGTTCGATCTGATTCTTTTTGTTCAATTTCTTCTTGTTGCATTGGATTTTGCTTTTCCAATTTATCCATTGCTCTTTTTATAGCTTGGATTTCTTCTTTATAGCCTTCGATTTCTTTAACTCTTTTTTTCCTCTCTACAATTATGTATTGTTCTGATTTTGAAGAGAAATCCAATTCTTCTGTTTGAACTAAATTCTTTTCTAGTTGCTCAATTTTGCTTTCTAGTGCCTCAATATCAATAACTGAGTTTTTAATAAGTACCGATTTCCTCCGTTCATCAAGGTTTTCAAGTTGTTCCCAAGATGAATCAATCTCCCATTCAATGTTATTCAATTCCTTCTCCGAAGGACTTTCCCAACTTATTGTTCCTTGGTTCTTTAAGATTCGATCATTTTTATGATTCAGATTTGTGTTAGACCTGGATAAAATCCAAACATGTTTTTTTGGATCGAGAAAACGACGTTGATATCTCCTTTTGTCTTTTGGCAAAGACATAAATAGATGCGGAACGAGCAACAAATTTTCCTTTCTAGCTCCAAAATGTTGTACAGATGGAAATATCTTCATCAAATTATATGATGATTTGTCTCTTTCAATTAAAGCTCGAGTACTTAAAAAATAGAAAAGTAACGGCAATGCTATTATCATTACAGCTTTTCTTGCTTGACGTTTGAAAACAAATATACGTATATCCCGTATAAGCAATGTACTAAGAATCCGAAAGTCAAAAAGCTTAACAACACTTTCTCGACCAGAAAATATTTGACTTAGCAATCTCACCAAATTAGATTCGTTCCATGGAACGAATATTTCCATCATGTTATCTTTAAATTTCGACTGAACGCTAAAGAACCAAACTCTTTCTCGGTTCTTTTCGATAGGGTCCATAGACCACGGTTTTTTGGGTTTCTTCATTGTTTTTTGTTTAATAAATAATAAATAAAATGTTTAAAAAAGAATATAATGAGTAAACAATGCAATATTTAGACATTAATAATATAATACCTACTTCAATATAGATACCAAAATCTTTTTTAGTGTGAAAGAGGAATAATATAACATATAAACGATTCTATATAATAGAGTAAAAAATGGATAGATAGGTATCTGTTATACCAAACCAAATAGACCAAAAATAAAATAGGATTTTTCTACCCTATTTAGAACATTTAGAACGACGGGTATACTAGAAAAGAACGAGACTTCTTTAATTCATTTTTAATTCATTTAATCTTATCTATCTGTATTGTCCATTAATTATCATTTTATCTACCATTTTATGGTATAGAAATTGCTAACAATCCCAAGTCTATTTCTTATTGAAAATTAGAAACATAAATTAGAATTAAATTGGTTAATCTGAATCCATACTTATTATAATAAAATTCACTTTTTTTAGTTCTGCTTTATCATAGCATCCATGGCTGAATGGTAAAAGCACCCAACTCATAATTGGGAAGTCGCGGGTTCAATTCCTGCTGGATGCACAATAAACAGTTATTATGCTCTGCTCACACTATCTTTTAGATGAAAGAATCGCAAATAGTGAGGTTCTCTCGATTCAATTAAGTATCGAGATTAGATTATCTGTGCTCATGTTTTGTTATATTATAACTTAAATAGAACAGAATGACAAATATTTTTTTTATTTACGCATGTTTAAACGACATTTTCTGAGAATGAAAATGTATATTACATGGTACAAAATGAACTTCTAATTTAACGATCAAGTTGATTTTGTAATTAGAAGTTCATCTGATAATTTCAGCCTATTCCCTGCCATTTTAAGAATATAAGGGCAAATCCTAGTTTTTTCAGTTAGTAAGAAAAAGGTTTATATAAATACTCTAAAATAATGTATCCTGGGCAATTGCAACAATTGGATTCATTACTATCCCCAGTAAACTAGATGCTATTACACATACAATCATACTAAATTCGATATAATTTTTTGAGATTGAAGAAGATAATCTATAATTTTGCACGTGGGGAGTTATTTCTTTGTTTCGTTCAGTCATTAATAACTTAATTATTTTCAGATAATAATATATTGAAATAACACTCATAAAGAGTCCTATCGAAACCAATAAATAGGAGCCTGCTTGCCATCCACACCAAAATAGATAAAGTTTTCCAAAAAAACCTGCTAGTGGAGGAATACCTCCTAGAGATAGCAGACATAAAGATAAAGACAAAGCTGAAAAAGGGTCTTTCATATATAATCCTGCATAATCCCGAATGTTGTCTGTTCCTGTACGTAGACTGAATAATACAATACAAGCAAAAGTTCCTAAATTCATAAAAATATAGAGCAGCATATAAGTTATCATACTCGCATATCCATTATTTGAGTCTCTATCAATTATTCCAATAAGGATATATCCAATTTGACCTATCGATGAATATGCAAGCATACGTTTTATGCTTGTTTGAGTAATAGCAATTAAATTCCCTAATATCATGCTAAGAATAGCTAATATTTCCAAAAGAAGATGCCATTCGTTCAATGAGAAATAAAAAATAAAATCAAAAATTCTAGTGGCTAAAGCTGAAGCAGCTACTTTTGAAATAACAGAAATAAAAGCAACGACTGGAGTGGGGGAGTTAGAGTCGAAAAGAGGAATTCTCCCTCTTTTCTCTCATTCAGAACCGTGCATGAGACTTTCTTCTCGCACGGCTCCTAAGTGATAAAAAAGATTAGCATAATCGTTTGATTCTCTCTTTTTTATTACCTTCCTCGTGTATGTATAAGATTGAATCAATTCAATTGATAGAAAGAATCATTAATCCTTAACTTTCCGAGGAATCCTTACTCAGTGGTTATTATGGTAAATCATCTTTTTTTTCTTATTTTGTTATGAAAGAGTTAAAAAGAAAAAAGAAAACCATCTGATTTAATTCGTTCTGAATAGTCATGAGATGTTCATCTTAGGGTAATCTTTTTGTCGACGGATGCCTTTTTTTTTACACTCGTAGTTTTTGAAGAATGAAAACTTACTATGTAGCATCTACGTTAAGAATAAAAAGATTGTACACGTCATTAATCTGATCCTTTGTAAAAACTACCCGTAATAACTAACTTGTAAAAGTTATTTGTTTATTCAATCAAACAATTTAGTTTGTTTCTTACTTTGCTTTACCTTAATTCAATTCAATTTTTGGTAAAAGTGATGTCTTAGTCCAAGTGGGAATAACAGTCTTTTCTTCCACATGTCTATAGAGTTTTTATAAATAGAAACATTTCTAAAAAAGAGATTTAGAAATGTAATAATTTGTAAAACGAATCGCACTCCTTCATATACATCGGGGGTCCATTGATGAAAAGGAACTAGAGAAAGCTTGAATGCAATTCCTACCATTATAGATAGAAGTACAATCCAAATTCCTGGAGAGTTATACATTTGTGTATTGATAAGACCATTGGCTATTTCTTGAAGTTCAATCTCTCCTACAGATAGACCATATAGCCAAGAAAGACCATAAACAAGAATGGAAGAACTTGTTCCACCCATTATTCCTTGGGTCAGCCATATGAATAATGAGTTGGCCATATTTTTTTTTTTCTTTCATGTTGTTTTTTAGTTACATTTGCTTAATCTTAAATAATTTATTTTCTTGGGTGGTTTCCTATGTATATATGCCTTAAAGGAAGTCAACCAGCATAGATTACATTTCATAGTTAGTCATCATAAACTAAATCAAACTCTAAATTCTTCCTTGTCTTTAGTAGAGTATATTTGACAATATGCTTGCCAACAATCTTATCCATATGTCTTTGACATCAATGAAAATATCTTGGACAACGAATTCCTTCTTGACATCAATGACAAAATTTCCAACAATCTTATCCATAGGATTTTGACAACAATGATAATATTCTAGCAATCCCCCCCTTTGTCATTGATGGAAACATAATTCTCCCCCTTTCTCTAACTCTCCCCCTTTGACATCAATGGAAAACATTATACTTCCATCCACAAATAAATCATGGGAAACATCCATTCATATTCTTTGTGTTTAATACTCATATCTATTGCAATAAGAATATAATTCTCCCCCTATCAAATATTGTCTTATGCTTCCCCTTTATCTACTACTCTATCCTTTGTTTTTATATTTCTTGGATGACATATTTTCTCTATAGTTGCCAAAAACTAAATTTATCAAATCAAGATTTTTTTTATTTATCTCATTATTCTCCACACATCTTCAAATCTCATTCTTTATCCATGGCTACTAAATGAAGGTGGTCATCCTTTTCACATCAATGACATCATTCTCCCTTTTCTTATAACTCCACCTCTTTCTGAAACTCACTAGTAGGTCATTCTCTAAGGCACCTTCTAAGTGCATATCATCAAAAATATGGAGCTAAAAGACAATGCAATGATTAGCTCCCCCTGAATTCGTACTAATTTATTATGAACTTAGTAATACCTCTTGTTCATGAAGTTCAATTTGCATAAGATAGATTCTCCCTTCTTCTCATTATCTTGCTCTTGTTTTCTTCTTCATACTTTTATATTTTCTTCTTTTTGATTATCCATGGCTTCCACTTTCTTGTTCCACATAGGGGGTTCCGCAAAACCATTTCTATAGAAGCATGCTATGTGACCATAGTTGTTACACTTATAGCACACAACATTGTAATCTAAAAAGGGAGCAAAGGAATTATAGCTCCTACTTGTGAACCAATAAGGACTCCTATTCTTGTTCCAACCAACATTTCTTTCTTGTGTTCTACAATCTCTTGCCTTATGACAAAGTGATTACAACAATATCAATAACCACAAAAGGAATATTGAAACTCGGTCATATGAGGTTATCTTGGAGGGAATATCTTCTAAATTTATTTTTATCCTTGTAGTCTTTGTGAGGAATTATGGTTTTTTGAGGAATCCCATTTTCTTTCTTCTTGTTGTTTTCATTCTTGATAGGACTCTTGAGAGCATTTGCATAGATTTTTGGTTTTTCCTCATTCCCTTCTTCGGTGGCTCCTTGGGATATTTTGTAATTTTTTTATTTTCTTCATAACCAATACTTGTCCTAATGTGTGATGACTTCTGGCCATTGATAATATCATCTAACATTTTCAAACTCTTCTCATTCCTCAAGTCTTTGTTCAATTGAGCACTTGCTTTCTCAAATTTATTTCTCAAGGAGACAATTTCAGACTCTAACCTTTCATATTTTTCTTTCTTTTTCTCTAATTGAATACTCACTTCCTCTTTAATATTGTTTCCTTCTTCAACCTAAATTTTTAGTTTGATGATTATCTTCTCAAAATTTTCAAGGATTTGTACTAACTCTATATTAGATTCATGGTCCTCTTGATGTCGTAATATTTTCAAATTTATTTTTTTAAGTTTCTCAATCTCACTATAGACATAATAGAGTTCCTCCTCAAGATCCACTTCTTCACCATCTTCGTCATATTCTTCTTCTGAATCCTTCTCTCTTTTTTCATCTTTACTTTTGACCTGCACACTTAGAAGCAAAATGAATTTTTTTACCACAATTAAAACATTTATACTTACCTTTGTACATGTCGGATCCTTTCTTGAGCTTTCTATCAAAATGGGCTTCCTTTGCATCCCATTCATTGTTGGAGCTATTACTTGAATCATGCTTTTTATTCTTCATCTTCTTTGATTCTTTGAATGTTTCCTCTCTTTTAGAATAAATCAATGATAATATTATAACAATATCTCCCTTTTTCATTGATGGAAACATAATTCTCCCCCTTTCTCTAACTCCCCCCCTTTGACATCAATAGAAAAAGGATGTTCATTATACTTCCATCCACGAATAAATCATGGGAAAGATCTATTCACATTCTCTATGTTCAATATGTATATCTATTGCAATAAGAATATACTTATCCCCTATCAAATATTCTCTTGTTCTCTCCCTTTCTCTACTATTCTATCCTTTTTTTATATATTTCTTGGGTGACATATTTTCTCTATAGCTTTCCAAAACTAAATTTAAAAAATTAGGAGTTTGTTTAGCTATCTCATTATTCTCTAAACATCTTCAACTCTTCCTTCTCTATCCATAGCTACTAAATGAAGTCCATTTTGTTACATCAACAACATCATTCTCCCTTTTCTTATAACTCCCCTCGTTTATAAAACTTATCGGTAGATCATTCTCTAAGTTGCATTCTAATTGCATATCATCAAAAATATGGAGTTGAAAGATAATGCAATGATTAGCTCCCCCTAAAATTTTACTTATCTATTATGAACTTAGTAATACCTCTTGTGTATGAAGTGAAATTTGCATAAGTATAGATTCTTCCTTCTTCTCATTATCTTGCTCTTGTTTTCTTCTCCATACTTTTCTTTCTTTTCTTTTTTATTATACATGGCTTCCAGTTTCTTGTTCTGCATAGGGGTTCCACAAAATCATTTCTTTAGAAGCATGCTATGTGACCATAGTTGTTGCACTTATAGCACACAACATTGTAATCCAACAAGGGAGCAAAGGAATTATAGCTCCTACTTGAAAACCCATAAGGACTCATATTCTTGTTCCAACCAAAATTTCTTGCTTGTGTTCTACAATCTCTTGCCTTATGACCAAAGTGATTACAAGAATAGAAATAACCATAAAAGGAATGCTAAAACCTATTCATATAAGGTTGTCTCAGAGGGAAAGATCTTTTGAATGTATTTTTATCCTTGTATTATCTATGAGAAATTTTGGGTTTTTAGGAATGTCATTTTCTTTCTTCTTGTTGCTTTCATTATTGATAGGACTCTTGAGAACATTTGCGTAGCTTTTTGGTTTTTCCTCATTTCCATTCTTGGTGGCTACTTGGGATCTTTTGTAATCTTTTGATATGATTCATAACCAAGGTCTATCTTAATGTGTGATGACCTCTAGCCATTGATGATATCATCTAACATTTTTGAAATCTTCTCATTCTTCAAGTCTCTATTCAATTAAGCACTTTCTTTATCCAATTTCTTTCTCAAGGAGAAAATTTTATACTCTAACCTTTCATAATTTTCTTCTTTTTTCTCTAATTAAATTCTCACTTCCTCTTTAATATAGATTCTTTCTTCGATCTAAATTTTTAGTTTCATGATTATCTTCTCAAATTCTTCAAGGCTTTGTACTAACTTTATATTAGATTCATTGTCCTCTTGATGTTGTAATTTTAATTTCAAATTTATTTTCTTAAGCTTCTCAATCTCACTATAGGAATAATAGAGTTCCTCCTCAATATCCACTTCATCATCTTCATAATATTCTTCTTCTAAATCTTTCTCTATTTTTCTTTCATCTTTAATTTTGACTTGTAAACATTCAAAAGAAAAATGACCTATTTTACCACAATTAAAAAAATTATACTTACCTTCGTACATGTTGGATCCTTTCTTGAGCTTTCTATCAAAATGGTCTTCCTTTGCATCCCATTCATCATTGGAGCTATTACTTGATTCATGCTTTTTATTCTTTATCTTCTTTGATTATTTGAATGTTGCCTCCCTTTTAGATGATTTATTTTCTTCTAACTCCATTTCCTCTTCTCTTTCACTCACAAATTTGTCTTCATTTGTCATGAAATCATTCCTTTTTTCTATTTTCATGTGTGTTCCATTTGTCACCTCATCACTTTTTCTTGCTTCTCTTTCATCACTTGTATTTGGTTTTATTGGTGCTAGATGATCAACTTTATTCTTGATATTTCCTTTTCCCTTATTTCCTTTTCTTTTTTCCATATGTTCTCTTAAGATATTCTAGTAGTTAAACTATTCAAAGGAACCCACTTCGATACAAATTGATGAGAACATGCTTATACTGAGAATGGGGTGTGAATCAGTATAAGAAAATATTTTACTTTTCAAAACTTATTCAACCACAACAATAACACACATGCAATGTCTAGAAATTAAAACATAGGAAGAACACACAATTTACGTGAAAACTCTTGCAAGAGAAAACCACAATAAAAAAATTGCTTATATATTGATCTTCTTTATAGGCACCAACCTACTTCTTTTACAAGTATTCTTTTGTAGGCACCAACCCATTGGAAACACCAATCCCCACAACTGAGCACCAACTTAGCAGGAGACACAAATATCTTATTTTGATAGGCACCAACCTCCAAATTCCTCAAAGGATGACATTGTCTTCACAAATATCTAATTATAGATGTAATTTCTTTCACACCTCTACTTGTGGATGATCTAACAGTTATCACAAAAATTCTCTCCTTCACAACTTGGTTTGAAGATGATGTAATTGTTTTCCTTCATAAGTCGTTTTGATGATGATGCAACAAATTCCCTTTATAAATTTATCTCAAATAATGCAATAATTTCCTTTATAATTATGTCATAAGGTCTAATCCAATGTTAATTACAATTTTTCCCCCAAATTGTGCATCATAAATTTCTCCTTTCATAATATTAACACTCTCTTCATATAATTTAATATAGATTTGATTTAATCTTCACATTCTCTTCTCTAGATGTACTTGTAACTTCTCTTATTCACTTCTATCTCATTGTTTACTTCATCAAATATTTCTCCTTTTATATCTACATATTCAAATGAGAAGATGCATCTCTTTGAAAAGAGATATCCATATGAAAAGACACAACCTTTTAAATATTCATGTTCCTTTATGTTGATTTCTTTTTAAATACTTTTATTTATCTTCAATTTATCCATTACATGTTCTCATGAAGAGAGGCATCCCATTCATGTAGAGAGGAAACTCCTCAAGGGAGACACCCTTTGTTAATAAACCTTCATCCTAATTATTGTCTTCTTTAACCTTTATCATTTCCTTTAATATGATCATTGCCTTTTTATTATTATCATTGCCCTTTAATTGTGATCGATGCCTTTTAATATCGTTAATCACTACTTTTAGTTTATCATTTATTTCCCTTTCAAAAACTCTTAATTGTTGCTCCTTGTAATTATAATCTCCGCTCTATAAACTTGTTAATCTCTACCTTATTAAATATGAATTTTTTCATTGTAAATATGTCAATTTGCAAGGGAGTCAACCTTGGTATGAATTCAGTTGTTTTATATATTTTTTTTTTCCTTTTTAAGTGTCAATGATCAATGCAAGTCGACCAATAATAAAATCCTATAATTATTTCTTGGGTTGGCCATATGAAGAATGAGTCAGCCATATAAGGAATTTGTTGCATTCGTGCCGCTATTTAGTTACATTTGCTTACTCTTAAATAATTTATTTTCTTGGTTAATTTCTTATTTATACGTGTCTTAAAGGAAGTCGTCCAAAATAGAGTATATTTCATAGTTAGTCATCATAAACTAAATCAAACTCTTATTCTTCCTTGTCTTCAATAGAGTACATTTGACAATATGCTTGTCAATAATCTTATCAATATGTCTTTGACATTAATGATAATATCTTGGACAACAAGTTCCTTCTTGACATCAATGACAACGTTTCCAAAAATATTATCCATGTTCTTTTGACATCAACAAGGAAATTATCGTAGTGATGGCGGAGTCCCGAGCTTCTCTTGGAAACCCTACGCAGAAGGTGTCCCATGTTCTGGCGCAGGGTGCTTCTGGCGCAGGTGTGTGTGGCAAGAATGGCTCCCAGACTGTTGGTGATGGAGCTTTTTCAGCGTTTAACTCTGGTTCGGGGTCTGGCAGTGGTCGTTGCAGGGGCGGCGACCATATGGCTATGGACAGATCCACTGTGCAGATCCGGAATGGGAGGGCTATGACTGGTGGGTTCGTCCCTGTCTCCAATGCAGTTTTTGTGGATCTGAAGGCAGAGACAGAAGAGGAAATAGCGGAGAACGTCTCTGAACTCTCCGAGATTGGAATGATTTTTCATTTCAAGGGCTTCTGGCCCAACCTCCCTCAGCTGCATTCTTGGATTTCCAAGGAATGGCAGCCTCTAATCTCTGGTAAAAAAATTATTTTCCCCATGGCTAAGGGGTTTTTTGTGGCTAATTTTGACAATGCTCAGGACAGAAACATTATTCTTTGTGACAATTTTTTTAGCTGGGAGAATAAATTTATGTTGATGATTAAGCCTTGGCACGCTGATTTCAACCCTGCTTCTGAAACTTTTAGCAAGGTCCCGATTTGGGTACAGTTGCCTTACCTTCCCATCCACTTATGGTTTGACCCCCTTTTGGAACAAGTGGGTGATGCCCTAGGTGATTTCTTGTTGGTTGGTGTTGCTACTTTTGACATACTTCATTCCACCTTTGCCCAAATTTTGGTTGAAATGGATGTTTCAAAAGGGTTGCCTGCTGAAATTTTAATCAAAACTTCAAAGGGTTCTTGGATTCAGTCCTTGGACTATGAAGGGATTCCCTTCCACTATAGAAGATGTTTTAAAACAGGTCACTCTGTTGCACAATGTGGTTTCGAGAAAAATGCTTCAACTTCTTGGTGGAAAGGTGTCTCTCAACAACATTATACGATTGAGAAGAATGTTGATCAACATAGGAGCTTTTCTGAGGTGGTTGCCTCGGAAACACAAGCTCATGAAGTTTCCCCTTTGGATGTCTCTTCTGGTGGGGTTTCTGAAACTAAACATCTTGTTGAAACCCCTAATGTTCGTGAGGTGGCTACTTCTGAATCTCTGGGTATTGGGATGCCCCCTCTAGTCGTCTCAAATGGTAGGGTTGCTAAGGAAACCCCTATTAAGTCAATGGCTACCATTTCAGGGGAATGTGCTTCGGCTTCCTTTTCTGGTGGCTCTTCAAAAAATTCCTTATCTGTGCAAAGGAATGAAAATATAACCCCTAATACTTTGGTTGTTGGCTTTCATCTTCATAATGGTTGCGAGCTGGCGTGGCACGGTAAGGCGGTGCAGGTGGAAGATGGTTGGATCATAGTTAGGGGAAAAAAAGATAAATCCTCTCAGTCATCTTTCGACATGACTCTCTACTCCCACAAGAAAAATGTTAAATGTAAATCTTAATTGGTCTTGTTTTGGAGCTGGTCTTTTTCGCTGGTTGCTTGCTGTCTTTTCTGCAGCCTTGCTCTTTTTTGTTAAAGGGTTCTGGGTCCCTTCAAAATCTATTTTTTCCTATATCAAAAACAAAGGAAATGTGGACCCTCGAGGTATCAAGATTAGTAGGGAAAGGATGAAGGCATGAATAACTTTGAAATTTTGAAGGACTTAGAGGAAATTTTAAGAGGACTAAGGGAAATGTTAGAGTAGTTTAATTTTGGGGAATGCAAGATTCGGATGACAAGTATGATAGGGATGAAGGGATGAAAAAGTTAGAAATCCTAAAATATAAAGAGAAAATTTTGGGGAATCGAGGAAGAAAGGGCTGGTAGGAAGGTAAGAGAAAGCTTGAAACTCATAAGCTATTAAATACTTGAGAAAATTTAAAAAGTCTTCTATGAAGTTTTAGGCCATCAAGGGTGGATGGGAGGAAGTGAAGGAATAAGGAACAACCAATATTTTGACCCCAATAAGTTATATAGAGCAATCGATAGAGTTTCAAACTGTCGAGGGGAAAGAGGAACTCATACGACATGCCAAGGATTGGGATGTCGAGGGGAAAGGTACTAAGGGATGGATGGATGAGGAAGTTTGAAATTTCTCTAGATGTGCAAAGGACTTAGGATTTTAGGATATTTTAAATCTTTAAGGATCAAGAATGCCAAGGAATTGTATCAAGGGATGTGAAATTTTGAAACTAACAAAACAACACTTAGGAAAAAAAATTAACCATTGAAATTTGGAAATAAGAGATGCTTAAAGGAGGTATGAATGTAAGGGAAACCCTAATAGTCCAAAAGGTCAACAATCTTGACACTTACCCACTTTCACAAGGTTTCTAGGTGAGGTTTCAAGATTGATAAGCATGGCATACAAGGATGGATACCCCTGAAACTCCAACAAGGTGACAAACAACATGGCCATTTTTTTGGAAGGATTAGAGTGGGGACTTCAGATAGGTAGGGAAGGTATTCTAGCATGATCAACCCTAAAACCCCAAAAAGGAAACCAACACAATCAAGGAAAACACCACCATTACCCATACTTTAAAACTCTTTGTGGATTTTGGGCATCAACTTACATCTAAAGGACCCAATTAGGATAACTCAAATTAGTTATCAACAAATGGTAAAATAATACTAAGACACACAGAAAAGAAGGGACTCAAGAAAAAAATGACATTATTGATTTGAGTCCCAATAAACTCGTCATGGGAGTTTAATACATTTTTTTCTTCCTCCAATGGAAGTGATCTTTAGTTGCTCTACCTTTAGAAATAGGAATGGCTCCTCATTTAAAAAATATAATTTATGGTGCACACATTCATAACCTAGGTAGTATTTTTAATCACAACTATAACATATCTATGATCACAACATACTTCATCCAAGCATTTTTTAACCACTTGAATAGTGTTGCTAGTGGGGTTGGAGTTCTTTGGGACAAAGTAAACAATGTAATTTAAATTATGAAGGTTTATATTTACAACATTAAGGAATAAATTTATCTTCGACCACCTTAGCTAACCTAATGTATTTCATCATGTCATTTGGGTTAAACATATTTACCTTAGACTCAATGTCCTCTTTCAATCTATTTATAGAATAATCATTAATCAAATTCTTATATCCAATTAGCTAGATGTTCAAAATGTGCTTATTACATGGGGTTTTGAATGAAGGTAAATTATTATTGCATACCTTTGTTGCGTGGGGATTTTATTTAAATTAAAGTATCATTCTACACAATATATCCAATTGATAGGATCATCTCAATCAAATTTGGGTGTACATTGTTGTGGCTCCCCAAAACATTTCCTATCTTGAAAGATATATTTTTTGGAACCAAAATTATGTCAAAAGGAGTTGTGCTAGCCACTATGTTGTTTCTAATGTTGTAGTGGTGAAATGGCCACATGCATTGCAACATTTTGACTACTAAAACCAACAATGTGAGATGTAATTTTTGTTATCCTGCCAAATTTGTGTAAATTTTGCAATCCAAAAGGTGTGTCCTTCATAGAATTGTTTTTTGTATTGATTTTTTTATATTTTTTCCAATTAAGGTCCTTAAAAGGGAACCCATAAACCATTTGGGCTACCCAAGGTTATTGGAGGTGTACTAAAGTTATATGTCAAAATGACCAATTTAACAAGATGATCGTAATCATATACGTGCTCAAAAAATGAATTTTTTTCCCAATTTACTAAAAGGTGTGCAAGTTAAATACCAAAATGATCAACTCAACAAAATGATCATAGTGGTATAGCTACCCCTAAATTGAAAAATGACATAATTTTTCTCTAATATTTTTATAGATATACCTTATAGGTGGATTCTTTAGATGAAACTATCAAATTCCTCCTAGTTTTAAATAAATTGAGTCTAGCCTATATAAGAGCTAAACCATTAACACACAACAAGTACAAGTCCTTTTAGAATACAAAAACCTACTAATCCACTATATTTCTAGATAATTCTTCTCAAATTTGTGTAATTCATATTAGATATTTCCATCCATATCTATGTAAACATGTGCAACATTGATTGGAGCTACCAATCTCTACCCAAATATACTCAATTTTTTCACATCTAATATTTAAGAGAAATTTCTAGGCTATGGTATGCCTGGTTTATAGGTTTTGTTAGCTCTCAAAATCACTACTTCACTTCCTAGAACCAAACTCCACTCACAAGGCCAAGTTTGTTAATGGACGAGTGGAATTAGTTCATCTACAAAACTATGGAGGATTATGTGCTAACTCAATGAGAGTGAGTTGCCTCCCCTACACTTTGAGCTTATTCAAAAATATTGTCATTGATGTCAAAGGTAGACAAGGTTGTCGAAGATTTTATCATTGAAATTGTTTGTCTAAGATGTATGGATGAGAATTTCAAGATAAGAATGAAGATATTGTCAGGGAAGTCAAAGATGAATGAAGAGAATCTTGGAAATATTGGCATTGATGTCAAAGGTATAAAGACGATTTAATGTTTGATATCAAAGAGTTCATAGATAAAAGATTGACAGACAAAATAACTTCCATCGATGTCAAATGAGATTGAAGTCAAAGGATAATTAATATCATTTAGATTCGATGAGGGAAGTTACAGTTTACAAGGGCAGTAATTATAAGACAAAAGAAAATATAAGACAAAATAAAAGAAAGACAAAAAAGAATAAAGAGTAGCGATTAGTGAAGAAAGGAGAATAAGATGGTAATTACCTTTTACCAAAAACGACGGTTGATAATAATCAACATAAGACAAAAGGTTCTCTTAAAAGGCATTGATTCCCTTAAAGGCAACGATTCCTCATAAGGAGCAATTCATTAATTAAAAGGAAAGAATTCCTTTATGAAAGGCACGATTTGTTAATGAAAAGGACATCAATGATTGAAGAGGTGTGATCATTAATAAAATTCATGTCCATTGTGAAAGGGTGTCTCTTTTGGAAATATGAAGATATAAAAGGTAGAAGAATGTAATACCCCTCATGTTACTGTTGGACTTGTTATCTTTCTATGGTTTTGCTTGATACTTTGAGACTTTGATAGTTACTGTTTATTGGTTGGAATTGGTGGATTGGATAGTTTAGACTGCTTGATGATTATGCTACTTTATTTGATGACATGGATATTATGATATGACATTATGGCTACATTTGGTTGGGTGATGTTTAATTTGATTTCAGTAGTATATTGTGATGTAGTGGATTAGTAATCATTTTATGATGATACGATGTGATCAGTTTAGTTTAGCAATGTTACTTTATATTTGATGTTGTAATTGTTATTGTAGTTCTAGTGAGAGGATAGTATAGCACCACTCGTTTGCGAGTGCCCTACTATGCTGCAATTCCTTCTCATGATGTGATGTTTTGATTATATATATACATGTTGTACACGACCTTGTTTGTATGTAGGAATTGCATAAACAGAGTCTCGATTCCACCTACTTTGGCAAGACAGGGCGAGCATCAAATTAACCCAATGAGCATGAAGTTGAAACAGAGATGACAAGGAAGTCACCCCATCCCAAGTTTGCCAACCTGTTTTATGTTTAGTGGTATTGTGCGTCTTTGACCTTTGTCATTTTTGCATTTTATAATAGTGTTTTTGTGTGAGTGTACTTTTGATATTTATTTTACATTGGTGTGTAGTATGATGTCATTTAAATAATTAAATGATTTTTATATTAATGTTAATAATAGCATTGGAATAGTTTACATTAAAATATAAAAGTCTTAAATTAAAAAGCTATGTAATTTATTGAAGGGTGTAAATTAAATTATTTAAAGTTGGTATTTTGATAATTTAATTAAAATAGCATGTTGAGGATAATTAATGGAATAAAATAATTAAATAAGTTAAAATTGTGTGAATTGCAAGTATAATTTTGGAAAATCAAAATTAAAACAAAAAGTGTTGTTTGAATAAAAAAAATCAAGAAAAGAAAGAAAAGAAGAAAAGGACCAATGAATGTTGAGTTTTTGGCTGAAAAGATGGTAATGAAATAGAAAACTTCTTTTAATTTTGATTTATGGAGTTTTCGAAAAAGAAGAAGATATCTTTTATTTAATAGCAAAATTGAGAGATTTTCATTCACAGGAAGATTGATAGAAGTTTCAAAAAAAAAAATAGAGTTCTGGAAATTGGATCCTCTCTTGTTTTCTTTGTAGAATTTATTTATTTTTCATTGTTCTGGAAGAGAGGCTTTTCTGGATTAAAATTTTAGATTAGAGAATTTATCAAGGAAATCTGGTGGAGAATTTTTGAAGGAAGAAAGGGGAGCTCTTTGAAAATGTTGTTGGGAATCAAGAAAAGCTTCATCAATTCTTCAGCAAACGTAGGACTCCAGGTTCTATTCTTTCCTTTTGTTTTCTCTGAATCAGTAAAAATAAATAATGTTATTCTGTAAAAGAAAAGAAATCTTATGGGGTTTTAGAAATCTTATGGGGTTTTAGAAATCTTATGGGTAGCAACAAATGAAAGAAATTTATTTGGGTTTCTGAAAATGTCCAGTATTTCTATGATTTGCTATGGAAAAAAAAAAAATTATCTCCCCTCTGAAGTAAATATTATTTTTTTTAATATATATATATATATACTGTGAATATACTGCTGAAAAGAATATGTATTGTTTGACATATATATATATATATATACTATTCATTTCGAAATTGTGTTTGGGCCGACTGTATTTGAGGGCTTTGGGCCGAATTTATTTTGTATCAGCGTTTGTTTAAAAAAAAAAAATTATTAATTTTTTTGGGTTGAAGGGAAGGGACGGCGTTGGTTGTTCCCTCCCCCTCTTCCCAGTGGGCCGCGCTAGGCTGCCCACAGCAGTCTGTATGGACTGTTGTGTGCAGCAGTCCTACGAACTGCTGCGTATAGCAGTTGTAGGGACTGTTGTGCGCAGTCCTCTGTACAGCAGTCATAAACTGCGATTAATTTTTATTGTTTTTTTTTATGTTTTATTTATATTTGTTTTTAAATATATTTATATATATATGTATGTATATATATATTTATGTATGACATATTTTTTATATATATGTACAGATTTCGCAGAAAATTAGTTAGTTCATAATTATTTAATGAATTAAATTAAACGAAATTTATAATAAAATATAAATGAAAGTATATTTTGATTCCTTATATATGACTGTAATTTATTCTTGGAAAAATCATATACTAGAATTATTATGTTTTATTTCAAAATTATTTCATCAAAAATTGGATTTTGGTTATATTGTTTAATTGTGAGTGGAATAAAACAAATTGTGTTATTTAGAATTGTTTTGTATTATCCATGGGTGGTTACTGTCATGTTAATTTGCATTGTAGAATTTGGTAAAATTGATTTGGTTATTTTTCTTTATTGTTATAATATTGTTTTGGCTTTTCGATGTGGGAACCTAGTTGATTTTATGAACCCATTTATGGATGTTGTGAACCTTAGGCTTCCAGAGGCTTAATTTTATTGTTGGTCGATAATCCTCGTTTTATGTGCTCTTGATGTAGCAAGATATTGGTATTATTATTTTGAAAGGGTGTACGTGATTTTGTTGAGACTCTTTTTGTGTGCTTTTAGCGAGATGGGTAATGCCTCGCATGTCATCTGTTGAGATTTAATGCTTTGTTCTTTATGGTACAACCCTTGCGTTTGATTATGTTTTGGGATCTCCAAGGAGAGTGGCTCTTCGTGGGGGTCGGTGCCTCAAAAGGAGGAAGGGCTCAGGATAACCCACGTAAGAGTTAGATTAAGAAGTGAAAACCTAATAATAGAACTTAGGGGGATGGGTAGTAACAATATATTAAGATAATCTTGGATACCTCATCTATCCATTAGGGCTATCGCAGACTAATGGTAGACTGAGAAGGCCGTGGTTGGCAAAGTCGTTACCTCGTCCTCAAGAGAGGTTAACGGCTCCGCATGAGTCACCCTATGGGGTCGGCGCCTCAAGTAGGAGGAAGGGCCAGGATAACCATTGATGGGGTTCGGTGCCTCATGTTGGAGGAAGGGCCAGGATAACCCATGTAGGCTATGCGATGATTCTCTCCACTAGTTTCCCTGTGCTTTGTTTTCTTGGTTACCTCTGGAAGTGTGTTACGATTGTTGTCTTGGATTTACATGGCAAGTGGTTATGGTTGTTTCCTTTGACTTATTTATGATGTGTTATATGGCTTTGAGTTTATTGTGATTGAATCTTGGTTGTCGTCGTTTATGATCTATGTTATTTTTTGATGTTGTTATTGGAGTTATTGTACCATGATTTTCTTATTGGAGTTAGTCTTGTGGCATTCTTGGTTGCGGTCACTTCCTTGTCACCTCTAAGCACGGGGGGTGGGTTTTTCTAAAACCCACATGGTTGGGTGGAATGTGCTTCGCACCCGTTGGGTTCCCCATCAACGTTCGTTCTTCACGGTATCTTTCAGATGGAGCTTGTACCAAATATTCATCTTGTACTTCAAACATTCTTTGTATTATGTAATTACCCCACATGTATGGGGGGTTTTATTGTATCTCATATATTGTGAACATGTAATGTATTAAAAGATTATGTATTGTAAATGCACCCTTGTAACCATTCCTGATTTATGAGATTTATTATGGTTTGTACTTTGTGATGCATTTATATTTATGCTTATGGTTATATGGATATTATCTCTTGCATATGGTTATTTTAATGTCTATGATGAATCAAAAGTAGTTAAGTTATTTAACTTTATTTTTTGTTATGGGTTGGTTTTATGCAATGTGACCTCGCGTGCCCCAAAGGACTTGATGTTATGATGTTATAGTATAATGTGATTATGGTTAATGGTTCATTATATGTTTACTTTGTATTATTTTTAAAAAAGAAAGTGTGCATAGTTGTTGTCCTTTGGGGTTTGTACGACGGGCGTTACAAAGAAGGTGTGGGTAGAAAATAACAATTTTAGTGAATATTTTCTGAGTTTAAAAGGAAAATTTAAAGGAAGAAAAAAAATGGAAAATGAAGTAATGTGTAAAATAATGTCATGATTATGATTATAAAGAAATTTTGAAAAAGTTTATGAACAAATGTGAAGTTTGTAGCAGATCTTAAAGCAAGTATGTAGAAAAATTCATAGCAAAATTAAAAAGATCTATAAGTAGATTTGTGAAGGAATTCAAAAGCATATATGTAAAAAAGAAGTACATAATAGTGATTAGATTTATGCAAGAAGAAATATATGATAGTGATCAAATTTGTAAAAAGAAAGAGTGCATGAAAATAATCAGATTTGTAATTGGATCAAACTTGTAATTCATGATTAGATTTGTGAGAAGTATATATTGTATGATGCATTATAATAATCAAATTTGAGAAGGAAGAGAGTGATTATATTTGAATCATATGTTGTGGAGAATTTCATCATAATTTCAACATTGAAGAATTAAATAGGTTGGAGCCTATCAAATAGAGGTTGGAGCCTCTTGCTAGGTTGGAGCTTAGTTTGTGTGTTGGAGTCTCCTATAGGTTGGAGCCTATCAAGTAAACTTTGGAGCCTCTTGATGAGTTGGAGGTTAGTTTGTACAGAGATTGACGACTTTGATAGTAGGTTGGAGCCTACAAGAAGAAGAAGATTAAACTATAATATATATGCAATATTTTGTCGTGGTTTTCTCCCGAAAGGATTTCCATGTAAATCATGTGTTCTCATTGTGTTCCTAATTGATAAATCTTACTTGAATTATTTTAATTTTGATTGATTTTTGAAAAGTAAAGGATTGTTAGATACTAATTCACCCCCCTCTCAGTATCACCGTGTGCTCAACAATTGGTATCAAAAGTCAGGTTCCTTCACGACTAGCCTAACCATTAGAAGGTAGATCATATGAGCACATATGGTAAAAAGAAAAGGAAATAAGGGAAAATGAAATGCTAAAGAGAAAGTTGATAAACATGTGCCAACAAAACTAAATAAAAATGATGAGGTGGCACTTGGAATACACATGGCAATAGAACCAAAGAATGATATCATGAAAAATGGAGATAATCTTGTGAGTAAAAGAGAAGAAGTCATCTAAAGGAGTTTTTTAAGGTATCAAAAGGGATAAAAAATTCAAAGCATGAATCAAGTGATAGCTCAAGAAATGAATCAGATGCAAAGGAATCCCATGTTGATAGAAATCTCAAAGAATAATCCCACATAGACAAAGCTAAGTATAAATTTTTTGGTTTTGATAAAACTAATTATTGTGTTTTTGAATGTGTGCAGTTCAAAAGTGAAGACATAAGAAAAGAAGAGAAAGATTCAAGAGAGGATATACTTTTCATGGAAATGGAAGCAAAAGGTAATAAAAATGAGAAGAATGAGGATGATGAAGAAGTGGATCTTGAGGAAGAAATTCAACTTGCATATGATGAGATTCATTCACTTAAAATAAGAAGTGTATGCCTAAAATCAAAAATTCAAGAAGAAAGTGAATCCAAGGCAAAGGCATCACAAGCCCTTGAAGAAGCGGAAATGATGATCAAAGATTTAAAATTCAAAATCAAAGAATAAAAAAGGAATGAGGAAGAAGTAAGAAGTTAATTGAAGATAAAAGAAGAAGATTGTGAGAAGTATAAGTCCAAACTTGATTACTTAAGAACATAATTAGAGAAAACAACTACCAAGCAAGATAGGAACCACAAAGTTGATAAGAGTATCGAAACCATGGATGGTATTATAGATGGGAAAAAATCATCATGCATGAAGACATGTCTTGGTCATGAAGCAAAGGAAGATCAACCTTCAAATGAGAAACAAAAGACAAATATTCTCAAGAGTTCCATCAATAATGATAACAACAAGAGGAAGGAAAACAATATCCCATAGAAAAATAATATTCCTTATAGATAAAAAAAGAATAAATTCACAAGATCATTTCCTCCTAGGTAAGTGGAAATGAACATGTCTCAACATTCATTTTATGGTTATTGCTATTCATGTAATAACTTTGGTCACAAAGCAGTAGATTGTTGGACACATGCAAGAAACAATGGTTGGATCAAGAATAGAATATCTTATGGGTTTCCAAATAGAAAGGACATCATATGTTATAAATGCAACCATCTTGGTCATAAGGCAAGAAGTTGTAAAACACAAGGAAGAAATGATGGGCAAAGCAAAGGTGCTTCTGATTTCTCAAGAAGAAGCTATAATTCTTTATGCTACAAGTGCAACAACTATGTGAATATAGCACGATTGTGTAAAAGTAATTTTGTGGAATACCCTAAGCAGAACAAGAAAGTGGAAGTCGTGAATAAGTAAAAAGAAGAATTTCCAAAGGTATGGAGAAGGAAACAAGAGCAAGATAACGAGAAGAAGGAAGAAACTATGCTTGTGTCTCATGCGCCAGAGATATCAATAAGTTCTTAAAGAGATGTAAAAGTTTAGGGGGAGCTAACAATTGCATTATTTTAGCTCCATGAAGAAGACAATTCAAGATAGATCAGCTAAGGCATATTTTATACAAGAATTCCATTGTCATTGATCAAAAGGGAAAAATTAGTAGAGAAAGATAAGATATGATTGAAAGACTAAAGAATGAATAGGCATACAACAAGATCATTGATTTATGTTCTTGGGATGATGGAGGTTAAAGACACGAGAAGTAAAAATCACAACACTCTAACAAAGTATAGTTTAAAGCATGTATAATGAGTCGGTTGACAAATGATACATGACAACATTTTGAAAGATAAGATACTATGGGAATGATGATAATTTAGGCATCAAAGGCATAATAAGTATGTCACATTGAAAAAGAAGATTATCTTCAAGTTAGAATCATGAGGTAATAAACTTTTCATGGAAGAGGAAGGTTATAACATGACGATGTTTGAATATACAAGAGTGGAAATCAAATAAGAAAGATCGTGTATAGAATGTTACAAAGAATTTGACAACAATGTGAAGAATGGAAAGAGGTTATAGAAAGATGGAAAACACTCTTGCATAAAAGACTTGAGACAATGAGATGGATAGTAGTAAGTTATGTTGGTTGTACTTCTACTCAAATTCCTACTAATATAATGTTTCCATAGAAGATATAAGATAGAGGTCTCACCCAAGTGACCATTATGTAGTAATGGAGGTAGCTCAAATAAAAAATAGTGTGTTGGCCTTTTGGTGCCCAAATGCATCCTTGATATCCCAAAAATTTCATGGATGGATTAATATGCATTAAAAACATCCTAGTACGAACGGAGTGAGTAGGAAACAAGCACAGATAAAAACTAAAAAATATGGACATCAAGTGACATCATCAAAGCCTCCCACATATTGGAATGAAGCATCGTGAGTTGTAAGTCTTCCTTTGTCAAGGTTCTCAACCATATCAAGAACCATTGGCACTTTTGTTGGTTCTGAGAACCAATGAAAGTGTTGAAGCCGCCTTTTTCTTGTCTTCTTTTCCTATCTTGGGTGTATTCTCTTGTCAGCAGCTCCACATGAACTAGGAACAAAAGTTCCTAGTAGGCCTAGAACCTCTTCCTTCCTCTTGAAGAAAACTTGATTTCCAATAGGTTTTCTCATATACTTGTCTTGGTTGTAAATATTAAATTGGCTACTATAGTTTAGAGGTCTAACTACAAAGGATACCACCATCTCATAGTCACATAACCCATCCCCTAGGTATTGTTCATGGCCAAATTTGTATACCTCAAAATTTATAAGTGTTCCATGCCATTTCCTTTTTTGAGCCCTTGCCCTATTTTTTCCCATCAATTATACTTGATCCAAGAAATATGTGTCCATTAAAGTGTTCTATTTTTTTTAGGGTGATCCTTAGGGTTTGGTCTTTCTAGTTTGTAAGAGTTTTCCTTTATATTTTTTTGACTAAAACCCTAGTCATATTGTCCTTTAGCCCTTTTGCATATGTCACTATTGTATTTTTATATTCTAACATTGACTAGGTATTCCAATTTATCTCAATTCAATAACTTAATCCCCATGAATGTCATCATCTTATCAGCCCCTAGATTTTTCTTACTAGTGTTTTGCCATAAATGTATTATTCCTTATGGTATTCATTCATGGTCACATTGCAGCTTTAAGATCGTACTAGCATTCCATATGTCAAATTTTTTTCATCATGAGGGCCCTTCACATCATGATTTTTATTTTAATATTTTTTGCTAAAAGTGTAAACTAGTAATATCATGACATGTGCCCTTGAGTGCAGAGACATACCCACCAATACATCCAATGGTATGTTGTTCCCACACTAATTTGATGGCTTATGATTGTTCCATCAATACTTATGTGTACTCTTCTCAGAGTATGTATAGAAGATTGGTTCAAATGTGCCAACTGGTAGTGCCCTATTGCATTGTGTAGCTCCTTTACATCATAGTTTTGAAGGTGGGCCCCACTTTCATATGTGTGATGCACAATGGCTTTCTATTTCCTATGGATGTGTTGATTTCCTTTCATCTTAGCAATTTATCTTATGTGTTGGTAGACAAGTGGAAAATCATTATTACATCATGTGGCTCCTTCACATTATAGTTTTTATTTGAAATCTTTTGTCAAAACCATGAGATAGCAAATTTATGCCACGTGTCCTTAAGTTAGATGTTGTACCTATCAGTTCTTGTGGTGTTGTTTTTCCCCCACATTTAGTTGACAGTTATGATTGGCTTGTTATTTCTTATGTGTACACCTCAAGAGTAATTGTAAAGGTCTTATCGATATGGGATAATTGGTGACATTTCATCGCATACATAGTTCCTTTTACATCATGGTTTTGATTGTGGACCTATTGATAAATAGATTAATCACTGTAGATTTCAATGTGACTCACCCAATGAGTAGTGAAAAGCATTCCAATAGTTGGATAAGTTGTTACTAGACTAGTAATTTTCATTTTCATTTGAGAGGGACAACACCCTCATATAATGGGGATTTTTAGGGTTTTTGTACACTTTTAACTTGAAAGTACAAAAAAGAAAAAGGAAAAGCTAAAGGAAAATGGATCACAGAAACCCCCAATAGTGGACACATGAATACCAACTAAGATTTCACAACTTATTACATATTATAAGGAGGTTTTTCCACAATGTTACATGTTTTGATATGCAACGATGATGAAATAATTATAACAAGTATCAGCATACGAAGAGATACGTTTGTGTTTCATTACATTAATTGCATGATTTATATATGTTTCAATGGATAACTTATGATCTACACAAAGCTACATAAGGATTACAAATTTTGCATACGATAAATCAATAATCATAACATAGAAAGACACCTAAAACATACTTTCTCTATTATCCTTGTAAAATTATACAACTTCAAAAACCATTTTGTACAATGTGTGAAAACAAAAAATCATCAAAAACTCTCTCCATAAGTCATATTCATAAAATTTCCCCTCCTAAGAGTCTCCTTTTACATTTGAAATAGTCTTGTATTTATAAGTTTTCTTGAATGACTACTTTGTAACTACGTAATAATTACCTTGATTACCTTTTTGAAATACAATGATTTTGAAAATAATAAACCTTATTTGATTATATTTTACATCACTTTTCCGAAAATAAAAATCATTTTTTTAATTTTAATTACAATAACATAAATCACTTTTACAAAAATACAACTAGAAAACGCATTCCGACATCTGCTACCTTCAAGAATATAACAGATGATGTCTACCTTGAAGAAAACGCATTCCAACAACATCTGCTAGACATCCTTTCCTTTCATGAATACAACACTCTCTTGAATAAGGAGGAGGCTTGCATAAGGCATGATAATTCTTGTATACTAATTTTCATTGCTGCCTTGCATATCTCATCAACCACTTTTCGAGGAATATCTGTCATTTCAGATTATCCTGCACGTTGCCCAGATTAGAAGATATTGATAATGCAGCCAAGCTAGTTGCAAAGATTAATTGCAAAAGTGCTTCCATACTCATTATTTCTTTGTGCTAATTTCTCTGTCAAGACACTATTTATGTCATTTATCAATGCTAAAACCTGTAAAGAGATCTGCCTATAGTTATACCAACATTAGAGGTCATTTCTTCTTCTGTTGTGGAAGGAAAAGAAAGTGGGGATGGAAAATGGTCCAGAAACATCCTCAAAAGCCACATAGAAAGCATGTATCTCATCATCTCAAACATATTCCACTCTTCACCATCTAATTTTGCATGCAGCTCTTCTGGAACAACTACAACTACAACATCAGCTTTCAATCATACTCTGATGTATGCCCAACGTTCTATCTTAGCACAGGTGTGGGATGCTGATAAGGTTTATATGATTTGGTCTTATGTTTCTAAAACCTTTTCAACAAATCCATCATGTTCACGTCCTCTGATCATGGTATTCCATTAGACCACATCTTCTTCAGGCAATTTTTCATTCACTTTGTTTATCTATGCTTCCTTGTAAGTGTCAGAGATCAAATAGGAACTAGGAACCTATCGGAGGTTCTCCTGTTTTTTCTCCTTTAATATTTATGTGTTCTGAATCGTCAGGGGTTTTCTTGGAATCGGAAACTAAGAATCCTCTTCCTTACTGAATTTATCTTTTAGAGTATGTGGCACTACATATGTTTCAGGGAATTTTCAGAGGTTCTAAATGTTTTGGGAACCTATGAAACTCCCAACATTTTATTCACTCTTCCCTTTGGTGATTTTACTAGCACCAAGAACTAAATCCAAACCTCTTTTTGATTCTTGGAACTAACCAAGTTCCTAGTGACATAGAAAACATCGATAACTTTGTGAAAAGAAAGAAAATGAATTCTGATGGACTAGGAACCTCTGAAAAAGGGAATTCTTAGTGACTTTAAATAATCTGAGACATTTTTTATTAGGATAAAAGCTCCGAAATGCATGAAATACTTAGAATTCTTGGGGATTTTAAATAAAGACTAGAGACATGAAAATTTGACAAAAGGTGAAAGACTACATGATTTCAAGACATTAAAATTTTGAACGGGGAATACTTAGCGCTCTAACCAAGGGTTGGTGTAACACAGTTAAATGGGATAACCATGTGTGGGTGGGACACATATTATTTATTGTTGATTATATAAGATACTTGACATATTCTATAAAAAGGTATTGAATAGGAAGGTAACATTTAAAAGGTGAAATTTGAGAGTATAGAGCATCTTTCCAATTTGATGGTTATTCTAAAAACATAAAATGCTTTCATAGAGTATTTAGGATTGGGATATTGTTCAATGTGATCATTATAACATAATTATGACATCTATGATGCATAAGTGTTGCAAGTAAAGGTATAACTTGCAGCAATATGAATTTATTAAAGTGGTTGTAAATCTGAAATTATGTTTACAAGATTACCATAAAATGATTAAGTGACTGACAGTTGCAACAATGAAAGAAAAATTTGGAATAGCACAAATCATCAACACAAGTGACACAAGATATACGTGGAGAAAACCTTGCGGGGAAAAACTCCACACCCAAAGATGTCCAATTTTCGTATTAATCTTCAAAGAAGTAAATCAATACAACAATCATCTTTGTAATCCGGCAGCACTTTGTCACTCTAACAACTTGCAAAGAACTAATACTAAAACCACCATCTCAAAGCTCCAATATATAGAAGTTTGTGGGAGAGAATACAAAAAATGGCATCCCAAAACAAGAAGCAAAACCACCTAGAAAAACCCACGCCCCCTTAGTGGACAACCCATAAACATGGAATAAAATATTAAATTATCACATGGTCATTACATGGGCGCCTAACCCACAACCAATTAGAATTGGTCAAACTCAAGTGCTTCATAACTCTCTGACGGCTCTGATGGCTACATGCAAGAGCATGCAAGGACATGCACACTCAAGTGATACCCACCCACAAAGTTGGACGCCCAAAAGGAATATGCCTCCAAAATGCTTTGTAATTGCCACTGTAATGGGTCCACCTCTTTGAATGCAATTACAATTTGTTATAGAAATTTAAATAATAAATATTTTGTCCTTCATGTCCCCTAGAACACTTTCCAAAGAACGTGGAGAAACATAAATCAACTTAGGATAGCCATTATAATGTCACCTATCCTAACATTCTCCTACTTGACATTATACATTGCAATTACATCCATGAAATACAAATAAAATATATAATCAAGTATAGCAATCAAGGCCCATGGCCTTCCTACACCAAGTGAACTTATCTGTGGTCACTGGCTTCATGAGAGAATATGCAACATTATCCAAAGTGTCAACCTTCTCAATCAAAACCTTACCATTCTCTACCATTTCTCACACAAAGTGATATTGAACGTCAACATGCTTAGTACGAGCATGATACATAGGATTTCTAGCTAAACATATGGCACTCTAATTGTCACATCCAATCCTCACTATCCTACAATCAAAACCAATGCCATTACCAATCTCTATAACCAAACCACCTCCTTAGAAGCATGTGTAGCTGCCATATACTCTGCTTCGGTGGTGGATAATGCAAATGTAGGCTACATCTTACTCATCCAACTCACTGCACCTCCAAACAAAGTAAAAACATAGCCACTAGTGGACCTTCAACTATCCAAGTCACCTACCTGATTTGCATCAACAAAACCTTGTATATCCAATGACTTATCCACATCATCAATACCATGATAAACAAAATAATAATCTGAAGTACCACAAAAATATCTAAACACCCTCTTAACAAAAGTCTAATACTCTCTACCAGGGTTAGACATAAACCTGCTCAAAACTCCCACTGCTTGGGCTATATCTAGTCTAGTACAAACCATTACATACATCAAACTATTGACAGCACTAGCATAAGGAACATTAGAGATCTATTCAAAATTGTCATCAAAATTAGGACACATGTCTAAAATCAACTTAGTCCCAACTGGAAATGGAATATTTACTGGTTTACAGTCATGTATATTAAACCTCTGCAAAACAGTATCAACATACTTACTTTGACTTAACCAAAGCTTTATGTGAACCCGATCTCTACTAATCTCCATCCCAAGAATATATTTTGTAGCCCCCAAATCCTTCATATCAAATGTGCCATAAAGCTGAGTCTTAAGCTCTTTAATCATCACCTTGATGTTAGCCATAAACAACATGTCCTCAACATACAATACAATGATTAGAATGTGATCATCAATAACCTTAATATAAACACAATGATCCTCCTCACTTCTAACAAAACCCAACTCCAATGCAAAAGCATCAAACTTCTAGTACCACATCTTGGGTGATTGTTTCAAACCATATAAAGATCTCTTTAACTTGCAAACCAAGTCTTATTTTCCTTTCAGAACAAAATCGTCAAGATGTCACATATAAATCTTTTCCTCAAGATCCCCCTACAAGAAAGCAGTTTTAGCATCTATTTTCTCTATTTTGAAATCATACATAGCAGCAAAATATAATAGGAATCTAATAGAAGTTAACTTAGCAATAGGAGAGAATTTTTTTCCGAAATCAACTCCCTCTCTCTGGGTGTAGCACTTATCCACCAATCTAGCCTTGTACTGCTCTAACCGACCATATGCTCCAAATTTATTTTCAAATACTCACTTGCAACCAATGGGCTTCCTTCCTTTGGGAAAACTCACAAGATCCTAGGTATCACAACTATCCAAAGCCATCATCTCCTCCTGCAGGGTCTGCATCCAAGACTCACTTTCTTATGAAGAAAGAGCCTCCCTATAGGATCTAGGTTCATCATTAGTACTCAACAAAGTAAATACACAATGGAAATTGAATGGGCTATACCTGTCAACTGGATTTTGTTGCCTTGTGGATCTTCTCAAGGTAGGAGTAAGGGGCTCATGTTGCTCTTCTTTTTATACATGCCCATCCTGCACATCATCTGAACTCTCTGAACCCTCTTCTTCTTCTCCATCCTCTAATCCATCTAGTTGTTCTTCCACATGTGCATCTTCCTGCTTCTCAATCTTTTTCTCAAAGTGCAATGTTTTTGTTTTATCTTTCTCCTTTGGTTGTTCTTCACCTAGTTAAGCTCTAAACTCCCTACAAATCACATCTCTAGAGAAAACCATTTTACAAGTTAGTGGATTCCAAAGCTTATAACCTTTTACATTCTCACTGTAACCAACAAAGATGCATTTTTGTGCTTTTGGATCCAACTTAGAATACTTCTCTTGAAGCACATGAACAAAATCCTCACAACCAAATACCCTTAAATGTGAAACAGAAGGATTTCTACCTATCCACACTTCATAAGGATTTTTATCAACAAGAGTTGAACAAGGAAATATATTAACCAAATAGCATGCAACACTTACAAGTTATGCCCAAAAGCATCTATCAAGCTTAGCACCACTCAACATGCTCCTAGCTCTTTTCATCAAGGTTCATCTCATTCTTTCTGCTACCCCATTTTGTTGAGGTGTATAAGGAGTAGTCTTTTGCCATATTTTACTAAACAATACCTGCATGCTTATAGAACTCATCAAATTCCCTAGAACAATATTCACCCCCATTGTCAGATATGAACACCCTTTATCTTATAATCCACTTGTTTCTCAACTAAGGCTTTAAATTCCTTAAACTTAGTGAAAACTTTAGATTTTGCTTGCATAAAATAAATCTAGGTGTATCTTGACACATCATCAATGAAAGTAACATAATAATGAGATTTTCCAAAAGAGTCAACATCTAGTGGTCCAAACACATCCAAATGAATGATCTCTAATAGTCTCTTAGCTTTATTAGTCTCATTAGGAAATGGTGATCTATTTTGTTTACCAAACACACAATGCTCACAAAAAATATTTTTACCAACAAAATAATCAGAAATACGGTCAACCAACTTTTTATTCAAAATGGTCTTAAGAACTTTTTCACTTATGTGACCCAATCTATGGTGCCACAACATACATGCATTTTCAGTGTCAGTTACATTGGCAAAATTAAAAAAATTAGATGCATTAAGCCTAAACAAAGTCCCAATCTGAGATCCTTTAGCTATCACCAAACTCCCTCTTACCAACCTGCAACCAAATTTGTCAAATGTCACATGCATTCTAGAATCATTCAACTTGGATACCAAAAGTAAATTTCTTGAAAGTCTCGGAATATGTAAAACATGATCAAGGTTTTAACACTTCCATCACTGAAATACAACTTTACCTTTCCTTTACCAACAATCTTCTTTATGTTGTTATCTCCAAGGAAAAATTTTCCCCCATCATAGGTTAAATATTAAGTAAACCACTCCTTGTGAGGAGTCATATTGTAGGAGCAACCTGAATCAATAAGTCAACCATCATCACTAATAGTGCTAGCAAAAATAAACAAAGCATCAAAATCCCCATCTTCTGAGGACTTTTTCGTGGAAGTATTTGAACTCTTTTTCTTGTTTCTACACTCCTTCGCATGCCCTCTCTTACCACAATTCCAACACTTTACTCTGCTCTTCCCAGGGGTTTTAGAACGTCTTTTAGACTTGTCTCTCTTTTTGTCCCCTTTAGGACCTCATTTTTCTTTGGACCTTCCTTGCACATGCAAGGCATCTTCGGAGCTTGCATTCATGGAATTTCTCCTCATCTCTTCCAAAAGAAGTATTGCAATGAGACTATCCGTCTTTGGTTTTGTACCACCACCACATATGGCAACAATTATATTTTTCCAAGATTTGGGTAAAGAACAAAGCAACAAAATACACTTATCTTCCTCTTCAACCTTAACATCTACTGATGCAAGCTGACTTATAATCATATTAAAAGCATTTAAATGTTTTGTAATAGAATCACCATCCTTCATTTTCAAAGGATACAAACGTCTTTTGAGATACAACTTATTAGTTAAACTTTTAGTTTGATAGATATCACCTATCCTCTTCCACAAATTGTATGTGATAGATTCTTTTGAAATATTCAAAAGGAAAAAATCTGCAAGACACAACTGAATGGTTCCTCGTGCCTTCTTGTCCATTTTCTTCCAATCTTCATCAAATGTTGATTCTAGTTTCTTTTCATTTGAAACTGCCAACCATTGATCTCTCTTCAAGGAGATCCTCCATCTTCAACTTCCACATCTCATAGCCAATGTCATTGAACTTCTCAATATCTAGACGAGTTTCTTCACAAATTTGCAAAACCCACAATGCACAAGTTCCCACTATAACCAAAAAACCTTCAACACTCAAAAGAAATATGTCCCTCTTAACAAAACCGTTAGCTCTAATACCACATGTTGGAAATAAAGGTATAACTTACAACAATATGAATTTATTAAAGTGGTTGCAAATCTGAAATTATATTTACAAGATTATCATAAAATGATTAAGTGATTGATAGTTGCAACAATGAAAGAAAAATATGCAATACCACAAGTCGTCAACACAAGTGATATAAGATATGCATAGAGAAACCCTTACAAAAAAAACTCCACCCAAATAGATCCAATGTTTGTATTAATCTTCAAAGAAGTACATCAATACAACAATCCTCTCTGTAATCTAGCAGCACTTCGTTGCTCTAACAACCTACAAAGAACCAATACTAAAACCGCCATCTCAAGGCTCCAATATATAGAAGTTTGTGGGAGAGAATATCACAAATGATATCCCAAAACAACAAGAAAGACCACTTGGGAAAACCCATGCCCCCCTTAGTGGACAACCCATAAACATGGAATAAAATATTAAATTATTGCATGGCCTTCACATGGGCGCCTAACCCACAACCAATCAAAATTGGTCAAACCTAAGTGCTCCATAACTCTCTAACGGCTCTAACGGCTACATGCAAGGGCATGCAAAACATGCAAATAACATGCAAGGACATGCAAACCCAAGTGGTACTACCCACAAAGTTGGACGCCCAAGAGGAATATGCCTCCAAAATGCTTTGTAATTGCCACCGTAATGGGTCCACCTCTTTGAATGCAATTACAATTTGTCATAGGAAAACAAATAATAAATATTTTGTCCCTCATGTCCCCTAGAACAGTTTTCAAAGAACGTGGAGACACATAAATCAACTTAAGATAGCAATTATAATGTCACCTATCCTAACAATAAGAAGGGTGTAAGGGGTGTAAGAGGATTTATGCATACTATTTCGAGACACTTAACCATGACTATAGAAGCATTAAATTTTCGTCATGACTTATGGTTTCTTGTTTCTAACTTTTCTATTTATTGGAGACATGGGATAATGAGGGGTAAGATTCTTTTACATGTTCTTGTGTTACCAATTTATTTTCAAAAGGATGTATGATTGTATAATTTTTTGAGATTATTCAAAGTTGGGTCTCTTTGGTTGTGAGTTGTTTGCCCACAAGGTTTTCTCCATGTAAATTTGATGTTGTGGTTTATATTATTATGTTTGCTTCATCATTGGTTTGTTAATTTTATTGGCTTAATCACATGCTTTATCAAATTAAATCTTTATTGTGAAAATGTTTTCATTGTGATGTTTACCTTACTAATCAACATTTGGTATAAAGCTATGGCTTGATTTAGAAGGGGATGTTTTTCTTACAGTGTTGAGTTTTTGTGGATGCAATGAAAGTATTGTTTCAATTATTTTGCATATCTAAGTGTGATTAGAGAAGCCATGATAGGCACATCATGATTGGAGATTGAGAATTTCAATGGCTCTAAATTCAAATGGTGACAACTAAAAAGGAAGGATCTCTTAGAAAAGAGATCGATGGAGAGTTGTGACAATAGAATCTAAGCCTATAGATAATTCAAATGAAGATAGTAAAAAATTGAAGTTGGATAAAATGCATAGGGATAAGAGGATACCACTTTCAATTTTTGGATAAGATTTTGTTCTCTTGAATGTCATATAAGAGGATACCACTTTCAATTTTTGGAAGAGAAACAATATGTTATATCAAACAAAGAATCTAGTAAACAAGTTTTATTTAAAAAAATTATATTCCTTAAAAATGAAGGAAACTTCGTAGTGAAGCAGTTAAATGTTTTTAATCTAATTTTGAGCTAGCTAGGTGGTATTGATGTTAAGCTAGAAGAGAAGGATGTGTATATTTTGTCACTCTATTGTTTACCTAAACCTTAGAATAATCTAATTATTGCATTGAGTGGTTCTACTACATATCTCAAAATGGATGCGCTTGTTGCCCCTCTTCTTAGTGAGGAAATGAGATGAAAATCCAAGGATGAGGGTTGCAAAAATGAACTATATATACAAGGTAGACCCAAGAAGAAAGGTGGTGAAATATAAACAAAGATAAGGAGAGGTATAAGTCAAAATAATGATCTAAAATGCATAGTAAGAGTATAGTTAGATGTTGGAACTATGAGAAATAGGGCCATGTAAAGAAAGAATATAGAAACAAGAATAATTCTTTTGAAGATTCCTCTAATGATAAATTCTCTAGTGATAAAATGATGCTTTGATTATTGGTGTTAACATTGCTAATGGTGACTCATAGCTTGTTGATTTAGGTGTCTCATATCACATGACTTCTCGCATAGAGTAATTTTATTCATACAAGATTATGATGCTAGTAAAGTGTTCCTTGGAAACAACTTCACTTTGAATTATTGGAAAAGGGAAGGTAAAACTTATGTTCAATGATGGGAGAATAAAATCTCTCATAAATATGTTATAAATTCCAAGTTAACCATGAAATTTTCTTTGAGTTTTTAAATGATGATATTGGAGTGCATGTCACATTTGACATAAGTGGTTACAACTTGGAAAGAAAACTATTGCTAGCTAAGAGATCCTAATGTGGGACTTTGTTCAAGCTTGATGCACTACTTATTGTAACTCGCCCTATGTAACTGAAAACTAAGATTTGTGTATGTTGTGGTACCACATGATGGGTCACATAAATAAAAAAGGGCTTAGACCCTAGTTAATAAAAACATAGTAGGTGGTTTGTCTAATCATCCTGAATTTAATTTTTTTTCTAATTATTCTATGGTAAACACAAAAAAGTTCAATTTTGATAACACTATAGAAAAGAGATTATTAGAGGTTACTTATAGTTATATTTTTGGTCTTTTGAATAATGCTTCAATTAAAAAATATCATTACTATACTTCGTTTATTGATGGCAATCCACTTTGTATTGGTGATGTGGGCAAGTTGCTTGATTGATAAGGCTTGTTGATTTGGATTAAGTTAGTGAATTGGACAATAACGGGTTCATGAGCAGTTATGTGTTTATTTTGTATAGAGGAATTGTTAATTGGATGAATAAGCGACAACCTACAATTGCATTATCCACTACAAAATCAAATTACATGGTTTTGACACATGCATGTAAGGAGGCAATGTGGTAACAAGCATTGTATTTAGGGATTGACTTGAGTGAAAATGGATTAGGAGTGCAAGCATATTAGAATTAAATATGAGTAGAAGTGTCATATATTTGGCAAAAAAACATAGTGCCTCATGCTCGTATGAAGCATATTGATGTTTAGTATCACTTTCTATGCAAGATGGTTTTTTTTTGGGGGGGGAGGGTGCGTGGAGGGTGTGGGGAGGCGGAATCATGATATAGAAGGTTGACACTTTGGTTAATGTTGCAAATTTTCACTAAATCGATGAACACAAAGAAAATTAATTGGGGTAAAGAGGCCATGGTTCTTTCCTCTTGAACTTGATTTATTATTAGTTTTCTATTATGTCTTGCAATGTAAATGTCAAGTGGAAGAATGTTAAGATAAGGGGTGTCATTCACTTTGAAATCCTAGATCTTGATTAATTGTATAATTTTTTTAGATGATAAATAATGGATAATCCCCAAATGTGTGGATTGGGCTAAATAGAATGTTGATGTGTGCAAAAACATTTATTATTTATTCTCTCGGATACTCAAGATATTGCGTAAGAAGGCGTTGAATAGGGAAAATACATTAAAATGTCTTCCCTATTTATAAATATCTTCCCTATTTGGCGGTTATGATACAAACATTGATTATAATCATAGAGTGCCTAGGATTGGGATCTTAGTCAATTTGACTGCTATGAAAAAATATTTGGCATCTATAATGTGTAAGAAGGGTGTAAGAGAAGTTATTATTCTAAAATGTTTGATCATGATCATAGAGATTGGATTTTGTCATGGCTTGAAGTTTTGGGTATCACTTAATGTTTCGTGTTTCTAACCTTTCTATATATTGGAGGCATGGGATATTCTAGTGAATGGTAAGGTTCTTCTATGTGTACTTTTATGTTCAATTTATTGTCAAAGGGATGAGTGATTGTATTGGTGTATATTCTTTTGAGATTAATACAAACTTGGGTATCCTTGATGGTGGAGTTCTTTCTTGCAAGGGTTTTTCCACATAAATCTAGTGGTATGGTTTACAATTGTTATATTTGCTTCTTCATTGGTTCTTAGTCTTAATGGCTTAATCACATGCTTTATCAAAGTAAATCTTTATTGAGAGAATATTTTTATTGGGTTGTTTACCTTGTTAATCAACAATTTTGAAAGAATTTATATAGATGTTCAATTGTTATGGCATGAAGCATAAGCAAAAGAATGCATATCTAAAAATGTATCAATTGCAACCTTTATTTCATGTTGATTACTTTTACAACATTTTTTTAAAAGTAATATTCATTGAAGCACTAAGTTCAACCACCATATCACCATATATTGTGTCATTCATGGTCAATTGGTTGTAAACACTTCATTATTTGTCATGTTGTTTGATATTTTCATGTTGACATGTGATGAGCTAGCTCCATCATTGAACTCGAGATTAGAAAATAGTTTTCTTATGAATGGGCTTGGAAGGATCCTCCTTGTCCTATTGAAGCATTATAAATCTATTTCCTTTGCCATTAATGTTCTCAACTTGTATCACATTTTTATCAATAAGATCTTGAATTTGTGCTTCAATGTGGTATACCTACTTGTACTCATAGTGTGTTCATGCATCTTATGATAATTACATAAACATTTAGCATCAAAGTGTTATGAAATATATTTGGGTCTATCAATTTGTTTAATAAAAGTAAAGTGGGAAGTTGATGTTACAAAAGTTGTTTTAACATTCTATAGGGAGGATCCGTAAAGCTAGTGAAGTTTGCAAATGTTTTTCATTTCTCTTGGTTGACTTTCTCATAAGATGTACTGGTAGCATTGACATGAACTATAGTCTCATATGGAATAGAGAGGTAAGTACAAAGGATGTGATGATAATTATTGTCCTCAAAAGATGGTGTATGATGTGAAAGCATAGTTGCACCCACAAGACTTCCTAATGAATGGCTACAAGAGATTGAGAGATTTGTTACTATATAACCATACTAGCAGGGAAAATTTTGAAGTACTCAATAAAGTCACAAACAAGACTAATGAATGCACTATAACAAGAAAAATACACATCAAACCATAGTAAAACCTCATCATTTAAATTTTCTCAAAATACATACATTAGAAAAGTATCATTGTGCATATGACATAATATAATAAGACAAGATTTAACATGTAAATAGGCACTTGTATCTCCCCTAAGACCATCAATCATAAGATCTCTAGTGATAACATTATAGAGTAGAATCCAAAACATCATGAGAAATTCAAACATTTTCAACATGTGTATCACTAGAATTGGTTATTTGAAAATAATGGGCATCATGTTTATCTATAATAGCATGTGATAAAGAATGCAAAGCATAATCATCAACTAAACATGCATCTTGAAGGTGCTCATAAGATAAAACATCACAAGATAAAGGAGCAATGTCCTCATTAAGTGTAATATATGCATCTCATGAATCATAAACCCTAGATGTAACAATAGAAGTTATGGCTAAGGCATTAGATGGTGTATTAGTTCATAAACAATATGTGCATTAAAAATATGACCTACACTATCATCACAAGATGAAGTATCACCAACATCATTGATTCATCATGAGTTGCCTGAAAAATTCATCATTATGAGACAAGACAACATCATGTAAGGAGACAAACAAAGAAGGCATGCACACAAATAATCCTTATGTACCACATCAATATGTATAGCCTAAGAATTAAAAAAGGAACTCAAGTATAAATCACCATCATTAGGAGTAACAATAAGATCAATAAGGAGTTCATGAATAAATGAGCTGAGATGTTCTAACATAAAAAGGAAAGTTGATAACAAGCACTATGAAAGAGAAAAACGAGATCTGTTATGAACCAACACATCCATCGAGCATGGGCCATCATCCATCAAATTGAAAGAGAAAATATTTGCAAGGGGCATTTAGTGAGATGCAACAAATTGTGAAAACATATAAAGATCCTTGATATAAAAATGGGAATTACCCAAATGGGGCTTAACTATAAACTATAATTTAAGATCTAAAAATGAAGCACACACAAAGGGGTTAGTTTTGAAAGGTGACTATCCACTAAGCGTTGAACCTTAGTTGAAGCACTATAAACATGAAGGGCAAACAAATCTGAAAAAGTATGATAAAATTATAACACCCAAATATGAAAACTCAAAAAAATCAAAATATTTAACCCTAAAGGTCAAGTGTGGAAGCTACATGTTCACCAAATGAAGATTAAGAAAAGCAACTCTACAAAGTATATCCAAGACTAAATCTATACATTCAAAACCCTAAATAAATTAAGCGTTGAGTAATTGTAAATTTACTAATGTAAGCTAATAGAAAGTGAAATTAAACATGTGTTGAAATAGAAATGAGATGGTTTGGGTTTTACATAACTTTTGAACTTTAATTGATCATACACTATGACAAAAGACTAATGACTAAGGTGTTAGATTATGGATCTAAAAGCTAAGATGATTGAATCCCGAGTAGTGGAGTATCCAAGACAAAATCACTACCGCAATCATGTCTACATAAATTTGTGATTCTCTCCAAATTTATGACCATGTCCAAAGTGAAATTTAATCTTTGATACCTACAAGCAATGTTTGCACGATGCTACCTAATGCAAAGAATTTTTTTGTAGATTTAAAGAGCATTGAGGAGTTTGTGATGTAGGAATTGATGTTCAAGACTTCTTGCACCTTAGTCAAGCCCACAACTAAATTAACAATAACAAGAAATAAATGGGATGGCAATGAATGTCAATGTGAGAATAGCAGTGAATGGCAATGAATGTCATTATGATTGATCATTGATTGTTGGTTTTGTTGAAGCCAATATGTTATTGTACCAAAGTGCATACTTTCAAATGTGCACTTGACAATAGGTGTCACTTGATATAGAGAAATTGATTGTTCAACAATGTGCCTACAAAACGAGATGAGCTTTTGATAACTTTTATCAAGAAATGTCCTTGTTCACTCCCTCATATGTCCAAATGACCTAGGATGATACCTTTCAATACTTGACCTTATGTTAGTTTTAGGATCAGATTTGCAATAAGCAGAAATACAACACATGAACAATAAACACAACACTTTTACCCTAGGAAAACCCTCCTACTTGAGGGAGAAAAACCCAACAAAAATATATCTCTTATATATTTAATGAATAAGAGCAAAAATCTGCTTTACAATCAGACCCTTCTCAAGGGCGAATTGATACAACGAATTAATAGCACCTATCCTTTGATGCAAAGATAAATATGTTTCTTCTTGAAGTCGATTTGCTGGTACAAGATGATCTGCTACTCGACCTTTTTGAAAGAATGTGAAAATGGCAATGACTTAATTGATAATCAAATGGATGAACATCTCCTATATATACAATGCAAGGAGACTCTTCACAAGCAAGGCGACTCTTCACTTGGTCGGCCACTTAAAGAAAATAAAATATTAATTATAATAAGGCCGACTTGCCTTAACAATTATTTATTATATTAACTTAGGAGAAAATATCTCCCTAAGCTACAAACACTAACACTCCCTTTTAGCTAGGGAGGTATTTTCCAGATATCTTCGTTATGGAGTCTCTCAACATGACGCACACAATGGCTACACCCATTTGTGGAAAGCTCAAAGGTTCATCATGGAGTCTCTCAACGTGATGTCATTATGGAGTCTCTCAACATGACATCCACCATGGCTACTCCCATGTGTGAAAAGAACCACATGTGCAAGTGTCCATCACGAAGTCTCTCAACGTGATGTTGTCATGGAGTCTCTCAACATGACGTCCACCATGGCTACTCCCATGTGTGGAAAGAAACACACGTACAAGTGTCCATCACAGTCTCTCAACATGATGTCATCATGGAGTCTCTCAACATGACGTCCACCATGGCTACTCCCATGTGTGGAAAAAAACCACAAGTACAAAGGGTTCATCATGGAGTCTCTCAATATGACGTCTCATCTCAGTCTCAAAGATGAACAAAGGCTCGCACCTCATATTTCTCTGTCTCATAGAAATATACACTACAAGGGCTTTCACCTCATATTTCTCTGTCTCAAAGAAATATACACTACAAGGGCTTTCACCTCATACTTCTCCATCACAAAGAAATATACACTACAAGGGCTTTCACCTCATACTTCTTCGTCACAAAGAAATATACACTACAAGGAATTTTCATGATGATGTGACTCCCTCTGAAGCTCCAAGTTCTTGCATCAACCTCCTGACCTCCTCGTCCAAGGTTGCCTCTGTTGGTTTGCCAGACTCCCTCTGAATGTTAATTCCTCCTCTTCGAAGAAACTGATTGCAACGACAATCTGAATAGGTTCTTCCTCTTCGAGAGATGTCTCCAGTTATGTGCCACCAACTCAGTCCCAAGGTAGCAAGTTGTGTCTCCATTCTAAGGCCTACGTGACTTTCTCATAGGATGCATCAAGCTCTTCCTCCCTTGAATGCAATCTCTCATCATCCTTTTGCTCCTCGATCCGTCCTGGAAGCATTTTTTAGAGAGATTACTAATAGTTCATAGAATCAAACTATCTCGAAGAGAAATACCAATGCTAGAAGCATACATGATTCACTATTCCAATGCATGAATTAATAACTACATAAAATATTCATGAACATTATTCAAGGGTATGAAATACTTATCTCTTTATTGATTATGTTGCAGCCATTTTACTCTTCGTGACAACCATCATCTTCGCCCAATGATGTACTGCTGAGGATAAAATACTTCTATTGTAAACTATTATCAGACCACTTCAAATCTACATAGCCATAAATAGAAAAATCACACCCACTTCCTTAAGCGACATCAGCACCCACAAAGAAAGACACGTCTCCATACTCTCATTCAAACACTTTTCTTTACTCAACACACAGGCACAAAATATCTCACGGCTAATACATTAAGAAGCCCGTTCTCAGAGTATGTAGACAATGTAACATCTACACTGCTTACAGTACAGTCCATCAATACACATTTCTCTGTTCAGACATTCGAATAATCATACAATCGATATGAGCACCCACTCAAGATGCATACATGGCCCATCTTTGTCAAAAAAACATCTCTTACACTAAGCCATACACATTGATGTAGACTATTCATGCTATACAATTTCTGAGTGCATCCACCAAATTCATGATCTACTATATCCTTCAAAATAATGACATCATAGGATATTTCTATCACATTCGAATTGCATAATCCACCAAACAAAGAATCACACTTCACCCAAAGAACAACTCGAAATAAAATGCTCAAGCGTTTCTGTTACCAACAACAAAGACATACATGCGATCACATCTTTCTTATAGAGCACATTTTTTTTTAAAGTAACAAAGGCCCAAAAAACTCTCACAGCATCATACAGTCGGCACCCAGGATAAAGAGATAGTGATAACAATAATATACACATTGTCTCCCTTATGTTTGCACGCAACAAGAATAATCACATCCTTACAAGTCTTCAATGCTCCATCAAAAGAATTGCTTTGCACTCACACAATATCCTTCCACACTGCCTTAGCCAGAGATAAATGGAAGCAAGCAATTGAATGCTCACGACTTTCACCATTGATCATGGCACTTCACAAAGAACTATTAATATTTCAATTTCCAAAATGATGCTCAAAGAGTTGTCTTCACTACTCACCCAAATCTAATCAGATTCTTTCTTAAACCCGCTCTGATACCATGTTAGTTTTAGGATCAGATTTGCAATAAGCAGAAATACAACACATGAACAATAAACACAACACTTTTACCCTGGGAAAACCCTCTTACTTGAGGGAGAAAAACCCAGCAAAAATATCTCTTATATATTTAATGAATAAGAGCAGAAATCTGCTTTACAATCAGACCCTCCTCAAGGGCGAATCGATACAATGAATTAATAGTACCTATCCTTTGATGCAAAGATAAATATGTTTCTTCTTGTAGTCAATTTGCTGCTACAAAATAGTCTGTTGCTCCTTGAAAGAATGTGAAAATGACAATGACTTAATTGATAATCAAATGGATGAACATCTCCTTCTATATATACAATGCAAGGAGACTCTTCACAAGCAAGGCGACTCTTCACTTGGTCGGCCACTTAAAGAAAATAAAATATTAATTATAATAAGGCCAACTTGCCTTAACAATTATTTATTATATTAACTTAGGAGAAAATATCTCCCTAAGCTACAAACACTAACACCTTACACATGAATTTGAAATTATGGTGTCCACACCAACAGGTGATTGGCAGATACAAGATCAGTGAACTAGTGGAAAATGGATCGACAAGGTAAAGTGTGTTTGCATTATTTATCAGATCTTAAGTTGATGCATGCACCAAAATAGCCAAATAACGCACTAAAATCATGCATTCAAGTCATCAACCCAAAGTAGTGTAAAACTGAAGTGGGTAAGTGTTCGGATATACACTTTTCTGCTCTGAGTATATATTATGATTTTCTACAATTGCTGCTGTATGTTTTGTTCTCACAATTGATTTATTTATTTTTGAAATGGCTCCATATTCATATACACTACAAAAAGCCCCATAATAATCTTTCTATAAGTACATCAATGGCTACACTCTGAAAAATGTCTCTATAGAATTTTATAAGGCATCTGAGGTGAAACTAGAATTTCCTATACGTACATGCTTCTATCAACACGTCCTTGAAAAAAGGACATGATAGAAAAAAGGAAATCGTTTACTTTTTATAGCACTAGTATTTTAGAAGGCTAGTTAATATTACTGACAATTTAGTGAAACGGTTCCGATTAGTTCCAGTTAGACTTTGCATTTTGCAATGAAGATAATTGACCGACATAGAGCCTGTAGTTGATTATAATCAATTGTCAAAGGTAATCAGTTAACTAATCAAATTATTTAGTTCCAATCATGAACTTGCAAATTGAATAAATGAACAGCATTTTTCCTGCATCTCTTTACAATCCTTTGGTAAAGATCCCCTTTCATGTAAAACTCGTATGTCTTGTACTACATTATAAAAAAATCCACCGCAAATTTACAACATACTTTTTTGAAATCAACCTATCCCATTTAATTAGTATGTACAGGCCAACTACTACTAACAGACTCAAAATTACAGCCCATTTTTTAAGAATCAACTCGTCACATTTAATCACTGTACAGGAAAACCATCCCTACGGGACCCTAACAGAAACAAAACTACGGTTCAGGGCCATCACTAGCTTGCCATCGATCAACAATGGCAAATGAACCTTCATCTAAGCTTCTCTTTCGAGCCTTACTCCTTGAGTTTCTGCTTCTGCTTGGCAACTTATTGTTGTGATGCCCTTTATCTGGAGATATTCTCTGGCCTTTTTCTCCACTCTCGAACCAATTGCATTTCCTGCTTCTAATTGGAGACTTACTGTCTCGATGTCTTCTTGATATCTTTTTATAGTCTTTATGCTTACATGGCGTTTGCTCACAACGATGGCAACTCCTTGATAACTTGATTTTCTCTCGATCAATATTTCCCAACTCCAACTGATCTTGGGATCTCCTTGAAGCTTTTCTCTTCTGCTCTTTCTTGTGATGTGAGCTCCTAGCATCCTCCCTCTGCATGGTTTCTCTATTATTTGACTTGAACTTATCCATATCACTCTCAAATTGGATGCAACTTTCTTTCATTCTTTTACACTGCAATTCCCCTGCAAGGTCCATATCAACAGCAACTGCACTCCTTTCTTTATCATCATTATCTTCCTCACAGGTATGCTCCCTGTAGTGCTTTTTTCTTTTTGTCTGTTGGCAGTCCCTACTATTTCTATCCTCTTCAGAAATCGCCTCATAATCATTTTCTAATTTTTCAACACCACCTCTATCATGACAAGGGCTTCTTTGGTTTACTCGCCTCTTATATGTAGCATAATTTTGATCTGCATCTAAACTTTGTTCTCTTTCTTCATCACTATATTTTCTGCCACCTGATTCTTCTCTTATGGGTGTTCCTCTGTCCTCATCACTACTGCAGGAATCCCTTTCATGTGACTTATACCACCTTGATGAGCTCCTGCAACTACTCCTATGATATGTAGCACATGTTTGATCCAAGTCTGACCTTTGTTCACTTTCTTCTTTGCCATTATATTTTCTGCCAACCGAGTGTTCTCTTATGGGTGCTCCTCTGTCCTCATCATTACTGCAGGAATACTTTTCATTTGACTTACGCCGCCTAGATGAGCTCCTGCAACTACTACTAATATATGTAGCACAAGTTTGATCCAAGTCTGACCTTTGTTCTCTTTCTTCTTTGCCATAATATTTTCTGCCACCCAAGTGTTCTCTTACAGGTGTTCCTCTGTCCTCATCACTACTGCAGGGATCCCTTTCATGTGACTTATGCCGCCTAGACGAGCTCCTGCAACTACTCCTATTATATGTAGCACAAGTTTGATCCAACTCTGACCTTTGTTCTCTTTCTTCTTTGCCACTATATTTCCTACCACTTGAGAGTTCTCTTACGGGTGTTCCTCTGTCCTCACCACTACTGCAGCTATCCCTTTCATGTGACCTATGCCGCCTAGATGAGCTCCTGCAACTACTCCTTGATTGAATTCTTCTGACAGAATGTCCATAGCCATGCCAATGATCTTGATCTCTCAGTTTCCACTGATCATGTTGGTCAACCCTCGAGCCACCAAACAACATGTCCATCTTTTTCAGCCAGGACCTTGGAGGTCGACTATCCCAATCTGCCCAGTCATATTCTCCACCTGGATTACGAAAGCAGTGAAGAAAATTGCAAGCACTTCCACGTGAACAGTTCTGTCAAAGTTCCAATATGTACAAACACAGTTCAATTCCACTATGAAGAACACATACTTTAAATTAAGAAAAAGATCACTTATCGAAGAGCGCAGAATTTGAGCATTACCTTACGGTCAGACTTCATATACTCCCCACATATTGCTACCCTCCACCTCATAACTCCAACAAACTCACAGATTACCTAGACAACATAGGTTTAGAAAAAGGGTTGATTTAATTTAACTACTCACATAGAGTCTAACAAAAATGGACCAAAATTATCCAGCTAAATTTTTATGGCATGCATAAGAATTATTTTCTTGATGTATACAAATTCTCATGGTCATATTATCATTGACATAAGAAAACCATGACACGAAAAATCATAAAAACCAGTGTCTTAAAAACATCCTGCATCCCAGTTTTTGTAACATGAAAAAATCTTGGTGAAGTTGGCGTGACTGATGATGAAGTACAAAAAAGTGCAGTGCAGACATAAAACAGAAAGAAATAAACTAAATTGAATGTGTATCATACAGATAAAGTTCTTTTAGACACAAAATTTCACAGAATTCATCCACATGGTTGTTTAAACCTAAGATTTAAAGAAAACTATAGCTATATTCAAGAGTCGCCAAAAGAGGAATTTGAAAGCGTGATGAAAATAACCATATAAATATAGGCTCAGTGAGTGAACAATATTAGCAAGACTGGTATCTCGGTTGATCTATGAAGTAGCAACAAAATTGTAATTGATTTGAAAAGGTCAAAATGCAACCCCATCATTTGGAGAATCTGATTAGAGTTTCAAAACTTACAGGACTGGAAATGTATCTTAGCAATCTAAAAGTGCACAATGTGCAAACTCAAGTACAACATATGCACCATCTGTTGCAGATCCATTTTATGAGTGGAGTGATCTCTTTTTGTTTTATCTCAAGTATTAGGGGTAAGATAATAGAACGGGATGTGGGTTTGGTCTAAGGGATTGAAAGGTAGGTGAATAAAAAAAATACAAATTTAAATATATATTTCCGTCAAGGCACAAAGGTTAATGACAATTGTACTTCTGTAGAGCTTACAAACATATTTGTTTAGTCATAAGTGGACCTAAGGATGAACATATTGGAAGGAGGGATATTGTATATACATGTTAGAGCATTATATGAAGTAAACGAAAAAAAGGAATCATCTTCTAGTCATCCACCAAGAGGGTCTCTTAAATCAAATTAGTGTTCCACTCAAAAAAGGCATGGAAGAAATGTCGGAGTGCCAAAAAGTAGGAAGTAAGGAGCTAGAAGAGCAAAGACGCAGAGAAGTAGTCCGGAAAGAAAGAGATGGTGGAAAGGAGTAGAAGTAACAGTAATCTCGCAAGAAATGAAAGAGCATAGGCAGAGCAAACACCAAAGAAGATGGAGGAAAAGGAGGAGCTGGAGGAGTATAGCTGTAGTCCCACATGAGGATCAAATAGAGTGAAGAAGGCAAGTTGTAGTCTTGTAGGAAATGTTGAAGACGCAATAGTCCCACAGGAGGAGGAGCTAGAGGCAAGGTGAAAGATGGAGTGTAGTATTCCCACAAGTTAAATTGTAAATCCAGCAGTATCCCTACAAAATGCGAAAGGTGGAAGCCCCTATTACAAACCCTCACTAAATAAGCTAAACATAAAAAGTAAGGGATATTCTATTAGGAATGATGTAAGAGGAGGGTGTGTAAATAAATCAATACCAAGATGTAGAAGTGAAAATTAGGAGTATTATTTAAGATTCTATGAATGAAGGCACCATAGGATAAGTTTACTAAGTGAATCCCTCGAAAGAAGGCAAAAGTTATGTATAATAAGTGTTGATTTCTAGTGAAATGAATGCCACAAATTTTTTTTAGGTCAATGCCACAAAAAAATTATAAATAACCGTATTAAGAATCATGACGAAAGGTGTTATAAATAAAGAAGCAAGGAGTAGTGTACAAGGATCAAAAAGAGGCAAGTAATGACAAAATTGGGGAAAAGGTAAGGAAAATGTAAATTGAAGACAAGTGGAAAGAATTGAATGCAACAATAATCTAGGAGGGAATGTTGTAATGTCCCTTTTTCAGTCCATCCAACATTCTTGGAATCTCCAACTTTCTTTGAGAGCGCTAACTTTATCGGAAAGGTATTCTAATAGTGGCAAAAGGTTCTTGAAGCCAAGAGGAGTACAATGGTGCTTTGCATGTGCAAATCCAACATTTTGGGAGAACTCCACACTTCTTGAAAAATTCCATCATCTTCGAAGAGTGCTAACCTTCATATACACTGATTTCCTATGCACTTAAGGTATTTAGTGGTGTGGTCAAAAATTCATGTTTGGGCTTTTTAATATTTTTCTTAACTTTGGTGGTTGTGGAAAATAACTAAATTATTAAATGGTTAAATATTTAAGATGTTGAAAAGTGGAAAATTAAATAAGAACGTATATCTGATTATTTAAAAATGTAATTAATTAAATTTGGAGGGAAAAGGTGAATATTTAATTAAAAGGAATGATAAAAGAGAATTATTGAGAAAAGAGCAAGATTCTATTCATTAGCAATTTCCAGAAACCCTTGTTTGCAAAGCTTTGGCTCAGTTTTTACCCCGAGGACAAAAACCCTCTTGGATTTCTAGTGTGGATTTAAGGGAAAAAAACCCTTTGATTCACTGCAGTGACTCCATTCAGGAGTCACTGTTGAGTTGAAAGTTTGAAAGAGTTCCAATCCATGAATATTATTGAAGAATTTTCAGATTGTGAAGTCTGCTAAAGCAAAGGAGGTGTCTTCAGTTTCAAATGGAGGACACTTGCAGCAAAACCGTTATTCGACTCCTAACCAGCAACCTCAGAAACCAGAGATTGCATGCATTCCCTCGACATTGCCCCAAAAACCCTTCAATGCTAGGCTTCAACAAGGAGCTCAAGCATCTTAACATGGGTGTATATTTCTCAAGCCAGGAACGAAATGACCCAATAGCGCACACAGATGAAGGCAAGGCTTGCAGCAGGAATTGCATGGAGATCCCGCTATTGATGTGTGCCTGTCCAGATAAAGGCAAGGCTTGCAGCAGGAACTACATGAAGATCCTGCTATTGATATGTGCCTGTCCAGCAGCAGAGATTGAGAATGTTCCCTTTCAGCTCATTTTCAAGAAAAAACTCACAGTATTTCAGACTATTTATGTTTTCCCCTGTTTCCTTGCACTGGTTCTTTTCTTCTGCATTTACAATTATTTGCATCAAATTTGTACTGTAAATTAACTGGTATGTATGTTTACAAATCCCAATCTTAATTCTTCTTCCTAGTCCCCTTCCTTTCCAGGAATATGATCTTAGTCCCCAGTTTCTCTCCTGTTCTATCTTTTTTCTTAATGTACAGCCATGTGCTAATTAGTTTAAAAATACTCTTTATCTAGTATAATATATGTTTTTCAAAACAAAGGATGTACTATGCTGAAAGTAAAAATGCATAGAGCATTTATTGACAAATATAATAGTTACCGAAATTGGACTTAAAGGGAGCAAGAAAGCAATAAAATTTGTATTATGCAGTTGCAGAGAATGAAAATATTTGAAACATCTGACTTTAACAGAAGCAGATTCAAATAGTAACTGTGGGAAAATAAAGCAATGAATTTGGAGGTTCCATGCATTGCAGGGGCAATTATCCAACCAGCATTCAAGATTGACATGAACATAAAACAATCTTCACAAGCACTTGAAGACTTCAATTCTTTATGATAAAACTTGGACTCACAAACGGCCAAGGAACACTCCAGCATGCCACTAGGAAATATCACCACCATATGAGTATATCACGTACCTGCTTTGCTGCAAAGAAGCGGCCATTTATGGCATTATATGCAGAAACTGCAGACTCTAGAGACTGATAGTGCACATAGACATTCCCACGAAGATGGGATGAGCCATTTTTACAAACCTAGATGATAAAAAAAATTAGTCCTACACAGTTCTAGTCCTCAAAATATCAAATTTGAAATTAAAAATCATGTGACAACTAATAAAGTTGAACAGTTCTATATGTAAGAAACACAATTCCAAATGTGGAAAAAAATAAGTTTGTGTTACCAGTATAATATGTATGCAAGCAATTTGTAGGCAGAAAACATGCTTCATAGATCATGTCAAAAGAGTAAAAGATAAATCTTACCTTGAAATTAACAAGCTCTCCAAACTTCAAAAATTCTGTATGTACATCTTCATAAAATTCCTCATAATGATGGACCACCTCTTCGTCTGTATACTGCAGCATGTTCACAGAAACAATGCTTGAATGACAATAATCAATCAAAGGATCATTTTCTAAATAATATTCAAAAATGTATTTCACAAATTAAAAACTAGCATACCATGTGCCAAGAGATATCACTGACGCCTCTATGCACTATTTAAGAATTATTTTATTTTTATTTACTTGAGATTATATTATAGTTTTAGTTTAATATATATGTGTCAATTATGTTTTTTTATTTTGTTAACACACTCACAGCTTTACACTCCATCCCTTGCTGTCACTGTAGTTACACCTCTCAGCATAATAAATAAAATAATTCATCAATAAATGAAAACAAAAATAGCTCTTCAAATAAAAATAAAGTAATCACCATAAAATATCTTAAATACATCTACACTCCAAGAGATATCACTATTGAGTTATTTCATTTACTTGGGAGTTTTTTTTTTAACTATGGAACTATTTACAAATCATTTAATTTTATTCACATTGTTCAGATTATTTTTATTTGCAGAGCTAATTTTATTTACTTAAGATTTATTGTATTTACTCCATGGCGTTTCTGGGATGGTGATGGTAGGACAGCAAGGGGCACATTTCAGGGACGGCAATCTGAGGGTCATTTTTTGGGGACAGCAGGGGGGCAGAAACATATATATATATATATATATATATATCAATCAGCAATATAACATGACACTGTTAAAATGATGTTGGATAATGTCTGCAGAAGCCCACATGCCAACCACATACCAAACAAAATTGTTTGTCTGCACTTCTCACACAATTTGAACAATGAAATCAGAAATCCAAATTATTGCCGTTAATTTTAACTGTTATATAACTTATATCATTAGCTATGAATCTGAATCATGGGATATTTATTGCTGTTATACTACTGTTGTTGCTGTCACTGCTGCCATGATTAATTTAATTGCTCTTATAATGCTGTCATGATTAATTTAATTGCTGTTATACTGCGGTCATGTTATATTTAGCAGTACTTTTTGATGTTATAAATGAATTTTTTTAAAACATTATAAAGAATTACTTTGTTGTCAAGGATGTCTAGCCCTCCCCAAGATGGTTGAGGGATGTCTAAGATGCTGGCCATCTTGGGGATGGCCAAATGTCCCCATGGCATTTCCTATTTCTGCAATACATTGTGGAAACATTTTGAAGATTTGAAGACATTTGGGGATGTCTCCTGCCGTCCTGCTGTAACCGAAACACCATTGGGGACCGGAACAGGGGTTTGAGGGTTGGGGACATGTACCCATGGAACATGGTATATACTCGAGTTAGTTTATCTAACATTTATTATTTAAGAGATATTCTACAGTAATTTCAAATAAATTATTTACTGCATATTTAATTATATAGATATTTTAAAATTATTATCTACTATTAATTCAGTAAAGTGCATAGCTATTTACTATTTTATTTACAATTTTACTATAAGTATTTTTTATCTAATTAAAAATATTTTATAGAGTTCTTAAAAAAAATTCTGTTCATAATATATTTTATTTGTTTTGTATTTTATTATTTTTATATGTCAGCCTTTTAATAATTTTTGTTAACACACTCATGCCATTGCCCTCCACCCCTTGCTGCCAATGTAGTTATGCCTCTCAAAGTTGGAGGCATAACAAGATATATCCAAATGCTTGAACGACCTGTTTGAGGTAAGCTGCAACTGGCCAGAAAAACAATCAAATCCTATATTCCAGATTTTCTTACTGATATTGTTAGTTTCTTTTTGATAAAGTAGTAAAATATCATCAAGTTGCACAATATTGCTCAGAATGGGTTTCACAAGAAGAAATATGTACGATTATTTAGAACTTCAGAATTTGTCCAACCATCTATATTCAAGACCTCTTCTATGCAGCTACATTCAGTCAGATTTCTTCCAAGTAAAATACACTAATATCTCCAATGTGCTACTTAGTGCTTAGTAGAATACAGACTAAAACTTCTTTTAAAATATAAATTAAATGACTACCAACAAGCCTTACTGACATGCAGAAAGCCCATCTAATGGAATACCCTTTCCCTTAAAATGCTATGGTTATTTCCAGAAAATACTAAGTCAAGTAAAATATAGAATGAAATTAAAAGAGAATGCAGGTAATCATATTCAATACCCTTGTGCCTTTGGAATTCAAATGTTGCTTTCTTTCATTTTGAAAAAATCTCGTTTGCTTCCAATTAAGTACAACCTCTGATGTAGCTAGTTGAAACTTTTTGCAACATCAAACATCCAAGCATACACTGCATAGGATGCCATCTGAATACTATCCATGGTATCTTCCCAAGACCAGAAAGTTAAGGATCTGGCTCTCTTCTAGAATAGCTAAACATTATTTAATTCAAAGTTCAACAATCGCTTCATATCTGAAGAAATCAATTTAGAAGAAACTGGAAAAACCTCCCTAGAGAAATCATTTACATTTAGTTCACTGCACAACCAATGAAATAAAATTTCTTGACAGCTTTTTTTGATGGAGAGAATCACAAATAAAAAACAAAAATAAACTATTTGTCTATACATTTATTCAATGAGCCATACAAAATAAAAAGCTCAATAAACCTCAGAAACCACAGCATTTATATCACTCAAACCTCTCTTCCCTAAGTATTTGCAATTAGGATACGTGTCTGCAACTCCAGCCTTGGCCAATGCCAACAATAATGAATCTCCTTTGCACCGAACCTTGAAATGGATTTCTGGAAAGATATGTCAAGGGAAAGAGACTTCACAGGTATTAACCGTAGACAAACAAATATGTTGGGATGCAAAAAATGGCAAGCTCATTAGATTTATGTATTGGTTTAAAATTACTACATGTGTTAATACTAAACTAAATCATTAACAACTGCCAACCAATATGCAAAACTATTACTACTTGAGATTTCTATCCATAAATTAAATTAAATATGCCTTCTTTAGCAAGTTGATTGCTGAAGTTGCAGGATGTCTACTCCAATTTTATTATAAGTATTCTATGGCCTTCCATAATAGTAGTTTAAAGGTCAAAAAAGTTCCTCAACTCTGATGCCATAAGTCACCATCTGACTCTTTTCATAGAGCAAAGCCTACTACTCAGGCAACATTGAATGTTATATCACCTGAGGTTCAATTGAGATTTCTACTGCTACTTTAAAAATAACATGCCTTCTTCAGAAATTTATTGTTGCAGTTGCAGGATGCCTGCACCAATATGATTATAAGTATTTTTTATCCTTCACAATAGTAGTTTCAGGGTCAAATTGTTCCTTGATTTTGATGCTATTATTCACTGTCTGAGTCACTCCATAGAACAAAGCTTACCACTTGAGCAACATTGAATGCATATCGGTTGAGGTTAAATTGGGAATTCTTTCCATCTCAACCAGAATACTTTTCTCTCCTACCATAAAACTTTTAAAATCTCAAGGAATCTTCATCTAAAAAGCAGAAAAGATTGAAAGAAAAGTTTGAACCATTTGACATGGAATTATCTATCACTAATTTCTGAAGTTTCTATACATGTTATTAGCCCTTTGCATATTTATATATTTTATTTCTATATGTAATGAACCCAGCATACCTCATAACAAGAGCAGAAATAAAACTTCAGGAAAGAATAAAGGAAATCAGTGATAATATCCATGCAAAAAAATTTAAAGCATATTATACATAATATACATGCAAATAACGGATAAGTTTATAGAAATATAATAAGTCATACAAATACAATGTAAGTTTGCATGATATAAAGTTCAAATTTGTTCTAATTTAATTAGTTGCATTTATTAAGAGATAACCTTCAGTTTAACTAGGGAATTAGAACTCAAGAGAGGTTTATTAGTTATTACACAATTTTTTAGGTTGATTTGTTATTAAGTGACGGGCAGGTAAAGATTGGTTATTTTCAGAGAATGTTTCCTTGCATATAAAAAGGCAAGGCTTATTGTAACAAGGACATGATTACTTGGAATGAAATTGTGTGAATTCACAGTTAATTAACTATCGGTTTGCTTCAAAAGTGGGAGTGGCTCACATGTAAGCTTTGGACTGTTCCGGTTATTGGTTGTAATCAGAAGAGTTATTCCTAGTAAAAAAATTATTAATATTTAGTACAGACATTTCTTTTCCAGAATTTTATAATTTCATTTCAGATTTATCTAGGCTGAAAGCACCACGTTTCCAATGAAGACTTCTACAGATACTGAAATGGCATGTAAGACAACTTAACCATGCATATAATGATACTATTTTCTTATGAAAATAACCGTAGTAAAAGGTTTACTTCTTAAATCCATTTCATTTCACATATCAGATATTCATATTTTGTACACACATTTCTTTTCCAGATTTTTAAAATTTCAGTTCAGATTCATCTAGGCTCATAACATCATATTTCCTATAAAGACTTCTACAGATACTGAATTGGCAAAGGAAGGCTGAATTATGTATTGAATATTAGTATTTTCTTAGGAGAACATAGAATGAAAAACTTGAACATGATAGAACAGTAACATCCACACAATAATATTACAGACCTCAAGTCCTTCCTCTTGCTCCCACGTGAGACCTGGACCATTGTACATGTTTTTCATGAGCAATGTACAAGATTTGTCAGGATAAAAATGAGCTCTGCTGCATCGAGCTCCAAATCGACAAGCTCCAGTTTTAACATGAAAGGGGCAGTGAGTCTTATCCTGAAGAATTAAATATCATTAGAGTCAGAAATACCAACCTGTAAAGTACAAAATAAAGCCCCAAATCTTGAGTTCATAGCAATATGTAAGAATAACAAGAGCAAAGAAATCTGAAAACAGGAACAAGTAAAATCACCAAGTTTCACTCATACAGAATGAAAACAAAACAATAGGACCTTGAATTCACTGCAATACTGAATGGTAAGGGAGGAAGAAATTAGAAACTAAATCCAACAAAGGACTATATTTTATAAAGACTTGACTACCAAAACGGGGTAAAAAGACCATAAATAAATCAAGAATAAGCATAAAAATCTGCTGCTAAACCAATATGTGCAAACTCACATAGGCTCATAGCAGCATTCCATTTACACAGCATTAACATGGTATTGTAAAAGCGTATAAATGAAATTCAATTACCCAGGTTCAAAATGGGGTAAACTTGGTAAAAACTCAGGAATTAAATAATAATGTACTAGTTATAAAAACAGAGACAAAAACTAAGTTTGCTATTTCATGTCAAATATAGTGTGTATAGATAAAAACAGATCTTGGAGAAGTGAAGCATTGGAAGGGCCGCTGCAATTGAGAGGAGGCCAATGGTTTGCAGGATTGCCATCATTCTCTGCAATTGAACGACATTGCTGGTGTCTCTGAGTGCATGCTAGCAGTCTTTTCGAAGGTGGATAGGTTTTCTGAGCCGCCTTTCTGCTTGGCAGCTGTTTATCTAGCATGGGCATGAGTGTTCAGTCCAGCATCTGCAGGTGTCTGTTCTGGTTTGATAAGCCTTCTTTTGCTGCATGTGGAAATGAATTTTTTGTAAGCCCTTTTTGGAAGCTTCCAAGATGGTGTCATGGGGCTCTCCTTCCCATGAGGGTGGAGTTCAGGGCACTTTAAAACAAAGCCTAAGTGAAATCATTAAGGATATCAGATATGACTGAACCCTGAAGCAAGAAACTAGATGTGACATACCCAATTATAAAGGATGGTTTTGTGAAGAGAAAGGATATGATCCCAAAGGTGAAATTTGACCCAAAAAAAATATTCAGGACTATGATGAACTGGTAGAATGTGGGTTGATTTGTAGATTTTTCAATCTCTAGCCATCTCCAAAGAGCATTTGGCTTCTTTAATCTCACCAGTGCCCACTGTTTGTTTTTCTGGGAGGGCTATTTTTTGGGTTATTTTCCACTCAGAGAAAGACCATGAAACAGTTTTTGATAAAGGGCTGTGACAAATGGCAAGAAGCAGCCTGTTTATGAAATAATGGGATGCCAATTTTGAATCGAGGGAAAAGATACCAAACTCCATTCTATTTGGGTAAGGTAACCACTCTTTCCTATTCGGTTTTGGAGGGAAGAATCTTTCAAAGCGATTACGGACACTCTTGGAAAATTTGTTAAAGTTGCAGGAATGACTTCTCAACAGAGACTTACACATTCACTCAAATATGTGTTGAAATTGATGTAGCAGAGGGTATTCTTGATTGCATTGAAACAGAGCCTCAAGAACAAATTTGGAAACAAGATCCAGATTATGAACAAATTACTTTTATATGCTCACACTATAATGAGTATGAGCACTTCTTCCACAACTATCCCAAAGCCCAATCAGGGGCCAAGGAGAATCCCAAAACCAATAAAAATGAAGGATCTGTTACTGTTGCTAATAAAAGACAAAACAAGAAATATGAAGGAGACTGATTGTATGGTGCCTACTCAAAACGAATCTGTTGCTTTAGAAAATGAACATAATGAAGGAATAACACTTAAACCTGGGTTGGAGAGCAATGGAAGAATCTTAAATGTAAATTCTAGTGAGGAAGAAGATCATGAGACGATGAAGGAAACTTAGGAAATCAATAATTTAAGTAAAGAAAAGGAAATGTTTCAGGAAGTGGAAAGTGGAACAGAGAAGGGTGTGAGAATTGAAGATGTTATTTCAGAAGGGAGGATGATAAAACGACGAGGCTATTACTGATTTTGATGTCGCAGCTGCAAATGCCCCTAGAGGTTTATTGTCTCTCGGGCAATTAAATTCCCAGATTGATTGTCACACTCCTAATAAGGAAAGGCAGTTAATCCTTCAAGATCAAAGGCACTTCAGATGTTGTCACAGAAAACAATGGGGGAAGGATCTTAGAAACAGACACCTTTGGATTTTTATACAGGTGAGTCAGCTAGGCAAGGGAAAGAGCAGATTTCTTTGGAAACCCAAGGAGGGAAGAATAGGAAGAGTGCTCCTCACAACCTTAGAAAACGATTGTTTCTCTTGGAATCTAAGAGGCTCGGATTTGGCCCGTGTCACTCTTCAGGGTAAGATTCTTGATTTGCAGCCTAATATTATTTTTCCTCCACGAAATGAAACTTTCTAAGAATGACATATTGAAAGACCTATGGAATGATAACAGGTTTGGGGTTGAGTGCATTGCCTCTAGAATCCAATCAGGGGGAATCACTAGTAGTTGGAATAGCAAGAAATGGAAACTGATTGAGACAGTTAAAGAGGATTCCGATTCATGGATCAAAATTTCATTGGAATGTCCAACTTCTAAAACTCTTTCACTTCACAAATGTTTATGGTCCTTATCTTCACTCCTTGGCTAAAGAATGTTGGCAAGAGATTTGGGGAGAAATATTTGCTCAGGCTGCTAATTTGGGTCGTGTGTGGTGATTTCAGTTTGACTCTGAAATTAGAGAGAAAAAAGGGGAGTTGATTCTTTGGATCAAAACTCTCAATTTGTCTTGAATTTTATGGAGAAAATAAATTCTTGTTGATATCATCAACAAAGATGGTATTTTGAATTTTCAATTAGTCAAACAAAAGGAAAGGAAACTCATTGATTATGAAGAAATTACTATTAGATGAATTTCTTGTTGATGAATCTTTGCCAGGCCAAATCCTTCATTTTGCCTAAGGCCAGATCTGATCATGCTCCTATTCTCCTAAAACTTCAGGGCTTTGAAACTCCCAAGGTTGGAGCATAAGAATTTTGATGATAATATCAAAAAGTGATGGGATGAGATCAATGTAGAAGAGACTTAAATGTATAGGTTCCGTGCCAAGTTGAAATATACTAAAAGCAAGAGAAAAGAGTGGCAAAGGAGCACCATGGAACTGAAACAAAAATTAGAAGTGACAAGTATTATGGCGCAAATTGGCTTAGAATTTGATGCTAGCTGAGCTAAAGAAAATGAATTGTTTTCTAAGTTGGAGAAGTTAGAGGAAGAGGAAAATTCCTTAATGCATCTCAGATCTAGAGTTCTCTAGGTAAAGCAAGGTGATGCCACCTCTATATTTTTTCACTTAGTGGTGGTGCCACATCAGATGAGAAATATAATTTCTATTATAAAAAGATAAGGTGAGAAAGATCTTACTGAGGGCTACTCTATATAAGAGAGGCTGTGAAGGGCTATTTTCAGAATCTTCTTTTTGAGGAAGATTGTGACAGGAGTATGGCCAAAGATGAGTTAATTGAGCTCATCCCATCTCTTATTGAGTTATTTCTAATGCAATAAATGATCAACTGGTTGATGAAATATTGATGGAAGCCCTTAAAAATACCATCTCCTTTCAGCTTGACAAGTCCCCAGGTTCGGATGGTTTCCAGATAAACTTTTTTGTGGACCTTGGGACGCTATTGTTTAAGATCTGATATCCATGGTGGAAGAATCTAGAACTTCAAGTAAGATGTTAGCAGCTCTCACTTCTACTTCCCTCACTCTAATCCCAAAAGAAGATAATGCTTGCAGATTTGACAGGTTTAGGCCCATATTTCTTTGCAACTTCTCTTACAAAATTATTTCAAAGATTATAGCCACAAGGTCGCAATTGTTGCTTCCTAGCATTATTGCGGAGGAACAAGATGGGTCTGTCAAAGGCAAACAAATCCTTGATGAAGTGATAGTTGCTCAAGCAGCCATTCATTCTTTAATCAGCACTAATAGAAGAATAATGATGGTAAAATTGAAATGCTAATGCTTAAGATTATTCTAGCAGAAAATTCCTCTTAATGGTGCTCCACAAATTGGATTTTTCTCAGCAATGGGTCAATTGAGTGGAAGGGTGCACGAGTTCCACTTCTTTCTCTATTCTAGCTAATGGTGGACGAACAGGTTTTTCTAGGGCCAAAGAGAAATCAGACAAGGTTGTCCTCTTCACCAACATTTGTATGCCATTATAGTCGAAGCTTTAAGCTATTTGCTTAAACATGCAAAAGAGCAGGGCCAAATAAAAGGTGTTTCAATCACCTCAAATGTGGGAAATCCTTCTCACTTCCAGTTTATTGATTACCCCTTGTTAATGGACTATGCTTCAGAGGAGGAAATCAAGCAATTAAAAAAAATCTAAATAAATTTTCTTTGGCCACTTGGGCAAAAATCAATGTGAGAAAGTCTCATCTTTTTTCAATTTTTGCCAATAATTGTTCTTCACTGCATCATAAGAAGCTTGCTCTGGCTTTTGGATTTAATTCCAGGGATCCAAAGCAGTTCTTCACTTGCCTTGGTGTTCTGGTTGGGCCTAAAAAACACATTAATAAGTATTAGGCGGGAATTGTTAGCAAAAATTATGAATAGACTCAATTTGTGGACTCGCCGCTGGTTGACTTTAGCTGGGCAGATCATTTTGATTATTAACATCTATTCCCTTTTATTTGTTGTCACTCTCTCATACTCCTGCTGGCATAATCACATTTCTCGACATTAAGCACTTATCCCTTTTTGTAGAAACGAACAAAAAGAAAAAAAATTGTATCTTGTTAAATGGGATGTGGTTTGTTTGCCTAAATGCTGGGGTGTATTGGGCACTAAGCTCTTATCCCTTTTGTCTGCAGTTTATGGGGCATAATAATTTGAAGATTAGAGCAGAATAATTTTGACCAGATATCTTGGAGGAAGATCTCCTCCTATAGATCTGATGTTTGATTAAATCAAAAATACGTCTACTGCAATTTCTCTTTTCAAGGGATGTTCACAGTTTGTGAGAGATGGGAAGAAAGGGCATATTTAAGTGGATATCATAAATGGCATGCCTCCTTTAGGAGGTATCTAAAAATATTTCAGATTCGTATTTTTTTTTAAACTGAGGTATTTCCAAAGTGGCTATTTTTTCAAGAGGGACAATCTTCCTGGTGAGCTAGGTTGGTATAATATAAAAAATTGGGAGGATTAGAATTATAACGATGGGGAGCTGAAGATGCAGTACAATACTTCTTCAAATTTCTTGAAAGAAAGGAATATAAAGATAAGAAAAAGAAATGATGAAATTATTTGGAGAGATCTCAAAAAAATTTGGGAAGTATCATGTGAGACATGGTTATAAGTTGTTTTTATCAAAAGATTTGCCACATTTTTTTTTTTATAACAGCATATGAGGGAAGCTCTTGGCTGTCAAATTGGTTCCTAAAATTGATTTGTTTATGTGACTTCTCTCTCACAAAGCCATTTTAACTGCTGCTAATATGGACCTTCAGCCTGTGCTCTTTGCAAGAGAGCGGATATATTATTCATCTCTTATCCAGTGCGTGTTTTTGCAGCTAGTTTGGAATCATATGTGCCAGATGATGGGATTCAAAATTGATATTTCTAACTTGATGTCTTGTTGTTCCATCTTTGTGACAAATGAGTATGACAAGTATTCTTTTGAATTTGAAAGGAAATCAGCATTAAGTATTTGTGGAAGATTTTACCAAGAGCTGTCCACTGGAATTTATGGTAAAGTACTTATCTTGGATAATGCTAAGGTCAGCTCTTTCAGCTATTTTGCTTGTACTTCAGCACTTTCAAATCTTTTAGTGAAAGTTAAAAAAAAGTTATGTTTAGTCAGGTTGATATTTTACCTTGGAAGATAAAAGATTGATTCAGATTTTTGAAGTTAAAGTTGCTAAGCCTAATACTAATCAAAAGTATAATCCCCCAAAAGTTTGCAAAGAGTCATTTCAATTACTTTTTGATGGTACTTCCAAGAGTAATCCAGGTGCTGCGCGGGCTGGTGGAGTGATTTATGAATGAGGATGAGAAAGTACTAATTAAGATTGCTGAAAGCCTATAGGATTGGGAAAAAATTCAAACAATGTTTCTGAATTTTTCGGCTCTTTCCCAGAGGAACAAAAAATATGATTGTGAAAGGATTCAAAGTGATTCAATGCTGGTCATCAAGTCTTCATTGGGTAAGCTCAAAGTGGAGAGTCTCCTGTTAAATACTATTTTGCAAGAAAAATCAATTATTTATGCAGGAGTTCCCATCTAATTAGATTCAGTCATATCAGAAGGAATTACAATCAGTCAGCTGATTCTCTTGCAAATGAGAGTGCTAAGCCCAGGGGCTTCTCAGTATCAATGAGAGCTAATGTTGCTACTGCTCTTCAGCAATTCTATTCCCTGTTGTTGTTTGTAGCTTTTTCCTCTCCACATTAAGTTTTGCTTGTTGATGTTTTGGGTAGCTTCGGGAGGTATTACTCCAAAAGAATTCACATATGAGCCAGAAGACAAGTCGGCCTAATAATAAACAGTTATTAATTTTGCTGGGTCGGCTCAAGTGAAGAATGACACCCAACTTACTCCTGGATTTGTAGAAGTAGGAGAGAGACTCTCCTCATTTACATATACACATTATTTCGCTCTTTTGTGATCAAGAAAGAAGTTCGCTATCATAGAAGACTTGAGGAAGAGAAATAATTATCTTGTGACAGTGCTGGATTGTATTATTGTACTCTGCCTATCTTGGCTTGATTCTCAAGTGCTTTTCTGCACTGTTGCTCTTGGATTATCATTAGTAAAGTTTGTGCTGGGTTTTTCTCCCTTGAGTAGAAGGGTTTTCCCGGGATAAAATATTGTGTCCACTGTTCAGTGTTTATATTTGCTTCTATTCATATCTGATCTAAAATTAACATGGTATCAGAGCCAGGTTCAAGAAAAACTGATCAGATTTGACTAAGCATAATTCTGGGTTGTGTGGAAGACAATTCTTTGTTTAGGGCAGTTACTTGGAAAAGAAGATGGTGACCGGTGTCAAGGTAGAATATAGACTAGATGGGGCTTCAAACTTCAACTCTTAGAAGTTGAGGGTACTCATTACCCTAGAAGAGAATGAACTTCTAGAATTCGTAGAAGTTGATATGCCTGAGCCGTCATAAGACTCAGAGAAAATCCAGTGGAAGAAAAATGGTACCAAGGCTAGAAAGATCATGATAGACTCCGTGAAGGATCACCTAGTACTGATCATCTCCAAGATGAAGACAACTAAAGAAATGTTTGATGCACTAAAAGGACTATATGAGATCAACAATACCAGCAGAGCCCTCGCTCTGAGACAACAGCTCCATCATGTAAAAATGGCTAGAGGGGAGTTAGTTATTTCATTTTTTATGAAGATCTTTGATCTAAGAGATCAGTTGAGCACTATTGGGGATACAGTTGCAAATAGAGATCTTGTTATATTGGCTCTCAATGGTCTTCCCCAAACTTGGGAACCTTTCATTCAGAGCATCAATGGGAGATCCAAGTTGCCCAAGTTTGATCACCTACAGGCTGATTGTATTCAGGAAGAAACTAGATTGGCAGCAAGAGGAAATGGGCAAGACTCCCATAATGAAGAAAGTCAAGTTCTTGCTGCACATGCTACTAGAGAAAGAGGCAAAGGAAGAGAAGGAAAAAGAGGCACCTTCAAGAGAAATAGAGACAGAAAAGCATATTCTGTTCCAGAATCGAAAAAGAAGGATCTTTCTCATATTGAGTGCTACAAGTGTGACAAGTATGGCCACTATGCCCAAGATTGTAAATTAAAGTTAAAGCAACATGTTTCTACTGCCAACATTGACGAAGAGACATCTCAGAAGTAGTCAAGACACTCAAAAGACAATTCAAAAGGATTTCTATTCATCTCTGCTCTTTCAAGTAATGTAACAACTGACAGTGATACTTGGTTAATAGATAGTGGTGCTTCACATCACATTACAAGCTACAGAGAGCATCTTACAAACTTAGTAGAGAAAGAGACTAATTTACAGGTTATAATTGGAGATGATGCTAGTTATGCTGTGAAGGGAGTTGGGGCAACTTCCTTCAAGCTAGATTCTAGTATCCCTCTTCAATTGAGTGATGTATTGTTCGTACCAAGGATCAAAAGGAACCTTGTCTCCATTTCAGCCTTGGAGGACAAAGGCTACAAGGTTGTCTCCTTTGAAGGAAAGGTTCATGCATGGCCCAAGAACTCTAACATAAATTCAGCTCATGTGATTGGTATTCGTCAGGAGAGCCTATACAGATTGTCAATACGACCAGTTCAGCCACTATTACATGGCTCTATCGGTCTAAGTGAGCTGTGGCATAGGAGACTTGCTCACTTACATTATAGAGCCCTTCCCACTATGGGGAAGATGGTTACTGGTCTTCTGAAGCTCAGTATAGAGCATGATGGCATCTGCAGAGGATGCACACTTGGTAAGAATACCAAGAGTTCTTTCCAGAGCAGTGACAGTAGATCCAAGGGGACCTTAGATCTTATCCATTCAAATTTGTGTGGACCGATGTCTGTGGCGTCACTAAGTGGATTCTGGTACTATGTGACTTTCATCGATCATTATTCCCGGAAGACTTGGATTTACTTCTTGAAATCTAACGAGTTTGAGGAAGTCCTTGATAGATTCCAAGAATTCAAGGCACAAGTTGAGAACATGTCCGGGAAGAGGATTAAGGTTCTGAGATCAAATAATGGAGGGGAGTACACTTCCGGAGGATTTCGTAATTTTTGTATTGAGGCAAGGATCAAGAGAGAGTTTTGTGTACAATCCTTAGCAAAATGGAGTTGCCGAAAGAAAGAACGGATCTATAGTAGAGGCAGCAAAGGCTATGATCCATGATCAAAGCTTGCAAAGTTTCCTATGGGCAGAGGCTTCCAGAACCGTAGTATATGTTTAGAACATAAGTCTTCATCGGATATTGGGGAACATGACTCCAGAGGAGGCCTTCACAAGTGTGAAGCCTGAGGTTAGTCACTTGAGGATATTTGGCTGTCCTGTGTACATTCATGTGCCCAAGGACAAAAGAACAAAACTGGAACCTTCAGGAAGGAAGGGTACATTTGTGGGCTACAGTGAGTCTTCAAAGGCTTGCAAAATATACATCCCAAGGCAGAAACAGATTGAGATCAGCCAGGATGTCTCCTTTGAAGAGGAGGTAGCCTTCAGGAGATCTAAAGGATATTACATGGAGATGGACAGTGAGGAGCAGGAGGCTCCAAAGGATATGGATTCATCCCCCGATTATACTCCTGCCATTCAAAGGGAGTTTGACGAACCAGCTGAGACTGTTGATCCTATAGAACCAACCGATGGGCCTATAGATATTGTCGTAGGTCGGAAGAGGCCCCTGTGGGCTCGACAAACTATGCAGGAGGCAGAAAGATATGTAGCTCCCTGAGGCACTTTCAGGGAGGGCAAGAGACCTTAGAAGTTCCCAAGTTATGTGGCATTGATGAGCCACATCATTGATTTTGAGCCTTCCAATTATGAGGAGGCATCTAGCCAGCAGGTATGGAGAGATGCAATGATGGAAGAGTATTAGTCCATCATTAAAAATGATGTATTGGATGTTGTTCCGAGACCTAAAGGGAAGTCAGTAGTGACTTCCAAATGGATCTACAAAATCAAGCATGTAGCTAATGGCAGCATTGAGAAACACAAGGCAAGACTTGTGGCAAGAGGATTCTCTCAGAAGGAGGGAATAGATTATGAGGAGACATTTGCTCCTATTGCTCGGTACACTTCCATTAGGACGATTATTGCTATTGCCTCCGCCAAGGGCTGGAAGTTACATCAAATGGATGTAAAGACTACATTTCTAAATGGTGTGATTGAGGAGGAACTGTATATCGAACAGCCAGACGGCTTTGTGATTCGTGGGAAGGAATCCCATGTGTGCAGATTGAAGAAGGCTTTGTATGGTCTTAAACAAGCACCTCGTGCATGGTACAAAAGGATTGATAGATACTTGGTGAGTTTGGGTTTCACCAAGAATGATGCAGATTCCAACCTTTATTTCAAGTTTGTTGATGGTGAGGCCTTGATCTTGGTCCTTTATGTTGATGATCTATTTCTCACTGGAGCAAAGAAGCTCATTGTCCAATGTAAGAAGGAGTTAGCCTCCGAGTTTGAGATAAAGGACCTTGGCCTTATGCATTACTTCCTGGGATTGGAAGTATGGCAGAGACCTGATGAGATCTTTCTAAGTCAAGGGAAATACACTGTAGATATACGAAGAAGATTTGGGATGATGGACTGTAAGTAATGGCTACACCGATGGAGACAAATTTGAAGAAGTTGAGTGACTCAGCTTTCGATTCAAATTTGGTAGATCCCACCATGTATAGACAATTGATCGGGTCATTGATGTACCTAGTCAACACCAGACCAGACATCAGTTTTGCAGCAAGTGCTCTCAGCCAATTCATGTGTGAGCCAAGACAGATATATCTGGTTGCAGCAAAGCATGTACTAAGATACTTGCGTGGTACTATGGGATATGGCTTGAGGTATGCTTCCAATGGGGATCTGAGATTACGGGGCTATTTTGATTCTAACTGGGTTGGGAGTGTGGCTGATAGGAAGAGCACCTTCGGGTGTTGCTTCAGTTTGGGGTCTGTCATGATTTCCTGGTGTAGCAGGAAGCAAACCTCTGTGGCACTTAGCACAACAAAGGCTAAGTATATTGCAACATGTGTAGCAGCCTATGAAGCAGTATGGCTTCGAAATCTCCTTGCAACATTGTTTGGTCAGATGTTAGAGCCGACATTGATTCACTATGATGACCAGAGTTGTGTAAAGCTCTCAGTGAATCTTGTATTTCATTAAAGGTCAAAGCATGTGGAGATCCAATACCATTACATTAGAGACATGATGCTGAGGAAAGCAATCCAGCACAAGTATATTTGTACTAATGATCAAACGGTTGATATCCTCACCAAGCCTCTTTCCAAGGTAAAGTTTGTGTACTTCCGAGACAAGCTTGGGGTGGTGAAGAATGTCGCCCTCGCTGAGGGGGAGTCACAGCATCATTAAGATATTTTCCCTATGTCAAGGGAATGGATAGAACAACAAACTGATCTATCATAGTGTATATTTCTCTAAGATGGAGAAATATGAGGTGAAAGCCCTTGTAGCGTATATCTCTCTGAGACGGAGAAATATGAGGTGAAAACCCTTGTATAGAACACATCTCTAAGACTGAGTTATGTTTCCCACAATTGGGTGTAGCCATTGTGGACGTCATGTTGAGAGAGTCCATGACAAGACAGAGTCCATGACAAGACATAATACCCTTGAGTGGGACTCAAGGAAGACTTTCCTATGATATGAAGAAGTCCTTGCTGAATACCTCCCTAGCTAAGAGGGAGTGTTGATGTTTTGGGTAGCTTTAGGAGGTATTACTCCGAAAGAATTCACATATAAGCCAAAAGACAAGTCGGCCTAATAATAAACAGTTATTAATTTTGCTGGGTCGGCTCAAGTGAAGAATGACACCCAACTTACTCCTGGATTTGTATAAGCAGGAGAGAGACTCTCCTCATTTACATATATACATTCATTTCGCTCTTTTGTGATCAAGAAGGAAGTTCACTATCATGGAAGACTTAAGGAAGAGAAATAATTATCTTGTGACAGTGCTGGATTGTATTATTGTACTCTGCCTGTCTTGGATTGATTCTCAAGTGCTATTTTGCACTGTTGTACTTGGACTATCATTAGTAAAGTTTTTGCTGAATTTTTCTCCCTTGAGTAGAAGGGTTTTCCCAGGATTAAAATATTGTGTCCACTGTTCTGTGTTTATATTTGCTTCTATTCATATATGATCTAAAATTGACATTGCTTTTGGGTTGAAGATGGATGTAATTCTTCTTTTGCTTTAATATAGTTAGAACTTTACAGTTTAAATTTTTTTTAAAAAGGAAAAATAGATGTTATAAATTATAAAAATGCTATTTATAAAAATTTGCATAGGAGTTTAAAAAATCTCATTTACTTTCACCTAGGGGGGGGTTTATGTAAAATCCATATGGATGGCTCTTAAACAATATGCCATTATATCATGAAGCATGACCTATTATTTAGGGGTAGCCCTCTGTTTCTTACTCAAACCCTCATTATGGATAAAAATTTAACTTGTAAAAGAAATCTATTCAAAGTAAAACTTAAGAAAATTTAAAATACCTTAACCCTAACCCTATACCATAAATATTCAGTCTGTCTTGATCTGTGTTTTTAGTCTATGTAAAAATGAGCTAAAAAAAGACATAAAAAAAATCAAAACCACTTTTTTGAAAAACTCAGGAAACGGCATGGCAAATGCGATGGGTAAGTGATAACTCAAGGTTAATTGCCAGTTTTTCCAGTGTAATGCTACAATCAATAGAATAAACCTGAATAGAGGAAAATTATGTCACTGTGACCTGATACAATGAACACTAGTGGGATTGAAAATTCAAAAGTAATGCTATATACAAGGAATGCAAGACACGTTACAAAAGTTGGTCTAGTAATTGCAGCTAAAGTGGTGTTACCTGTTCAGTTCCAAAGTTTGGTATCTGTTGTTCGACTGCATCAAATACCTTGAAACCTGGAGTTTCTAGTTTGCTGTAAGCTTCAAAAGCATCACGTTGAGGCGGAAGTGGGTTGGATATTGGTCGATTGGAATCCTGCACTTAATAACATAATGAATTCAGTGTCTTTCCATTCCTAAATTACAAAGACAATTAGCATCAAGCAAGTAGTACAACCATCCACTGCTGGTTGAATTTGAGAGAAATACAACATCAATATATTCACCATATTAGAAATATTTGACCTTTCTGTCCAAATAAACAAGGAATTCATGCCAAACAGCTCAAATTCATAAGAGTTGATCAATCACATACCTCTGCTGCTATATTCACATCTAATTTTCCCTTTGGTACCCTGATCCTTTTCTTTTGCACAATGATCTCATTTCCTTGCCAGATAATTTCAGCTGGTCCATCCTCAACATATTCCCAATTTTCTTCTTCTTCCTTCTTAGCTGCCTCTTGAGCCTGTGAATGTCAGATGAAGTATTGATTAAGTTACACATGGACAAGAAACAATACTTATATCCATAATGTTGAGACTTGACAAGTACTTGTTGCAAGCTGAGGCAGTCTCAGTGAGTACTTGCTGAATCTATTCAAGTCTGCTAAAGCATAAGAAAGAAAACAGAAAAAGGATAACAATAAGAACAAAACATTAAAAACAATTCTTATATATTATATTTTTTACAAAAATTCAAGTCATAGCCAGGGTTTTTTTGCCAAGTCCAAGTCAAAAATCCTACTTGACAAGTCCAAGTCTGCGCACTATACTCTGCCCTGCTGTAATGAAACAAATTGCACAATAATAATATAGTCTAAAATATGCTGAAAATACTTGATAATAATATGCCACTTTGATGGGGCAACCTCCTAATCCACTTTGAGGGAGATACCTCCAATAGTCTTTAATAAGAACACAATACTCAACATGGTGATAATAACCAACCTATACCTCCTATATATACAATATTTATGCCTAGGATATCACCCAAACCAACCTAGATAAGCCTTAGGCCAACCTAAATAACTAAATAACAATATAATAAATGATAATATGACTTAATTAAAACTTAAGGTAGCCCCAAGCCAACTACTCATAACACCATACACACTATAGGGATAGGGTCAAAAGATTACCCTCCTGTTTACAAAAGCATTGTCCTCAATGCTAACTTTTTCTTTTTCTTCTTCTTCATCTCCTTTTTAACTTTCGCTTCTTCTTCTAATGCTACTTCTTGTTCTTCTTCTTCTTGTTCTTGCTCTTATTCTTGCTCTTGTTCTTGTTCTTGCTCTTTCTCTTTGTCTTGCTCTTGCTTTTTTTCTTGTTCTACTTATTGTTCTTTTTTTTTTTCTTCTTTTTTGTGGCTAGTTTTTGTTGTGAAGAAGTTCTAGAAAGATAATTTTGCAATAAATCACACAAATTAAGTCAAAATACTTTGATTTTTTTTTGTAAATTACCAAGGCATAGGTTGCACTTTCCCAAAAAAATCTCCCAAAAATTAGGTGTTTTGCAACCTTGAAAGCAAATGTGTTGGAAACCCTAATTCAGAAATTCTTCAATAAATCAAATAATTATGCTCCAATTACTCTGAAATTTTTACTATAGCCTCCTCTCTTAATGCTTCAAAAACCCACTAAAAATTAGGAAAAAATTCAATAGGACTTGGAAGATATGCGCTTTCCAAATAAATTGGATAGAAATCCTAATTCTGCAATAAATGACTCACTTCTGCTCCAAATCCTTTGAAATATGGACTATAGCTTCTTGAATATGCTCTTCAAAAACTCTTTAAAAATTAGACAAAAAGTCGCCAAAATTTAGGAGATATGCGTTTCACAAAATGACCTCCAAAATTGAAAAAAAAATGCCTCGTCGTCAAGGTGCCAAGATCATGCTTTGATACCACTAGTAATGAAACAACTTGCACAATAATAATATAATCTTAAATATGCTGAAAATACTTGATAATAATATGCCACTTTGAGGAGGCAACCTCCTAATCCACTTCGAGGGGATACCTCCAATAGTCTTCAATAAGAACACAATACTCAACATAATGATAATAACCTACCTATACATTAATTGTATCAAGTTTCCACAATCTATATTGCTGATTAAAATTGTCATTTTTGGATTCAATTGTGTTTGACATTTTGCATTAACATTTTGGATGTAATGTCCCCATTTTCGATGTCCTTCTTTGGGCTAGTTCAGTTCTGACTCACTTACTATTTTTAGTAAGTACTATATTTAGTAACTAGTCTTGGTGGCAGTGCAGTGTAAGTTTTCCTATTTGGGCAACGTGTGGAAGTTCTTTAATGTTTTGTGCTAGTTTGATAATTGGTGAGTACTTACTATTTTTAGCAGTTGCTATTTATAGTAAGTCTATTCGGGAAACTGGTCTCAGGCCCATAGTGTTCTCAACAGTGTTATTTCTATGATGGCATTGGAGAGCCTAAGGTTGGATTATTTAATATTCACTTTTTATCAGTCATTTAAGTTATTTTTATAAAATAACCTTATAACTTAAGTGAGGGGGTAGGTGGTCATCAAAAAGTACCTTGGTGCCTAATGAGATAACTTAACATTGTTTTAGAAGGTTGAATAAGGCAAAATAGTTTCCTTATGGGCAAGGACACCTCCCTTGAAAAATATTTGATAATGTTTTAAAGTATAAAGAAAAATATTAGAAGGCTAGAAAGGGCGTTGGGTTTTTGGAGGGAAAAACAATTCAAATTGGAGGTTGCCCTAATTTCTCCCTCTACTTCTATTTAATCTTCATTTTGGCTCTCATTTGGATAGGATGGATTTGGCAACTTAAGGAGACTCTGCTGGGTTATTTCTAGTTTATCATTTGCAGCTTGTTGAGGACAAAAACCCTCATCTTTAGCACTAGTTTTGGTGGTGAGCCATCCACCCTAACTGGGTTTGGTGTGATTCCACTCAAGGGTCGCCTTGTGCTTCACAGTTTTCTGATTTCTTAGTGTTCTATGCTTGGAACGGTAAATATTTTAGAGGAGAAGCTTTGGGTTTTTGGTGTGTTGGAGTTTGGTTTCTTTGGGGTTTCGTTTGGCGTTGATTTCAAAGTGGATTTCAAAGGTTTCGAAGCTGTTTTTAGTGGTTTTTGAACATTACTTGCTTGGGACAGAATTTGGTAAATCGTTCATAACTCTTTTTTGGCACATGATATCATTCTGGGTATTGGTTATTTGGAAGCTCCTCACCTAGGTGCCCCATTCTATGTATTAACTTGCATTTTTAAGGAGGAGACTGATTTATTAGATCAAATCGCCCAACCTAGGAGGGCCGCTTGTAATATTCCCGAATTGGGATATCTTCAAATCTGACCACAATGTTAGCCTCGACCCCAAATTCTAATATTCCAATGCAAAATCTGAATATGTAAACGAGTACAAACAGCAGATATATACACATTCACCATTCACAATAACATCTTCATTCATGGATCAAATGGAAACAATAACAATATCAATAAAGCCAAATATGCATTCACAACATGAGTTGTTGTCTCACAATGATTGATGTTAAATTACAGTAAGCCCTAGTTTCTACACTTTTGGGAACTGATGTAAAGCAGAAGATAAGTATATTTTCCCAAAGAAAATGTGCCAGCAAGACCTTAATTCGCCTAGGAGATTCAACAATGAATTCAACCAATAGAACTGAATATGATTTTGCCCTAAATCTGAGTGTAACAAACTGTAACAACTCTGCCCTAGATCTGAAGATGACAAATTCACCCAGCAGATGCAAAATATGAACATTACCAAACAGTAGCAATATGGAATGTGATCACAACATGTCTAAACGGGTGTGACAACCCACACAAACCAGATTTCATAGTATAGATAAGTCTGAAAGTACTTGCAATGTGAACAATGAATGAAATATCAAACCCTAAGAGCTGCATCTAAACTTATCTCAGATCTGCATATACAATCTACTCCTAAATCATCGTTGAAGTCCAATTAGGCCTCCATGATGAAGCCTTCCCATCAATGAATTGGGTTTCCGTCCAATTCACCTTCCTAGCATAAGGGTTTTCGTCCTTCTGCTAGTCTGCTCCATAATGGAATAAAAACCAAACGTTGAAAATGATCCAAAACTGAGCAGCACCTCATATAAATACTAAATATAGATGCCCACATAGAAGAGGTTAGACAAAAGAAAATATAATTCAAATATTCAATTTAGTGCCTTCCAAGAGGTCGGCCAGGATAAACCAAAATTCTAAATATTATTTTAGGTGCCAATACTCAAATGAGTCGGCCATAATTAATAGTTTAAATATTATTCATTAATAATTTAAATTTTAAATATTATTATTTATTTATTAACAATTATATTTATTTATTTAATTAAAATATTAAGCTGCCGACCCAGCCTTAAATCGAGGACATGGCAGTCCTCCCGTCCTAGAAATTGATTGTCCTCGAGCAAATGCCAAGAAGCATCATGGTAGGTGTCCCACCAAAACTCGTGGATGAACTCGATTTTGCTCCATCCCTGCGATAGTGAAGTCTGTTGCGCTACTCTGATATCAACATTGCTTTGATCATAGTGATGAAACAATCTATGTGTCTCTGAACAAACAATCCCCGGATCCCAAAGCCTCATGAAGAATCCACAAGGCGGCTGTTGAACTCCCCTATCATGGATCATACCAAACTCCATGCTAACTCTCGAATCCCAAGTGAATCCCAAAATGTATCCAGCATGCGGCTATTGAGTTGTCTTGGCATTCCAAGCATAGTGAGATAGTGTAGTGTGGAACACAATGCCTGAATCCCAAGCTATCGTCCCTCCATGTGAGCTGAAAATGAAATGGTTATTGTCTCTCACTGTGCCACCACTGTCCCAATATGGTGGGATCTCATCATCCTGTACCTCCTTTGCTTGTTTCTTCAAGTCCGTTTCCTCCTTAGTATGGTCTTCATGTGTGGAAACTTGGTCATCGTCATGCTCCATCAAGGGATCACCATCAAAGTAATGAGTAGAAGCTTCGACCACATGATCCTTCACAACTATGACGTCCTTATCCTCCATATGATCCTGGAATGTCAAATCAATCTTATCCAACCCTCTTAGCTCATCATCATATGCATGGGCAACATTTGTCTCAAATATATCCAAACCATGATGCAAAGGCAATGAAGAAATATCAAATGAAACCATACCTCCTTGATATGGACTCAACATGACTGGTTTGGTGTCTTCTTTAGTCTTCACGTACTCCTCGAAACCTTGTTTCTTGCAATCAACCAAATCCTCTTTGTCTCTGGCCTCCAAACATTCCTTTGAAGTACCATCAAGTAATTCTTGTGTCTCCACAAGGCAAGATTCTTCCCTGTCCTTATGATACTCTCCTATCTCATGATCATGTGTGGATGAAGAACTATTGTTCAAAATCACAACCTCAGAATCATCATACCTCATTATAGTGTCCTCTTGTACCTCATTTTGTGATTTTGGCTCTGATGTGTCCTTCATTGTTTTAGATTCCTTCATCTTGGGCACTGGATTTGATTGTTCCTCTTACTTTCTTCTTCCTTTCTTTGGCCTTGTCTTTGCCATTAAACAGTAATAGTTGGCAAAAGTAATATGTTTTCTGATACTTGGATCAAGATTGATGTAGTCTTCTATGTAGGCATTAATGTCATATGCTGTTGAGTTTGGCTCCTCTTCTTTCAATGGTGGCTCTACTCTAGGCAAAAAGGTAGGTTGGAAGGGCCTAGGTGTTGATCCACTTGGAATCCGATTATTATCTGTAGAATTTATAAGAGCATTTTGCGTTTGTTGCATCATCAGGGTGATCAACTGGTACATTTGTTTTTGCCCTTTCATGATGCCTTAAAAACATCTTCCTGATCAGCCATTTCCTTTTTTAACCTTTGCCTCCAATGTCGATCTGTATGCACAAAATCAATAGACCCACAAACTGGCAGGATTCAGGCTCTAATACCACTGTAATATTCCTGAATCAAAATATCTTCAAATTTGACCACAATGTTAGCCTCGACCCCAATTTCTGATATTCCAATGCAAAATCTGAATATGTAGACAAGTACAAACAGCAGATCTATACACATTCACCATTCACAATAACATCTTCATTCATGGATCAAATGGAAACAATAACAATATCAATAAAGCCAAATATGCATTCACAACATGAGTTGCTGTCTCACAATGATTGCTATTAAATTACAGTAAACCCTAGTTTCTGGACTTCTGGGGACCAATGTAAAGCGGAAGATAAGTATACTTTTCCCAAAGAAAATGTGCCAATAAGACCTTAATTCGCCTAGGAGATTCAACAATGAATTCGACCAATAGAACTGAATATGATTCTGCCCTAAATCTGAGTGTAACAAACTATAACAACTCTGCCCTAGATCTGAAGATGACAAATTCGCCTAGCAGGTGCAAAATATGAACATTACCAAACAGTAGCAATATGGAATGTGATCACAACATGTCTAAACGGGTGTGACAACCCACACAAACCAGATTTCACAGTATAGATAAGTCTGAAAGTACTTACAACGTGAACAGTGAATGAAATATCAAACCCTGAGAGCTGCACCTAAACTTATCTCAGATCTGCATATACAATCTACTATTAAATCGCGGTTGAAGTCCAATTAGGCCTCTGTGATGAAGCCTTCCCATCAATGAATGGCTTTCCATCCAATTCACCTTCCTAGCATAAGGGTTTTCGTCCTTGTGCTGGTCTGCTCCATAATGGAATAAAAACTGAATGTTGAAAATGATCCAAAACTGAGCAGCGACCTGATATAAATACTGAATATAGATACCAACATAGAAGAGGTTGGCCAAAAGAAAATATAATTCAAATAGTCAATTTAGTGCCTTCCAAAAGGTCGGCCAGGAAAAACCAAAATTCTAAATATTATTTTAGGCACCAATACTCAAATGAGTCGGCCAGAATTGATAATTTAAATATTATTTATTAATAATTTAAATTTTAAATAATATTATTTATTTATTAATAATTTATTTTATTTATTTATTTATTTATTTAAAATATTAAGCTGGCCGACCCAGCCTTAAATCGGGGACATGACACCACCCTAGTTTGGTTATTCTGGACAGTTTTGACCTGCTGTTGTATAGGTCTGATTCTGCACTTTAAGGGGTTGGTCGAGCAGCTCATTGAAATGAGTTACAAGGGGTTTTGATGGGTTTCTCGTTGGAGTTTGAATATTGCAAAACTGGAGCTATTTGCCTGCTATTTAAAGACTTTTTCCAGTCACTAACAGACCTCTACGTGGTCTTGAATCTGAGTTTTCAACGCCTACAGTAGTTGTTGTTCATTTCAGATCTTGCATGTGGTTCCACATTGGATATATTCAGTTTCTATTGGCTGTCATAGTCATGTAATGAACATAGAATGTATTGATTGCACAGTTTGTATTGCTGTAGCTTATTAGTGGTGTTAAAAGGTTGTAATCTGCTCTTGTTAATTAATCTGATTGTTCCAATCACTAACAGACCTGTATGTGGTCTTGAATCTGAGTTTTCAATGCCTACAGTAGCTGTTGTTTGTTTCAGATCTTGCATGTGGTTCCACGTTGGATATATTCAGTTTCTATTGGCTGTCATAGTCATGTAATGAACATAGAATGTATTGATTGCACAGTTTGTATTGCTGTAGCTTATTAGTGGTGTTAAAAGGTTGTAATCTGCTCTTATTAATTAATCTGATTGCAAGTGCAAACCCCTGTAGCTTTCCTATGCTCAGATTTCTTTAAGTGTTCTTCTAATATGAAGGAAAAAGAGAGTGATTGCTATATCTGTTCAAGCAATTTATTCGTCTATCGTCAAAATACATGCAATGCAATAAACAATGAATGGCATATGAAAAACATCAAAACATTCCAATCAGCAAAACAGAAAAAAAAAATAATAATAATCAGGGGCAGACAATACATTGGATCACACTCCGTGATCCATCATCAAGATTCAAGATAGCAGAGAGCTAGAGTAGAAGAAATGATTTGTTGCAGACCAAAGCTAGCTAAAAAGGAAGAGGGTGGAAGAAGGGGGAAACTAGCACACTAATTAAAATTGTCATTTCTGGATTCGATTGTGTTTGAGTTTTTGCATCAACATTTTGGATCACACTCCATGATCCATCATTATGATAGAAGAGAGCTAGAGGAGAAGAAATGATTTGTTGCAGACCAAAGCTAGATAAAAAGGAAGAGGAAGGAAGAGGGGGAAACTAGCACGCAGTTCAAGGACTAAGGAACAGATAAAATATTAAAAGAAGACAAGATAAAAAGATGACTATGTTTATTTTAAAAACTAAAACAAATTTTTAATTTAAATTGAAAAATTATTAGTGTTATAAAATTAAACAACTAAATGGGGCGGTGGGCCTAGCTCGATTGGCTAAAGCAACCTATTGTAGGCAAGAGGTCACGAGGTCTAGTCTCCCCACCGTCCCCGTGGTACCGGAGGGCGTGTCGCGCCAGTGTCACTGGTCACGTGAAAAAAGTTTACCAAGCGCACTGCAGTTTATAGGGGGATAGATACCCGACTGATTCCTGCAGTCTAAAAAAAAAACTGAAAAAAAAAAATGCAACAATTCATTACAGCTCAAGAAAGAATAAGATTAACAATAAAAGAAACTTAGAAAACTACTTAATACCATAGTTGGCATACTCGCAGAGAACTTGCCGAGTCTTAAAAAACTCGCGATTTTTTTTTAAAAACGAGTTTTTTCGAAGTTAACTCGCCAAACCCAAAAAAATGAGTTTTTTCGAGTTTTTAGTGGCGAATACTGGACAAAAACTCGCGAGTCTATGCAAAAAACTCGCTTGCGCAGTGTTAAAGGCTGAAAACGTCTTTTATGTTGTTCATTTCATTTCAAAATCAATTGATACTTTGTGTGAGGAGCTAAAAACCCCCCCCAAGCAAGGAGATATCATTTCCAACGATTTGCCATCGAGGAGAGCGGATTCAAACGCCATTTTGTGTGGATTTTGAAGGGAAATTCGATTCACAGGTAGGGTTTTTGTTTTTGTTTTTTGTTTTTGATTAATTATTTTCTTTCATTCTTCTTGCAAAATACTCATTCCAAATTGAAAAAAAGACATGATAGAGCACAAAGAAACATTTTTTTTGCATTTAGAATCCAAAAAACAAGATTCATTTTGTTGATTTTTGCTGATTTTTTTCATTTTTTTCACTGTTTTTTGAAATTTTCAGACCTAGGTTCATTTTTTGTGTAGAATGATAAGATTAGTTAATAATGTTAATTGATAATTCATTTAAACACATTTGTATCAATTTAAATCAAATTTAGCTCTAGATTTTTGAAGTTTTAATGATTTTAGGTTGTTTTTTAAATTTTTTTGTATTAAAAAACTAATATGTTGTACATATTTTTGAATGTGTAGATTGATCATTGATCAGTGAATACACATTACACACTATAATGGCTTCTGGCTCTGGTTCAGGCTCAGCATCAGGTTCCGCCCCCGCCCCATCAAGTTCCACCCCTCGCACACCATCATCATGGGTTCCAGGCACTCGTCCTGCAGGGGCTAGAGACCCTACATGGAAATATGGTGTCAGAGGGCCAGTGCCTGGAACAGTTGTTTGCGGTGAATGCAAAAATACATATCATGGAGGCATAAATCGCCTCAAATACCATCTAGCAGGCATTCCTCAGCGTGATTCCAAGGTTTGTGGGCAGCCCAAAGAAGAGATTAGAAGAGAGATGCTTGCCCTACTTTCACTTGCTGAGGAAAAAAAAATGCAAAGGGAGAGGGCTAAAAGAGCCATAGCAGCATCCATAGCCAGTGGACATGCACATGCCCATGGGACTCAGGAGCATGGGGTCGAGCACATGGAGATAGAGTCAGATGAGGATGAAGATATTATTGGCATTGTGGGCTCTCTTCATGGTCCACGGATTCGCACTCATGGCACAACCGCCACAGCCACACCATCCTCGAGGCCCCCCTTTTCCTCTAGTTCGACTAGAGTGCCAATGCCACCACCACCTTCATCTTCACGCAACCCACAGAGTTTTTTTGTGCCAAGAAACACACCAGGAGCACAGGTATCATTGGAGGCTACAAGGTGGAACAAGGAGGTGCATGAACATGCCAGCATGGCATGTGCTGATTTTTGGTATTTCAATAACATACCATTCAATGTGGCGAGTAGTCCCTATTGGCACAATATGGTCACTTCATTGACAGTTGCGGGAAAAGGCTTCAAGCCACCTTCTCGCAAAGATTTGAGTGGGAGGTAAGTGACAAGTCAACTTAAATTTTATGTTCTTTAATTTAAAATTTAAATTACTTTATTATTTATGTTGAATTCAAGCTATTTTTTGTTTAAAACTTACAATTTTGTACTTATTTAATTATTTTACTTTGTACTTGCAGGTTGCTCACAAATGCAACCGAAAGGGCAATGCATGTGGTGGAAGAGCAAAAAACTAAATGGAAGAAATTTGGCTGCTCAATTCTTTCTGATGGGTGGACGGATGGGAGAAACCGCACCATCCTTAATTTTTTGGTTGCTTCCAAAGGTGAAGTTGTGTTTTGGAAGTCGGTGGATGCTTCCAACAGGATAAAAACTGCAGATACATTGTGTACGTTGTTGGATGAAGTTGTGATGGAGGTGGGGATTGCTAATGTGGTGCAAGTCATCACAGATAATGCAGCAGCGTATGTGGCAGCTGGAAGGATGCTTGAGAGTAGACATCCATCACTCTTTTGGTCACCTTGTGCGGCTCATTGCCTTGACCTTCTTTTGGAGGACATAGGCAAACTTGTTTGGGTGGCACCGATTGTAGATGATGCAAGGAGCATCACAAAATATATCTACAATCACCCTTGGGTTCTTAATTTGATGAGAGAGCATACGCAAGGGAAGGAGTTGGTGAGATCGGGTGCCACAAGGTTTGCAACAATTTTCCTAACGTTGCAAAGCATTTTGGATTCTTTGGGCTCTCTAAAACAAATGTTCGTGAGTCAAGCATGGAATGACTCCTCATATTCAAAGAAGGCCGAAGGAGATAGAATTTCTGCAATAGTCTTCGACCCCTTGTTTGCACAAAAAGCTACAGAGATCGTGAGGGTAACTTCAAAACTTTGATTTTAATTTTAATCTCAAGTTGAATATAAATATATATTTTTTAATTTAACTTTAAGCCTTTCATTATAAATTTCTAACTTTGATCTTTTTGTATTTTTAATCTAGGTGTCGGAGCCCTTGGTTAGAGTCCTCCGCTTGGTAGATGGGGATGAAAACCCAATGGGATACATTTATGAGGCCATGGATAGGGCCAAGGAGGCCATCAAAAGTTATTACATGGGGGACAGCCTCAAATTTGATCCCATATGGGAGATTGTTGATAGGAGGTGGAACAATCAACTCCACCAACCCATCCATGCAGCAGGGTACTTCCTCAACCCTTCTTATCTCTTCTCAGAGAGCTTCTCTGATCCTAATGGAGAGGTTATGGAGGGGCTCACAACATGCATTCAGAGGATGGAACCCGAGGTTGCAGTGAGAGACCTCATCGTCAAGGAGATGGATATATACAGGGAGGCAACTGGTAATCTCTTTTCTTCGGAGCTGGCTGTTAGAGGAAGAACCACTCTGCCACCAGGTATAAAATTCAGAGTCTTTAAATTTTAAGTTTATTTCACATGCATCTTAGAATTTGATAAAATGTGTTTTGACTTTTGACTTTTGAGTCTTTGACTTTGTTTTCTAACTCTTCAATTTTCTTTTTTTTTTTGCAGATGTTTGGTGGAAAAATTGGGGTGGAAAAACCCCAAATCTACAAAAAATTGCCCTCCGCATTCTATGTCAGCCTTGTAGTGCATCCAATTGTGAGCGCAATTGGAGCTTGTTCGAGTCCATTCACACGAAAAAGAGGAACAAGTTAACACAAAAGCGCCTCAATGACTTGGTCTTTGTGCAATACAACCTTCGGTTGCGCATAAAGAGAGTTGAAGAAAAATCACAGGATCCTATTGACTTAGATGAGATAGATCCTTATAGTGATTGGACAGGGCGAGAGGAGCAGCCTCCATTGTTTAGCGCAGATGAAATCCTTGACTTTGAGAGAGAGGCAATGGAGGATGTGGGTGCATCAGGAGTCGGAGATGTAGGGTTGGATGAGATCCAGCCAGAGCCAGCAGCAGTAGCACCGCAGCCACCACCACTAGCACCACGCACACGCGGCAGGACTAGAGGACCCACCCCTTCTTCCCTAGCTGTTGCTAGACTAGGGAAGAGGAAAGCCTAGCATGTTGTATTTAGTTGTTGTTTAGTATTTGCTTCTAGTTCTAGTTTTACTGTTTTCATGTATCAGACTTTCAGGCTTTTAGCCATCGGGATTCCGCATGAGAATGAGATTTTGTAATCAATTTACATTAAAGTCAATCAAAATTAATAGAAAACACTTTTGTACTCATTTATGGATTCATTGGATTCATCTTGTCATTGAATTTTGCAAAAAAAATGTGTTTTTAATGAAATTTAAGCAATTTTTTCATTTCCCGAGTTTTTTGCCGAGTTTTTCCGAGTTTTTGGCGAGTTTTAAAAAACTCTCCAATTTTTCCCTTAGCGAGTTTTTTGTTGGGGCGAGTTTTCCAACTATGCTTAATACAATAAAAATTATATAAAAAGGATAATGCATTGATTAGAAAAATTATATAAAAAGCTAATACTTACTCATATTTAACTATCTAAAATATATAATCACAAAAATTTGCTTAATACTCTATCATTTAGATAGTTAAAATATTAGTAAGTATTAGCTCTTATATAATTTCTAATTAATGCATTATCTTTTTTATATAATTTTTATTGTATAAACTAGTTTTCTTTTATTGTTAATCTTATTCTTTCTTGAGCTTTAATAAATTGCTGCATTTAGTTGTTTAATTTTATAGCACTAATAATTTTTCAATTTAAATTAAAAATTTGTATTAGTTTTTAAAATAAACATAGGCATCTCCTCATCTCATCTTCTTTCAATATTTTATCTACTCCTTAGTCGTTGAGCCGCATGCTGGTTTCCCCCTCTTCCCCCTCTTCCTTTTTAGCTAGTTCTAGTCTGCAATAAATCATTTCTTCTCCTCTAGCTCTCTTCTATCCTAATGATGGATCACAAAGTGTGATCTGAAAAGTTGATGCAAAAACTTAAACACAATCAAATCCAAAAACAACAATTTTACTCAACTACCTATATCTCCTATATATACCATACTTATGCCTAGGATATCACCCAAGCCGACCTAGATAACCCTATATAAGCATTCAGTCGACCTAAATAACTAAATAACAATATAATAATGATAATACGACTTAATTAAAAGTTAAGGTAGCCACAAGCCGACTACTCATAACACTATACACTATAGGGGTGGGGGCATAACACCTGCCCCACCTGAAAAAGAATATTCATGTATTTTAGGTGAGGCATTGAAGCCTTTTAATTTATTCATTACAAAGCATTTGCTAGTATTGCATAAAATTCAAACGTAGTGCAAACAATGCTGCAAAAAGTGTTGATTCATCATTTTTTTTTCTTTATCCATTAGAAATAGGGAAAGGAGCAAGCCTAACCTCTCTACCCCTAGGTGAGCATAAGCAAGCCCTTCTACTCACAGATGAGCAAGCAAACCCCTATACTAGTAAGTGAGAATAAGAGAAGATGGGAGTAAGCAAACCCCTTGACCACTCATGTATGTCTTGGCAAGGAGTTAGATTAAGCAAAACCCTCAAGGAACAGGAGGGAGGGAAAAGAGAGCATAAATGGACACCAAACCAACAGGAGAAGTATAAGTGAGTGGGGCCAAATCCTTTAACCATTGCCTAAAAGCCAAAAATACCCAGATTTACCAAGTTCTTAAAAAAATGGGGCATTAATTGAATGGGATAAGCTTGGGTGGTAAAGAATGAGGCTTTCAAAGTGGATCCCAAGTTCAAATCCCCAAGAGACGGGATAAAGTATTGAAATTGGATTAAATTTCTCACAACCAACGAGTTGGGTGTGTCCTATCCAATGCTTAAAATGTGAAGTTAACATAAAGGATGCTTCTCCTTCGTGACAAATAAACCAAAGGTTTCACCACAAGGAGAACCTACTAAATCAAACAAAAGATATTTACTGGGACATTAACAAAACGTGTTGCAGCTTCCTGCGAGCTCTTCCAGTCACTTGTGCTTAGCTCCCTTGATTGCTTTATGTTGAACATAAAGAAACCGCTCATCTACTCTTTTAGGGAGAGGAAGCTAAGCAATCGTCTCTACCAGGGGAGCAGAGAGGAATGGGCGTAAGCGAACCCCTGCAACATCGGGAGAGGTGTAAATGAGCATAAGCAAACCCCTACACCATTGTATAAGATCCAAACAAAGCCATTTGTTTACCCATTTAGTAAATAATGAGGGCATTAAATGAATAGAATAACCTGAAGCGGTTAAATATAAGGGCTTCAACATGGACATCTAAGGTCTAGTCCTCAAAAACATGATAAAGCGCCGAAATGAGGTAAGCTCCAAACAGAGCCCTATACGTACCGCATCCAAGCATTGCATAAGCTCCAAAAAAACCCTAAAATTACCCAGTTTTTTTATGAACGTATTAGCGTAAACGGTTAGCTCAAGTGGTAAAACATTAGAGCTTCCAAAGCAGAGTCCCAGGCTAAAATCCATCCAATAAAGCATCGAAATTGAGTTTTAGTGATGGGAATGGCCTAGGTTTGAGTCTTAGTTGGTGAATCTAAGATGGCACTCGTGCCGGATAACCCAATAGGCGAGGCTGGATTTCCAGTTGCAAAGTATATTGAAAAGGAATTATATATATGCATACCAATTGTGTCTGGATTTCCTCCTGACGCTTCAACTCGTTTTCCTGATGAGTTAGAATCCAAATTCTCTCGTGCTCCTCGAACTCCTTCCTGGCCTTTTCCACAGCCTCGGCCTCGGCCTGCTCTTGCAACTCGATCCTCTGCTGCTCCACTGGATCATTCAGCCGCGCTCTCTCCTTCTCTGCGCCCTCTTTCCTCGCTGCCTTCCTCTTGAGCTTCTTCAAGTTTTTCCTCTTCTCTTTGCGGGGCAATTGGTCCCATTTCGAAGTAACAATTACAGACTGCTCCGTTTCCATTGTGGATTTGAGGTCGGAATCACCAGTTCTCACTCTATACTTAACAAGCTACCATAGATGGAGATACTTGAGGTAGACACCATTTTTAACAAGCTACTCCCGCCTGCTCATTGTGATTGTAATTGGTTGGGATGGGGAATAGCCCAGTTCGAGGGAGCGGAGAGTTTTGCCAGGATACTTGCCCATTCTCCTAAGGCATTAAACAAATGGCTTATTTTTTATTTTATTTTTTAATTATAAATTTTTATAAGGGCAAATAATCAAACGATAATAAAAGTTAGAATTTAAAGCTGGAATAATAACTATGAATTAAATTTATAGAATTTAAATAGCCCGAATGGATAGTAGAGTTGGCTTGGGCAGTGGGTTTGCTCTCTATTGGTCTTGGGTTCAACTCTACTCCCGAGTTTAAGAGGTGGGACTTCTTGCGATCGGGGGATCTCACCCGCAGGGGACTAATCTCGCCCTAGCTCGCCTTTCAAAATTTATAATTTGATTATGTTTCATTTTGGCTCAAGTTTGTGTCTGTGAATCAACCTTCGTATTTATGGAAGTGAATTGGTGTTTAGAGTTGATCTTAGACCAATAGAAGTGAAATGGTTAAAATATTAACTAGAATGTTCTCACATTGCCTTGTCACACTTATGTTTAAAGTGGGAGGTAATTACAAACACCATTTGGGAACTTACTAAGTAAAGGTCATGTTTTCCTCATCAAACCTTGAGACAAATTTACTCAACAATGATGAACTAAGATTGAAGACAACAAAAATTGCATTATGCTTAGGATGATGATGCAATTAGAATCATGAATGTTCTTCTAATGATTACTAGGTTATTTGCAAATGAATGATGAATGTCCTTAAATACAACATAGCATACAAATCAACACAAATGTATGATAGATTGGCTCACAAAAGCTAGTGAAAAGGTTAGGATGGATTAAATTTGAAAGTTTGAGGTTTGGATCCTCAACTATGCAAATGACTTGTGTAAATTCTACACCCATGCATCTTATTCAAGATGGTAAATGGGAGCTATAAGTACCAAGACCAATTTTTAAGAATGAATGATGATGTATAAATGACACTCTAATTGAAATGGGCCCAAGACATAAGGGAAATGTGCATGGGTATGTGATTTTCACCATTACAACATTATACATTTCTAAAATGTGTTTATTTTGTTGGAATAAATATGTTATTGAAAAACATTACTATGGTATGCATTTGGATAGTTTTACTAAAATTTATATAAAATAATATTATGTGTAATTATATAAAAGTTTTTATAATGAAATTTGTATAAAGAAATGTAAGGATAAAAAAATGCCTTACAAATATATATTTATGGTATAAATCAATATAATTCAAATCCTAAATAAAGTAGCGAGTTAGAGTGATAATTCACATAGGAAATAAATATTGTTGAAATGGAAATTAGAGAGATTAGGGTATATTTTGAAACCGACATGAGGTGGTGTTGGTAAAAAAAAATTGTCGTTGTGAAAGTTACTTGACTCATCCAAAGGGCAGCGACAAATTGCACCAACAAATGGAGAAGTTGCTATGATATTAGCGATTCTCCTTTGTGTTTTGAGAGGGGCAACTCCCTCATATGATGATGTTTTGAATTTTTTAGTACTTTTAACCAGAAAGCAAAAAAAGGAAACAACGAAAAACAAAAAAGAAAAGAAATCCAACTACAAACATAAGAATGCAGTAGAGATTCCATAAGAAAAATGAAGAAAGAAAGGGTCGTATCAACTTCAAAAGCACATAGACTTCCATATCGTCTACACATCGAGAGTGAAGAGCAAGGAAATAAATATGAGAAAAACTAACTAGATGTAAGAATAATTAGTTTTCAAAAGAAGTGTTGACATCCTAACAACATTTTTTATTAAAATCAACTAGAGATCAATAACTCTAAGTTTCCCAAAGCTCTCTCTCATGTAGAGTAACAAAAATATCCCCCTATGAATAATTATGCTCCTATTTATAAGCACTTGGATAGGAATACCAAGATTTTTCCTTCGAATTAGAATTATAAAAATACAAAATTCAAAGAGTCACATGACTAGACCCCCTTCATTGTAATTGTCTATTTTTATAATAGGTTTTTTGCCTTCACCCAATGAACTAATTGTAAAGCCTTCATAACCCCTATTGGAAAATATTATCATTATTTTCCTTAAGCACATGGATAGTTGCTCTTTGATAGTATACAGTTGATTCGACTCTTCTATGGATCTAGGAGTCATTTCATTGGTGATATAAACCACAAATGTAACTTTCATGTTATGAGCTCACACTTATGCTATAATTATTTTTCATAATTGAATCATTTTCTTTCTTCTAATTTCCTTGAAATCTCAGACATGGATAAGACATGTCATCCCCTTTATCCTTTGCATCAATCTAGAGTGTGTCAAGAGTTATTATTCCATCCATGAGTGGAAATAGTTCAAATATGATTGTTGTTGTTGAATGGGAATGTATATATAAGTGGCATAGTACTTTACAACCACAAATATGTGAACGTTGAACTACTATCTACCATAATGTCAACAACTGAGATATTTTGTTTCTTTAGAAAAAGTGATGTGATTTCAGCAATGTTTTCAATTTTCCTAGTTGAAGGTAAATAGGTAGATTGCAATCTTGTCATGGTTATCATGTCACTACCCTCAGTATCCAGTGTTCTTGATCTTCCCCAAGTTGATTATGCATTACCATTTACTCTTGTACTCACAAAAATGCCATCCATCTTCTCATATAGGAAATTTAAATATAGTGATTTTGATTAAGAAGACTATCTAATTTGGTAAACATGGATTCATCAAGCTCTGAAGTTTCACTCTTAACTAGCATTTCAGTTTTAGCATCCTCTCATGTTAAAACATGTTCATTGCAGTTCTTTCTCCCCTTCGACCATCACCATTCCCAATTTAGGCATACCTTACAATCATCATTGTCCATGAGATCAGTTTCTTTCCCAGCATCCTATTGAATGCCTTATGTGCCTTTCTATGCTAAATCTTTGTGGCATTTTGTCAAATGTTTCCTATGCCTTATCTTAGCCATGCCCATTCATCTTATATACACACCTTACCTATACTCAATATATCATAACTTCCTTTCCTGGGAACTACTTAAACAATTCATATGCCATACTTGTCATATTTCAAGCAACAACCTATCCTCTTTTCTAATAGTTAATCCACTTCATCCAATGCAAGATGTGTCACTTGTTGGACTATACAATAACTGAGACAAGATTTGTTGTCGATATTAGATAATAAACACTCCAATCAACGAATGATTGAAAATCAAAATAGTAGAATGGAGAAGAGATCTGAAAGAGAGAAAATAGAGGCAACACTACAAGAGAATTTTGAGAAGACTCTTGTCACTCTCACAGAACGATCACCGAACTAGCTGAACCAGATGAACTTGTTGAACTAGTTGAACTTGTGAAGGATAGAGGAGAGTGCTCAATATATAGAAGAATAAGGGAAAATACATCCAAGAGGTGCATTAACTCCTACTACCCATAAAAGGTGGGAGGTTATCACCTACTTGGTAAATGACAAACATGTGGCATAACCTCCTTAAGTGAAGACAAGAGAGAGGTGGCACATAAATCCAGAAGAGGGTGAGAAACCCAACTACCCCATAAACTACTCAGGTAAAAACAAAATAGTGGTTATGAGAGGTGGAACAACAAGCCAAAAGAGGATGTGTAACTCAACTACCCATGTGTGGGGAGAGAATGACACATGTAGTTGTATTTTTCCACGTGTCCTCATATTACCACATCTAATAAACCTAAGCAAGCTTAAATAATATGTGTAGGAAAAAATAAATTCCCCAAACATAAGGAAAATAAAAAACCTACACTAACACCCCCTTAAGCATAGCTTAGGTGGGTGAAAAGATGGGTCCCGACAAATGAGGCCATGTTACGTACCCATGTACATATAAAATTTCCCCCAAAGAAGAAGAATCCCCATCCCACAAAAAGGAAGTATGCCCCTCCATAATAGAGAGAGAGAGAGAGAAATGAAGTGGAAGGACAAAGAATCCCCACCAAAGAGATCTAATGGTAGATGCTCGAAAGAAGATGTAGAAGATGGTCCACAATCGTCAAACAATGTTCCTCCCCTTAGGAAGAAACAATACCAAAGGTGTGTGTGAGCTATCTCCCCACTCCTGAAAGGAATATGAAGTCTCTAAAGTTGACTCAAGTATCCCCATGTCGATGTTGAAGGTTGCCACAATCAAATTAGGTGTTCTAGGCCACACTACTGAAGATGAAAAATCAAAATCTCCTAGAGAATGATGTAGAGCATAAGCTAAAGACTCAAATATCTCCTTTGAAGAAGTCTCCTCCAAATGTTGATCTAAAGTATCCACACTCATATCAAACTGTGATGAATGATCATGTAGAGAATGAACAAGAGGGTCAAAGTGATCCCTCGCAACATCTAAAGAAAAGTTGACTTCATTATAGAGAAGATGAATATCATCAATAGTGTCTTCCAAATCTGCAATATGTGTCTCCATAAACAAGCTTGAAATACCTATCAAGAAAACAACCCAAGTTGAATCTAAAAGATAATGTATGTTTTGTTGCAAAGAATCACTAGAAAATTTCAAAGAAGCATCTCTAGAATTTGAAGCCGCAACAGGTGTGTTTGATGGGGTATCAATGAACTGATCATCCACACAAGATGGGGAAAAATAAGTCTCAGTATCATCCACAATAGCCTGGTTATCCAAGGAAACATCACTTTCAGATGAAGATTCAATGTATCCATATAACTACTAAATGATGGTCCAAGTAGTAAAAGGGTACTTAGTGTGCTTTATGTGATGTAGAGTATCCTCAAAAATAGTAAGACATATTAGTCCATAGACCATGTCATTATTGTTAAACCATGCATTCTTCTGATTATAGTCACTTGGTTCAGGAACAAGTCCAAGGAGATAAGGTAGTAGATCTTGCTCAAGGCATTGATTCTTTATCCCTTTCTTCCAAAAAAAATAGTTCTCTAAATTTAGTCTTACAATAGATTTGTGAAATTCATTACTAATATCCATGATTAAACCCCAATTGTGGAACTTTATCTCAGTTCATGATTACAATTAACCCCATTAAAATGTTTTAACCATGATGCATAAAAGCATGTGTGAAAAAGAGAATATGTCTGAACAAGAGTCAACACAATGAACTCGCCCTTTCCACTAGTATCAAAAATCACCCCCCCAAATATTACAATGTTGGCACTTTATGATTAGTGCTTTTACAAGGATTTTCCAAATTTCAAAACTTTTAAGGCCCTTAAAGGCCAAAATTACAATTTTGGTAAAAATTAATTTTGAAATAAAATCTGAAAAAGAAATCCTTGTAGTTGTGATTTACCCTTCAATATCTTTCCTACACCTCTTTTGTTTTTGAAAAAATGGATTACAAAATTGAAAGATATGACATATTGAAAAAAAAAGCAGATTCCACCTGCAATATCTGATTTAAAAGGGCATAAATTTTTACTCAAACCTTCGTGAATGGAAAGTGCTCATTTGTAGCTTTCCGTCAAGTACTCGTTTGTGAAAATCTAACACCCGAGGCAAAAGTTATGCAATTTTGAAAAGAACTGCAAAATTTGCCTATGAAAAATGACTCATGCCTTTTTTTGACTTGATTTATGCAAAATTTATCAACTTTTTGCAAAAAGTAACAACTACCCAGATGGTTTTTTGACCCTAAAAATAAAACCTAGAAATTGTTTTTTTTTGCAAATGAGTGGAAGCTAGAATTTTGAAGCCAAAATGAAAATGGCTCCAGTAAAAATTTAGGAAAAATTTTACTTTGATTTTTACTGCATCCTCCAATCTCTGATTTTGGTGAAATAAAAGTCAATCTTGACTTTCTAAAACCTTTTGGACACTCTGGAAATGCTGAAAAAGCATCCAATATTACCAAAAAGTTGCAATCACCTAGATCTCACAGGAACACATACATATATAAACTAGCTTAAACATATGTTTATTTTTCCTTTAAACTATTCTAATTCTCCAAGTCATTCAAGGATGTAGGAGAAGAGCATACTTGGTTTTTGAGGAAAACTTCAACAATATATTAGTCTCAAATCTCTCAAAACAAATTCAAAAAAAACAATGAGCTATACCAGACAAACCCGCTCTGATACCATGTTAGACTTTGCAATAACTGAGACATGATCTATTGTCGGTAGTAGATCATAAACACTCCAGTCAACAAATGATTGAAAATCAAAATAGTAGAATGGAGAAGAGATCTGAAAGAGAGAAAGAGAGAAAATAGAGACAACAATGCAAGAGAATTTTGAGAAGACCCTTGTCACTCTCACAAAATGATCATCAAACTAGCTGAACCAGCTGAACTTGTTGAACTAGTTGAACTAGTTGAACTTGTGAAGGTGAGAGGAGAGTGCTCAATATATAGAAGAATAAGGGCAAATACATCCAAGAGGTGCATTAACTCCTACTACCCATAAAAGGTGGGAGGTTATCACCTACTTCGTAAATGACAAACATGTGGCATAACCTCCTCAAGTGAAGATAGGAGAGAGGTGGTACATAAAGCCAAAAGAGGGTGAGAAACCCAACTACCCCATAAACTACTCAGGTAAAAACAAAATAGTGGTTATGAGAGGTGGAAAAACAAGCCAAAAGAGGATTGTAACTCAATTACCCATGTGTGGGAAGAGAGTGACACATGTTGTATTTTGCCACATGTCCTCATATTACCACATCTAATAAACCTAAGCAAGCTTAAATAATATGTAGGAAAAAATAAATTCCCCAAACATAAGGAAAATAAAAAACCTACACTAACATCACTCCTCACAAGTGGGTGCATGATTATTTAACCCTTCAATGAAATTTTAAACCTTTTTTGAAGACCTTCAAATTATCACATATCTCTTTGGAAACTCAAATGAAAATTATGGTGTATGACTTGCATTGTTGAACCACTCGCTTTTGATGTTGTTATTCTTGTTTGCACCTACCTTTGAGCATAATATCTAGAGATAAGGTAGATGCCAAGAGAGTTGCACTATACATTCCGCCTACACTCATGTTATTTGGAATATTTTGTTGTAGTTGTTGTTGCAATTTGGATTGATAGGATTCTCACCTTCCTATTCAAACAGCATGAGTATGCTACTTGTTGGCCAAGTCTAGGAATGAGGAACATGACGTAGTGTTTGTGATAGTTTTCCATAGTTTCTTATATATTTATTTGAATCGTAAATTTCTTGATAGTCATAGATATCATTACACCTAGTCATAGGAGCAATCTTTGTAGGACAATAACATTCAATACTTTGTCCATTTACTTAGGAAATTCCCTTGCCTGTGGAATATGTGTCCAATGTGACGGTATCATTACCATTTGGATAAACCCTTAAAGATGAGACTAACTCAATAATCATCCACATAATGACAATTCCATCTCTCTTTGCCCCATCAATTTCTTCTTTGAATCCAAAGGTTCTAATCTTCATTTTTTTTCCAAAAATGGTTGCTTATATATTTGTAATGGCATCAAATATTGCAAGAGTTGTGCAAGCTCCTTCACCATTTGTAAATGCAAATCAGAGTCTGTCGTTTATGTTCTTTCTATCAGCCAACCCAAAGGCAATGGTATTGCATAATTGCTTAAGAATTCATCTCCTCAACCATGATAATATAAAGTTTCTAATGTTATGTCATTACCATTGTAGTCAATACTATTTCATGTAGGGTGATCTTCAAAAAAATTGCTTTCCATTGCAATTCCCTTGTACATCTAAAGAGTGTACACAAAAGAATCATTACCTTACTATTATAGAGCAATAAGCCTACATATATTCTTCTTCTTGCTTTGTCAAAGTTTCTAATATTAAATGTGCAAGGGTAGGCAAAGCTTGCTTTATAAAATGGAAATGAGAAATCCCACAATCTCTAGCAAAGCCCCTCAAGGTTCTTCATCCCAATATACATTACTTTGTATTTTATCGAAGATGACTTTAATACCCCTCCAATGTTAGTACAGTTGTTTCTTAATGGCATAAATTTGCACCTAGTATAAATTTCCCATTATATTACCTCATTTTAGCTTTACAAACTCAATAATGCAAAAACCTGCTATATTTGCCTTGATTTTCACACGTGTCCTTATCATTTTTTGTTATTGATGGAATTTCTATTAGGGACGCCCACACACCACACAGACGTCTATGTGCCACGCTTCCATCCTAACATGATTCTTGGTTCAGTGGATGTTGAGGCATTATGATTCCATGTCAACCTATGAATTGTAACATCCCTGTGAATATTGACCACCTAGGAACGACCTTTTACCTCCAAAATAGCCTTTTAAACTTCATTCATTCCATTCTATCACTCTCTCTAGCTTCTACCACTTCATACTTCACTTCTATTCACTCTCTTTCTCTCTTCACTTCACTTCTACACCATTTTGTTGCTCCTATGACATTGTTATTGTAGGTTGCCAAAGCTTTACTCCATTGGTTTGGTTGTCTTCCTCTTCATCTTCCTCTCTCGACTGCTCAAGCACGTAGGAAGGAGGGTAATATCCGTTTATTTACTTATTTGCATTATCTTGTTTGAAGAGGCAGCTAGATTATCTTTATGCTCTACATTTTGTGTCTACTTTTCTATTTCTTTATCGTTTCTATACCTTGTGGTCTATTGGTTGTCTGTGGAGGTGGAAACACCAAAACAAGGGTCTGACTGAGGCAAACTCCAAAACATAGCCACAACATTTTCCTGTTTCTTTGTGTGTAGGTACAACTTTTTCATGAGGAGCTTGCTAGAGAACTAGACCTTCAGTGAGTTGACCTTATTCTTTCCTTTTCTTCGTCACTTCATTATTAGAATAGTTTATTTTTATGTTATAGTATTCTCCTTGTTTTCTAAATTTCTACATTTCTCTATTAAGTATTCAAACTTTAACTCTTAGGTAGTTTGCATATCTTATGAGTTTCACTCTACAAACCCAACTCTTCATCTATATGAGATGCCAGCGCACCTCTAAGACTTCAACATGACAAGTTAATGACTGCTTAATGCACTAGCATCTTTTGGTCGAGAGCCAATTGGTTTGCAGTCTAAGACCTCTGTGATCTACTCACCCGTTTCTAGAAAACCTATGTCATACAAAGTTCAATTTCCCCTTCCTTTTCAACTTATTGGGTTGTCTAAGGTAGTTGAGGGAAATTTGCTCCCTTTAGGATCTTCTATGTCCTACAGACTTGGGAGGAGCGAATCCCCTCTACATTTTGGTGACCTCGATGTGAACTTTCTTCTTTTCATTTATGTGTTAATTTTTTTCCCTTGGGTCTTGGTTGTGTCATAGATTAGTGTGTCATGAAGCTTTTATGAGCTTTGAGAACCAATCTACAGCCTCTAGATTCCTTGTCAGGAGAAGTCTTTCTCACACAAGAATGGAATCTAGGAAGGTCATCTCTAATCAGAGTGGTCCCTCTTTTGAGGAACTAGTTTCAGGGATGTCCACTAGATTTTCTAGCCCCTTTGGGGAATCTGCTATTCATATTATTGCACCCCTTGCTTCTCCTGCCGCTTCTTTTGTGGAGGAAAAAGTTTCTCTTGAGGTCCCTATGGAGCAACTTCTTTCCCTAGATAGAAGGCTTTGAGAGTTTGAGCAGTATTTGGAAAAAGATAAAGGTCTTTCTCAAGCAATTATTGTTGTCAGTAGACTAAGAACCATGTTGGATAAGGATTAGAGAGGTATAGAACTTCTTCAAGGTTTTGCAGACATTGTGGATACCCATGTCCTGGCCTATAATCCTAACTCGGGTGTTACTCGAGATGGCAGTTTTGAGACCATTGTGCCACAACTGGAAGTCTTGATGCCCAAAGTGCTAGTATATATGGTTGAGATTGGTCCTACTGTCAACACCACGGTTGTGCCTAAGCAGAACTACACCTTCAAAGTAAACAAGGTACCTTTAGGCTTCAATTCTTCAACCCCTAATGTTTTTGCTTATGGTGGTAATATTGGATCCCTACTGGTCCTAGTGTTAGAGGCTCTATTGATATGGGGGCCAGTCGCTTTATTGTCTTTGGTTGTAGTTCCTATGGTCCTACCTCATCCTCTGATCTTGTCTTAAAAATACTTCATTACAAAACATGGGACGAATACAGAACTAGTTAGCGAACCTAGCCAGCTCTTCTTCAGCTCAACCCATGTTCTAGCCTTTCTTTTTTCATAATCCTTTTTCCATTGCCATCTTGAACACTCCTACCCTTCAGGAGATGGAGATTCCTAAGTTTGAAAAGTATAGTGGTCGTGGAGAACCTCAGGCACGTGTGTCATCATTCAATGCCTTGTGCACTAACTTCTTCCACCATGATGCTTTGATGATAAATCTATTTTTGTGATCCCTTAAGGACGCTACCCTTGAGTGTTATTGTTCCTTACCGGATAATTTTATCTTCTCATTTGATTGACTAGTGAATTAGTTCCTTAGACAAATCCAAGCTAACATTGGGTCGAAGATGGTATTCGTTGATCTCATCCAATGCAAGTAGGGGCACCATGAAAAGGTTACTAACTTCATCGCTTGTTATCAAGCACTCTTTTCTCATATTTTTTATCCCCTACCAAACTATGATGTCCAAAAGGTTTTCATCAAGAACTTGTAGAAATAACTACAAGAAAAGTTTGTCCTAATGAAGTATCCTTCCTTTGTGCATTTGTGTGCAACGCTTTGTGAGTATTGACAAACAGTCGCTCAATTTAGAGGTTCATCCTTGTGCTCTCGTTAGGATAACCAATCAATAGTGTTGATTTTTGGTGATGCAAGAAAGAAAAAGGCCATTGTAAACATGGTTTCTGCTCCTAAAGGAAAAAGTATAGGATGCAACAAAACTTTCACAAAGTTATCTGAGTCTTATACAAATTTATGCAAAAACTATTAAAAGATAAAATTTTAACATTACTAGATATTTGACCTCTCTCCAAGCCTTATCTGGAGTGGTATGATGCACAATAGTTTTATCAATTTCATCGAGTGCACGAACATGGTACTAAGCAGTGCATACGCCTATGTCATGAGATTCAGGATCACATCAATGATGGGACTATCTATCTTGATGGGAGGAAGCAAAACTCTAACAAATATATAGCTAAGCCTAACAATGAACTACAAATTTATATAGGTCCATTTCCTTCTCATTCTGTTAATTTGGTCACATAGTCCTTTGCATCTTCCAAGCTCATCCCATCTGAGTATGTGAACATGGTCTTGTTCACACGTATGCCTCTTGCAAAGAACATGAGTGTTATTCCTGTCATAACTTTTACCTCACATGATCAACCATTAAATAAGGAGCCCTCTTAGTTGTATGTTCTCACCTAGATTAATGGTAGCATCATGACTGGTGTTATGGTTGATCCAATGAGCCGAGTGAACATGATAATGGAGGAGGCCATGTTCATTAACACTCTTCATAAGGAGAAGTACGATGAGTCACATGCCACTCTCTGTACTCTTGACGAGCTTTCTATTGCCCATATGGGCACCATTTCTTTGTTGATCCTGGTAGGGCCTCAAGTTGTAGATGTTACATTTGTAGTGATTCCAAAGTACAACCTATTCAAGGCTAGGCTAGGCATTCCATGGCTAGCCTTCATGAATGTAGTCGCCTTTGTAGTCCAAAAGTGTCTAAAATTTTCACACGAGGTCACAGTGCATGTTGTTCATGATACTGGCTATAAACCACTTGTGTCACATGGGGCCTTTTCTTTGGATCACTTATAGCCTACCCCAGTCGGACCCCTCCTCCCCAATGGAGATTTTTTGTATTGAGCTTATGTTAAGTGCAAGATTGGGGGCTCAACGCTAAAAGCTAGCTTTCCTATGTCTCCCTATGTTGTTTTTGTGAAGGCTTCTATGCTAGTGCATCAATAAGCTATCTCTTATGCCCCGTCAAAAGGGAAGGAGAAGCTTGCTCTCGCTTTGGAGCCTTCCCCTTCTGTGTCTTTTGCACCATTTGCTTCTACTTCCTATCCCGTGGTGGTATCCTCAGTTCCTGCTCTTGTGCCTCGCATGGGAAATGGAATGGTACCTATGTGGTGGAATTCAAAGCATCAAGCTTTCTTGTTGCCTACTTTACCCACAAATCCTCGAACCACTCTATATGGAAAGGGGAAGCGTTCCCATGGAGTGGTTCCTACGTCTCAACCTCTGTGGCCTCCTACTATTCCTCCACCTACTCCTCAAGCGGTGAATGGGAAGAGGCCCACTGTCGAGGCACTTGTGTCTATTTCTCCTTCTATTGTTGTTTTAGCTCATATGCCTCCTCCTCATTCTCCCACTCAGGAGACCACCCTTCCACCAACAATGATTGTGAAGGATGCTCCTATAGTGAAGCAACAACCTCTAGCCTCTTCTCAGGTCATGCCCTCTAGTGCTCATAGTTGACGTAATCAGCTTGCACACGAGCATAAGTGACAGTGAAAGGCTCTAGTTGTGGAGCATGCTACCACGCAGAAGACCAAGGAGGAGTTTTTTGTCTCTATTCATGTCTCTTATGTTGCTCTATCTACTTTTGTGTCCTCTGCTTTAGTTCCCATCGCTTTTGTATTGCTTTTGGCTCCTCCTACGGGTCTTGATGTCCCTCACCCCAAAAGGGTGTAGGTCTTCATTGCTCCCTTAGTGGAACCTCCACTTCTCATGTCCCTTTGGGACATTCCTCCTTTCTTGTAGCCTATTGACATGCCTAAGACAAAGGTGGTGTCATTTATGGCTCCTTTTGTTTCTTCCTCCACTTTTGCTTCCTCTATGGGGACTCAACATCCTTCGTTGAAGCATAAGTTGGAGGATGAACTCACCTCAAATGATGGTTGTAAGAAAGGTTTGTCTTCTTTGGAATCTAGTTATGTTTTTGTTTGCATTGTCGCTGTGACAGAGGTAGCCTCTACGCCCCCGAAGTTTGTCATTGCCCTTTTTTTGAGGTCAATAGTAACTCTCAAGTGCCTTGTCTTTGCCCCACTAAGTTGACATAGGGCACTCCTAAGAAGTGCATGTTCAACTTAGTGGATGATATACCAACTCTGTCCTTGATTTTTGCAAAATTGATGACCTTCACCTCAAGGAGCTCGACGAAGAAGACCTTGAGGGGCATTCTTCCTTGGCTCTTGTCGTAGGAGAGTCAGAGGGTACTTCCCTTGCTATCCCTCCCTTACAACCTTTTCCTCCATCCCCTTATAATGATCTAGATTGGGAGCGTGATGATTTGTTGGTCGATGACGACTGGGGCGGTGCCTCCTAAATTTGTAGATTAGTTTTTTTTGTGTTCCCAGTGCTTGTCTTTTGATGTTTTGTGATCCTTCCTGGAGAACCCTTGCTACCCTTGTAATTGCTTGGATACAACATAGAGATATGTCGTGCACTTCTTCTATTTGTCTCATCATTCTTCTATGTTTCGTACTTTTTCTTTTCAATACGGAGAATGATGCAAAGCATTAGGGGCATTTAGGCCTTCTTCCATGTTGACCCAATTTGTATTTTACTTTTTCTTCATGTGTCCTTCACGTTCTAAAAAAATTGGGGATTGATGATAGTTCATATATATTATATTATCTCTATCTGTCTATATCTATGAACAGTTTTGACCCCAAATTCTTAGATCCCCCTGTCTCTTGATTTCTTCATCTCTGCTTGTCTACTTCTTGATGTTGTGGTTCCATGTGTTGCCCCTCATGTGTGTGATAACATACCACGAATACATCTCATCATGTATCTTATGCCACAACGTATCTTGTCTTTTTTTTCTCCTTAGGATGTCATGTGCTCCTCTGCGTAGCACACACCATCCTAAGGGGGGCTATCATGCTTGTCTAATTTTCAACTGGAGAATTCTTTCAAAAGGATTCTTTGATGCAAAATTCTTTACAATGAATTTCTTGACAAAAGAATCCCTTGTTGAAAGCCCTCATTTTCCCAAATGGTGTATTCTCTTAAAAAGGACTCCTTGATGAAATATTCTTTCAAAAGGATCCCTTGGTGAAAGAGTCTAAAAACTTTCCTTTCAAAAAAAGGAGTATTCTTTCTACAAAGAAAGAGTCTAAAAACTTTCCTTTCAAAAAGGAGCACTCTTTCCAATGGATTCCTTGATGAAAGATCTTTCAAAAGGATTCCTTGATGATAGAATAACTTGCAAAAAATTCCATGCCTTTCTAAAGGAGTTTCCTCTCAAAAGGGTCCCTTGGTGTCTTAGTATCTTGAGAAAAGGGTTCCCTATCGAAAGAAACCCTTCTTAAAAGCCTTCTTTTCAAAATAATTCTTTGGTGTCTTGTAATTTGTGTCTTCTATTTGATATTTGATATCTTGTGTCTTCATGTCTAATATCTTATATCTTGGTGTCTAGCTTAGGGGAAGCCTAACTAGACTTGTCTTTTTTGTGACTCTCTTGCAACATAATTTGCAGCAGCTGTAAACCTATCTTATATCTAATCAGACTATGACTTTTGTCTTACCTTATCAAACGGTGTCTTATTGCATCGGCTTGTGTCAAATGGTGTCTTATTGTGTCTTATGATTGTGTCTATTATGATTTGCTTTTTTCCCTAACATGTTTGTTTGCAACTAACATGTTTATAGTGAGATTGTGACTAGCTTTGTAGGATTGAAGACTCATGTCATCTTCGCATCTTGGTGGAGCTCATCCTCTTTCAATCAAGGTATGTCAGAACAAAGGACTGCTTCCTCTATGTTTTTGGTATATTATCTTTAATCTCTTTCTACTTTAGCTCACATATGTATCAACACATATGCTCACTAAAGTGGGGGCAAAATGTAATGGCATAAATTTGCACCTAGTGTAAATTTTCCATTACATTACCTCATTTTAGCTTTATAGACTCAATAATGCAAAACCTACTACATTTTCCTTGATTTTCACATGTGTCCTTGTCATTTTCTATCAGTTATAGAATTTCTATCAGGGACACTCACGTGCCGCACGGACATATGTGCGTCGCACTTCCATCCTGACAAGATTCTTAGGTTAGTGGACTTTGAGGCATTATGATTCCCTACCAACCTATGAATTATAACATCCTTGCAAATATTAACTGCCTGGAATGACCTTTTACCTCCAAAATAGCCTTTTAGACTTCATTCATTCTATTCTATTACTCTCTCTAGCTTCTACCACTTCATACTTCACTTGTGTTCACTCTCTTGCTCTCTTCACTTCACTTCTACACCATTTTTCTGCTCCTACACCATTGTTATCGCATGTTTCCAAAGCTTTACTCCATTGGTGTGGTTGTCTTCCTCTTTGTCTTCCTCTCCCAATTGCTCAAGAACATAGGAAGGAGGGTAATATCTATCTATTTACTTATGTGCATTATCTTGTTTGTAGAGGTATCTAGATTGTCTTTGTGCTCTACATTTTGTGTCTAATTTTCTATTTATTTATCATTTCTATATCTTGTGTTCTAGTGGTTGTCTGTGGAAGTGGAAACACCAAAATGTGGGTTTGACTTAGACAAATTCCAAAACACAACCACAACATTTTCCTATTGCTTTATTTGTAGGTATAATTTGTTTGTGAGGAGTTTGCTAGAGAATTGGACCTTTAGCGAGTTGACCTTATTCTCTCCTTTTCTTCATCACTTTGCTATTAGAATAGTTAAATATTCTAATAAGTTATAGTATTCTCCTTGTTGTTTACTAAATTTTAGCATTTCTTTGTTAAGAAGTCAAACTTTAACTCTCAGGTAGTTAGCATGTCCTGTGAGTTTCACTTTGCAAACCCAACTCTCCATCCGTACAAGATTCCAGGGTGCCTCTAAGACATCAGGGCAACACGCTGACATCTTCCTAACGCACTAGCATCCTTTGGCTAAGAGCTAGTTGGTCTGCAATCTAAGACCTCTGTGATTTGCTCGCCTGTTAGAAAACCTCTGTCATAGAATATAAAGAAGCTAGAGTCCAATTTCCCCTGCCTTTTCAATTTATTAGGTAGTTTGAGGTAGTTGAGGGAAATTCACTCCCTTTAGAATCTTTTGTGTCCTAAAGACTTAGGAGTAGTGAATCCCCTCATCTACAGTTTCTTACAAGGATTCTAATGCAGGTAGAAAAATGTGATGGAGGGTTAAACCCTTTTCAATTCATAGACATAGTATGACATAAACAACATGCAAAGTTGTCATGTTCAAAATCCTTGAATGTTATCTTTACTTATATCATACAAGATTTAAGATGTGCAAATATTTGAAGTTTCAGAATACAAACCTATTCACAAGCTGTAGTAAAATTTCAATCAATTGAAAACTATATTGTAATAGGGAAACTACTACTAGTCCTAGGGGCTCCTGATAAAGCAATACCATTATGAGAACCTATCTTTCCATAGCAATGCAACTCTTTACAAGCTTTGAAAGTTCCTATGCCCCATAAATTACTGGAAGTTTACATGCCTTGTTCATGTTTCCATGTTTTACATACATTTTTACCCAAATATTTGCAACTTCAATCAAGACTTGACTGGAAGTCCTTGAGATAATTTGTATTGAACATTTAGAACTATAGAAATGAACTAACTATATTAGAACTTGTTTTCAATTGGGCAGGTTTAAAAATATGGGCAACATGTGGAATTTGAATGTTGTGATATAGCAACTAAAAGACAAAAACTATAAATTAGAATTGGATCTAATTTCCAAGGCATGTGATGAATGAGATATGATAATTTCTAGATCTAAGATAAGGGCATGCATGTGACTGATTCCACTTGGTCTAGTTTTATCCTGATGTTGTCACCTTTCATTATGAGTAGAGACAAACCTTTAATACTTATAAAAGGTATTTGTATGATGTACATCTACATAAGAAAAACTAAGTGGTACTTGTTACCTGATTTTTAGCTTTTAGTTGAAATCAGGTAACTTAGTGTTTGTTATTTTCATGTTGTTTAAACATTTAAAAGATAAACCATAAAACTGCTAGTTTCAATATGCATGAAGGAGTGATTTTCAAATGAAACAAATTACATTTATTTTTCATTCCAATGTTGCAATTACAACAAATGAGAAAAGAGAATCATAGATATACAAATGTAATATTTTATTGATAATCCTGAAGTGTACATGTCCCTCACAAGCCAAGGGACTAACTTTACTTATTCCATGGAAATATGAAAACAATCTATACATGAATAAGTAAACAATAAACAATGTGCATGAAAGAACGGAGACCAGTCATTGCCTGAGAATGACTGGTTATGAGGTTGCCCGATTTCCATGCCGATGTTGCCTTGAGCTACTTGTGTCCTCCCCAGCTCTGTAGTGCTCCTAGCCCCTGCATCTGAAAAGCAACGATATTAGAGTGAGGCTCTAAGCAATGAAAGATCTCAATCCTTGCATACACACCTACCTATGCATGTATAAACTGATCCATAAGTGCATAAAATAAGCATGCAAACCTTGGATGTCTTGGAAAACAAATAAGTCATCAAACACATCCAACATATGCATTTATTTTCTAATTGTTTGCTTCATGTGCAAATTTAGGACAAGTTTGGTTATTGTTTCGATTCAAATTAAATACAACATGTGGGGTAAATGTGGCTCCCACAAGGGTAGAGCCCAACATGCTTTGAAAGGAAAAGGAAATTGAGCAACTTGATCAAGGATTTATCTATTATCAATGCATTAAATCAATATGGAATCACACCAGTTGATCAAATTTCATTATCAGATTCAAAAGATGCAACATATTTTGCTAGATATGTCTTTCAATCTTCTTAAGTTGACCCTTGATCCATTTTATAAAAAGAAGTGATTGACTTCATAGGTGCATCAAGTTCAATTATGCATCTCTTAAACAATGAGGAAGCATTTCAAGATGTTGTCAAGCCCCTCTCACTGTAACCCTATTGGGTAGCCACACATCACATAGGAAGGTGAGCTTTCAGGTCACCCACATAGGTGACATGTGGTTGTCCAATAAAATTAAAATGAGGAGATATTGGGTATTTATTACACATAACTAGAAAGAAAGCAATGTTTGAGTCAAGGTCATGATACAAGTATGAAGGACAACACCTTTGCAAGAGCTATGGGAGGCAAATGGAATTAATAGTGTTCATTAATAGGTGTACTTGTGAAAATGAATGCAGTAAGTGAAGGTCATTGTCATTGATAAGGACAATAAACAATGCATGCTATAATGGTATCATGAAGGACAACAGTAATAAATGTATGCTACATGACAACAGGGGTAGTTACTATATTCAAAAAATGGAGCAAATGAGCCATGTTTCACCTTGGTGCAAATAATGAACTATGATATGAGCCATGCATTGAAGAGTACAACCAACTAACAACAAACATCAGCTGCATATACATCAAAGAAATTATAAGTTGACAAGTATGGGGGAGTACTCAAAACAGAGCATAATTGTTTTCATGACAAAGAAACATTGGCCACCTATTTTGCTGCCATCATAAGTGAGATAAATGAAAGTTATATGTTGTCTTCTAGATTGGGAATATGATAAGGTGGAAATAATTCTAAGCATGTCAAACAGGACAACAACAAAAACAAAATATGAAGTTGCACAAGGCTCTATTCAAGGCCTTCTCAATCAAACAGTAGGCAAACAAGTTGCCAGATAACATTCAATTCATGATGGTTTAAGGAAAAGCACAACAGGCAAAGACATTCAAGAAACATCAACTCTAGTTGACACAGATAATATTCCTATTATGAACATGTCATTACAAGAAGCCATGACAACACTAGAACCCTCATATGATGTGATCAAGATACAATTGCTATGCCATATCACAAGGAACATGGGTTTGCTATTCTCTATACTCTTATGTTAATGATTGAGCAAGTTGCCAAATGGTTTCCTCTGGAAATGATTCCTCTAAGCATGGACAAAGGATTCAAAGAAGAGAACTAATATTAAAGATGGTAGTGGTCTTGATTGAATTAGAGGAGCTCATGAAATTCAATTGTTGAAACCATCATGAATCATGGAGCTTTAGTGAACAAAGCATAGTCATGAATAAGAACAATGCCATTGAAGGTTACATATTTATCTTCATGATTATCTATGAACTTGAAAAAACAAATCAACAGTGAATGCTAAACTGTAACTAAGCCATGTAATGTAAGGTACAGTCATTACACAAATGGAAATAACTCTTATAGTCTTGCTCTGTGTTGCATTATGAAGACTTTGAATCAATAGCAACATTTATGACTACATAAAGTTTAGAAATAAGCATGATTATCAAAGGACATGAAAACATAGTCCATTCACAATAAGGTCAGGGCACAAGTAAAGGACAGTCAATATGATCAAACCTTAGCATGTCATCCACCAATATGAAGAGCTATTGCATGAGAAAGTAGCCTATTGCCAAGTCACAAACCTATGGAAAGAAAGAAATTTCAAGGCTGGTAATGTTTGCATGTTAAAGGGCATTATCAAAATCTGCCTTGTGATAGCAACAATCTACAAATTACAGTCATATCAAGGGTTCAAAGATAGTCAACATGGAAAGTCAGAAAATGGTAGGAGGTTAAAGTGGCTTTCAACATTATGACAACATGCATCCATATCAAAATCCATGACAACCAAAGAGAAATTACAGTGATGAGACAAAATCAGGGCAATTATCATCATGAAAGTAAATAATGATAATTCAAATGAGAAAATTGAGCTTTCTGGAATGCTCAAGACATCAAATGCAAATCAAAATGATGTTCTCTCATTGCCATGGAAGCAAAGGATACTGATCACATCTATTGACTATAAAGGTCATATGGCAGATGCCAGTTTGATAGTATTTGACAGCTCTAAAGTTCAAGGAACAACAATATTACAAAGAAAGGAAGATACTTCTAAAGCTTCTTTAGATGCTAACCCATCACAAAAATGTCCCTCCATGTTATCTTCAAGTGAAGACAGTATTGAGAGAAGCACTGATATGACTATTTTGGGTAAAGACTTGATTTATGCAGAAAGTAGAATGATACAAGAGATGGATCTACACTTGAAATTGTTCCAAGATCAACCAAAGAAAAATGCAATAAGTTATACACTTCTAATAGGTAATGCATGCTTTGATGGTTCAAAAACTGAAGGAAATTCTCATTATGTTAAAGATCAGTCAAAGGAGAAAAGAACCCAACAAAGGAAGAGTATGGTACTCTCAAAAGAATGAAATGTAGAAGCTATTCACAGTGACAAACCCACTTTGGGGTTATGTGTTTTAAAGACATTCTACATAAATGAAGTGCATTTCCAAAACCAATTTAGATGCTCACTGGAAAAAGCACACTTTGCTACAAATTTGAAGTTTTCATTATGCTCATACTGTGCAGTGGCATTGAATCATTTTTTGACAAAATCTGAAGTTGCTTTCAAATTGGAAAAAATACCCATTTGGGTTCATCATGAAAATCTGATATGGAAATGGCAATATGGTGAACATCCTATAGGAATCAAAAAAATTAAAGCCATTTCATGTATTATGATAGGTCGTAGTTAAGATTGGCCTTTTTCTGCAAAATATGGAAAACTCACCTGGGGTTTCAAAGTTCAAAGCCATATTGCTATTTTCTACTAGAAAATGGAATAAACTTGCAAAATCATTTGCATTTTTTGCAGCAAATCCGAGCTTTTCAAGAAAATCAAGAAACCCATTTGGGTTCTTTAACAAACAGTTGTAGATTCAACAAAATACATGCTACAGGAAACCCAAACAGGGGTTTTTGCAATTATAGTGAAAACAAAGTAGAAATTGTGAATGTAGAAAAACCCAGTTTGCAAAAATGGAGGCCGAGCCCACAACAAGTTCTTTCTTCTTCTACATTCCAAGAAACCCATTTGGGTTGTTAAAATTTGTGAAATACAAGAAAAAATGAAAAGATAACATGAGGGTTTTCAAAAGTGAAGCCGAGCTACATGAAAGACACATTTTTCTTGTTCATAGCTACAGCGAGTGAGTCATTATTTTCATGAAAACAGCAGAAAAGCACTGAGTTTATTCAAAATTGTAGAATAATGAAGTATTTTAAATGCTATCATGAGAGTTTGAAACAAAATGAAAGACATTAAAAGGCTTCCATTCGAGCTTTTTTTGCTCATTAAAGGAGGAAAAAGTCAATACAGAGGTCGGCTGGGAGCTTACCTGAGCTCAAGCATTGAAATGTGCAGGATTTTGTCACTCAAAACTTCATGTTGAGCTCAATCAGACTTGACAATGGCGACTGTATGAAGGAGAGCAACAACAAAAGAAAGAAATGGCACACAAAGTGGTTAGAAATACTACAGGCCATGACTATTTGCTCAAAATGGCTTCCAAAAGATGTGGAAAAATATAGTTTTGGTGCCAAAAAACCAACTTACCTGCTGTTACAAGCTTCTTTTCATCATAAATTGTCAAAAAATCATCAGAATCGGCCAAGGATAGCACCATTTTCTATGTTTTCTCCAAACCCCACGACGGCATGGAGTGTTCCAGATTATCTTCACTGATAATATGATGTTTTTTGCCTCATGGTCGGTATGTTTTGATAATTAGGGTTTGACCTTGTTTGAGTGCCGATGGGATTTTTTATCCTATGTTTTAAAAATCAAAACATGTGGTAAATGATGGGGGCCGAAAATCATGTGTTATTGCTTAGGCATTTTATGCCCTAGGGATTTTTTCCAATTTTCAAACTTTGCCAAGTCACATGGAGTGTGCCAAGTATAATATGATATGCCTTTGTTTTTCACCCCAACATCACATGACTTGGAATATGCTTTCCAAGGGGTTTGGAGGTCAACCCTTTTGACCAGGTATTTTGGAGACTATGATGCCTTTGCAAACATGTGTTTTGCCATGTGTGATCAAGAATGCAAAATAAGGTAGGTTAATATAGTCAAGTGCCTTTGAAACTTTTGAAGACTTTTAAGATAAGATATTATATGTTGCATTTGTTTCCAACTTTGAAGATATCATGTAACCGATTTGAAAATCACTTTCATTTTGCTTTTAAATGTAAATGTAATACATATTAATGGTGGGGTCCCTTATCTTGTGTTTAATTGTAAAGTGACTTGTTAAGTGATGTTTTATGAATCACTTAAACAAGGCCATTATCTTTAATGTCTTTAAAAGCCATGTGTTTTGAAAAACACACATATTGCATGATGGAGAATGTGGTCAAGTCTTGTATGAGGACCAATGATGACTTGCAGAAATAAGAAATCTGTGGGATATTGTTTTGACTCATTTTGGTGGAAAGGAGGCTATCTGGAGGTATTTTGTGTCACATTTTTGGGGTGACTATTGACTTGGCCTAATTTTTCTTCACGTGGAGGACATTTTGGAGAGTTCTAGAAGGTTCTTTTTGGTCTTTTTTGTTGTATATGACCATAATCTTCTAGAAGCACTTGTGTGAGAGGTTTTGGTTTAAGTATGTTCATTCTGAACATTTGAAGGAGTTCTTTCTTTTCCAATAGGAGGACAACTTTACTTTCTTGGAGTTATTTTCATGGAGTTGTATTGTAACTCAGACAGACCTATTATACAGTAAGCACTTTGAATTAATAAATTGGAGCATTTTTGTCTTCTCTCTTCATGTTTTATGGTATGCCATTAATGGTTGATTAGTCTGTTTTGTGAAAATTCATCTTTCCTTGCAAACTTGTCCCATGTTTCCTACATCCATTTGACATAAAATGTATGTTTACAGGTTATAAGTTGTGTTGTTTAGTGGTGTTATTAATTGTGAAAATATATTTTCCTTTTGAAAGCACTGTTACAGACCTCCTTATAAATTATTGATGTGAACTGCATTGGAAAGTGAGTTGTGTGAGTTAAGCTTTGAGATATTAATTTGAATGTGTAAGGCTATTAACAGGTCTAGGTTGGTTTGGTGCATCACCTTAGGTTCTTTTTAGCATTAGGTTTATTTTATGCAAATTCTCACCCTTATCTCAGAGATTAAGTAGTTAGGTGGCATCAAAAGGGGAAGCCAACCCTTATCATTGGAGGTCTACTTTTAAACAGGTTACCCACAACCTGAAAGTAGTCCCATGTTAATCCAAATATGCTAAGTTCACTCAAGGCTTAGCAAACAGGGTGCAAATTTGGGGAGCTAACAGTACTAAGAAACATTGGTGGGACCTACTATACTAGAGGGGAAGATCATTTGGCTTCATTGTTAGTAGTTAGGTCCCTAACTTGATTTAATACAATTGAAATAGAGAAATAATAGATATGTTAGACATTGATGTAGGGAGAGAAGTGATAGTTAAACTTGCAAGTGGTTGATAATTGTACATGTTATCCTAATTATTGATTTTGTGACCATGTGGTGATGCTCTCCTTGTATTATAATGTCCTAAGGTGTTACCTTTAAATACAATCCATACACATACAATTTCAAAACATTGACATTTTGGTCAATGGATATCAATCATATTAATACAATCACATCCAAAGGGTACAATGAAGGATAATTTAATTGCATAGCCAACATAAACAAACACAGACATAAATTGAAGATCTTAGAAAGTGACACAAAATATACCTTGGGAAAAACCTCAATGAGGGGATAAAATAAGCCTCCTAAATATTCCTTCACATATTATTAAATCCTAAAACACATTATAGTATGTCACAAAGGGCCTTCTCATATTCCAAGCTATAGCCACATGATTAGAACAAGATTACACAAATGGACAACTACTACACAAACATTTAATCCTATTGTGATAGGTCGAATGTGAGCGTTAGAAAATGAGCAGCAAGTAAAAGAGTGCAAACAAACACCAAAACAACCTACACCTCAAGATTAGCCTAAGTTGGAAACAATACAAGATGAAAGAAACAAAATGGAACTCTATACCTTGCGTCGAATCGATCCTTTGGTTGGCCCTTCGATCTTTGATGTGTATGCTCCTTGGATGGCACAAGATGCAAGCTAAATGATGTTGTGAGGATGAGTGCAAGTGGATGAAAACAAGAAAATGGCTAAGTATAAGTTGAGAAACAAAATTGCAAGAGTTTGGCTAGCAAAATGATCTCCCAAAATGAGAGAAAAGAGGGGGTATTTATAGGATTTTTGAGAATTCCTAGAAGAAATGGAGGGTCAAGATTGAGCCACAAAATATCAAGATGTAGGGCTAAGGTGAGTTGAGAACTCACAAGCCCTCACATCTTGACATGTGGCAAGTGATATAGCCCTAAAAGGTGAAGTGGACATGAGGTGGAAGGAGAAGGACATGACATGGAGGGGGGTACAAAGTACCTTGGGATTGGACAAGATCTCCTCATAAAGGAGGTCCTTGTCCCCATGTGGGTGAGAGGACATGTGAGGAATTAAAAATTCCTCAAATATTCTCATGGGGAGATGGGAAAGAAAAAAAAATAAGTGAAAGACATGTGGGGAGAAGTGAAGGAATTAAAAATTCCTTTTGGGTGCTTTGGGGGATTAAAAGGTGAATTAAAAATTCACATAGGGAAGTGGAGTGCCTTGCCCAAAAGGAGAAAGCCTTTAATAAGGTTGACTGAAGGACATATGCCATAAATAGGATGAGGATTAGGTTAGGCTAATCAAATGATTAAGGTTGTGCAAGTACCCAGTTAGATGGACTAATGACTCATTAGAAGCAAGTGGGAGATTATGGAGGATGTGAACTTAATGATGGTTAAGAGTGTGCACATGCTAACCCCTGTTAATTAGAAGAAGATGAAGTAATTAAGATGGATTAGGGGACCAACTTGCAAAAGTTGGAGGATGTGACCATGAGAGAGAAAAGAGGAATTAAAAATGATTTTTAATTTAAAAGGGGAATATGACTAAATTAAATAAAATGGTATATTTATTTAATTTAGAGGAGGAAGAGGGGTAAAGTATTAAATTAAATACTTTAGGATCCTTATGCAAGATGCAGGGTATTAATTAAACAACTGGTTTAATTAATATTGACATAGGGGATGAACAACCGGATGAATAAGGAGACGCGTTTGATCATATGGAAGTGATCAAATTGGATGTCTACACCTATAAACACCACTTCTAGACTTGTCATATGGGATACAAAATCACACCACTAAACATTCAGACTATCTACTCACATAATTGCACTCTACATCATACTCCCTATTACCTCACCATGATTCTCTAACCTTGCTTGCTCACTAATACAATTTTCCTTTATTCTATCCAATACATCTTCCATGATGCACTTGGTGGATGATGATCCATCCTCTACCTCCTTTAATGATCCTTAATCAATCATAACCAATGTATAAATAGCAATCTTCATCCTCAAAGATGATCCACATCAACTACAAGGTGGTGTAAAGCTCTAGGTTGGATGAAACATGTAGTTTACAAAGTGTAAACATTCACCAAATCAAAAGTATTGATAGCATAAGGGAACATCCTCATGCAATACTATTCATAGTTTTTTCTAGACCTAATGTACATCCACAAGAACTCCTTAGTTGATGCAACTCCTAAAAAGTTGGCACAAGAGAAAACCATGTAGGCCTATTAGCCCCAACCAAGACTTAGAGACCACACTATACTCTTGTTGTAACCCAAACCTCATAAAAATGAACATGAAAACACCCCATGTCTACACAACATACTCTCTAAACCATAAGACTTGGTAAGCACTCGTGACAAAGTGCAATCATTTGTCATTTCCTAGTGATCTACATATAATCACGCAATAAAAAAAATAAAAATTATATATATATATATATATATATATAATTGATGCAAGTGATCCATCATACCTCTTGCATGTTCCTACATCACATGTTCTAGAAGTAACATATGAGAAATGGTGAAATCTAAATTCTGAATCAGAAGGACAAGACCATAGGAATAATTATGTTAGGGATGGAAATCTGTGCATGTTCCAATCCAATATGGGTAATGTTTTAGGAAATAGGTTGAGAATGGTCTAAACTAAATGTTATGGAATAACATAGTGCTAAATATAAGTTTAGGGTCAACAAGTGCACCAAAAATGACTGATTAAGTTCTATGATCACACATTAAAGATATCCACCCAAAGTGACATAAAACAAGTGGAAAAAGTGTAAGTGTTAATTTTTCTCCTTTGTAATAAAATATATACATACATATATAAATGAATACATCACACATATAATATGCATTATATATATAGATAAATAGATATATAGAATTATAATGTATATTATACATACATGTATATAAATATAATATACTCCTCACTTCCTAGCCTCCTATTTGCTATCTCTTTTTTGTCTTGGACTATATATCCATGATTTAGCTATCTAAATTTAAGTAAAATAATTTTCATGCAAAAATGTTTGTTCTTGTATCCATCAATGAATTTTTTTGTATGGTCATCCTGGTCATCTTCATCATTTTTAGCTACTTGTTTGAAGACCGCATGCAAAACATTCAAATTGACAAAAAAAAATTGCTCTCTACTAATGGAAGTTCCAAAATATGTGACATGTTTCTTTCACCCTAATGTTTTTTTATAATTATTTCAATTAGAAGTCTCATATGCACTCTTACTACTAATTCATTATGGTTTTCAGTGCTTGCAAGCTACGTCAATATTTGATGATAAATTTTAAAACTCTTATCTATGTTGCATACTTGACAATATTCTTGGTTATATCATGTTTTTAAGGAGAGGATTATAAATCTATATTTGTTCTCCACAATTGTAGTATGTAGTGATCATGTGTATTTACTCTATCATGTGATTTCTTGTAGGCTCAAAAAATTTGTCTCCCATCTTCAAGTGTTGATAAAATTATGATAGATCAAAATTCAATGGTCATGGAGCATTATACCTATAAGCAATAACAACCTATTATTATTTATTTACACATGAGGTGTTTAATTTCTATACAACTATTTCAATGTTTGATTAACTTATGTATAAAGCATTCTCATCCTTTTCTTATGCAAGTATGCACTCTCTTTACACATTGTATGTTGATCTACACAATTGAGGACCACTTTGTAGTCATGTTTCATATCCACTTGTGTAGACCGTCTTGTGTTTTAAGACATGGATGTTGAGTAAAATTTTACAATACCTATAATTCATATAAGATAAGAATTTATTTGTTATATTGAAAAAATAAAAAATTGTCAAGAATTGATACCATACCTATATGTTTCATTGATGTGAATCTTCTGGAGGATTTGAATAATAGAATGGAAGTATTGGGTCTATGCAAGATCATGGGGTCCAAAAAGTAGTGATCTAAAAAAAAGGAATTTTTAACTTGCTCAAAAACACAAAAATCTACTTTGAATTTTTCTAGGTTTGGGTAGAAAGTACATGGTGTCAAAGAAAAAACCAAATCAAAACGGATATCCATTTGAAATGGATATCCATTCGAAACAGATATCTGTTCAAAATGGATATCCATTTGAAACAGATATTGTTTGAAACGAATATCCGTTATGAAATGGATATCTGTTATGTTTAGGTCAGTTTTTTTACTTTGGTCAGGTTCGGGATCGACCACTTATTTAATTTAATATATTATAATAATCTTTTAATATAATTATAATAATGTTTTAATATAACATGGATATTGATGACAATCGTGGGAAAAATTATAGTGGGAGCGATGCTGAGCGAAAAGAAGTTGTTGAGCGGGAATTTTTTTTTTGAATCTATTGTGTTGTAGTGTGGGTCTCAACGGTCTGTGGACAAGAGCTTGCCTCTTGTTGACATGTTTGGCGGGGCTACACTGGAGGTCCCTTCTTCAGGCTGTGCTCTGCTTCCTGTCTCAGGTTTGGACGGGGTTCCTAGGGGTGTGAATGAGGGAAAGAAGTTGGGTGGTTGTGGTGATTTGGGCATTGTTCCTCCTCTGAATGACGTCCTCCCTCGGCTTGGCGTGCCTGGTGTTGTGAGGAGTTGTGTTGGGGGCCCTGTTCCTCCTCATAAATGGAAATTTTTTTTTGATGCTGCTCATGTGCAGCCTCCTGCTACTCAGGCTAAGCTTCAGCCTTTTCCCTATGCTCGTGCCTCCCCTGTGGTGGTCTATGGGCTTGAGGTTGCTGAGAATGAGGAGTTTTATATTCGATAGGGTGTGTTCTGTAGGTTCAACGGTTTGTGACCCTCCCTTCCAGATCTACATGAGTGGGTTTCCCTTTCCTAGAAACCTATTGTTACTGGGTAGATCGAACTCTATCCCAGTGCTAGAGGTTTTTTCTTCGCAACTTTTAATTTCCCTGAGGATCATGACCAAGTGCTTGATCGGGTTTGGATGTGGGGTGTCCATTCGTTGTTCATTCAGCCTTGGTCTCACTCATTCAACCCTTTAACAGAGCCTCTAAATATCATACTAGTTTGGGTTTGTTTGTCGAATCTCCCCCTCCAGTTTTGGGAGGATTCTTATTTGGAGGCTATTGGCAATGCCATTGGTAGCTTTTTGAAGGTGGATTCTACATCTCAGGATCTTGGGCATACTACAGTGGCTCACATTTGGACATCTCCAAGCCTCTCCATGGTGATGTGGTCTTGATGGTGGAGGACAGATCTTGGAAATAACTTCTAGACTATGAGGGTCTCCCCTTTCGGTGTAGGAGATGCTTCTCAATGGATCATTTAGCCTCTTATTGACCACATGCCCACCACAAGGGTGTTGCTACTTGGTGGAAGGATGCTCTCTCAGATCACCTCATGGTGGGTTCTCCTCCTTCGAAAGCTTCTTTTGAGGATGTTGTTTCTCCTCAGGAACCTTTGTCTACTTCTATTCCGGCTATCCCCATTGTGGAGCCACAGTTGGCTCGATCTGCTGACATTGTTTTGTCTGAGCCTGCCAAACTTCGTTGATTGCTGTTGATGGTCCTTCGTTTGTTCATGTTTCCTCCCCTGCGCTGCTGCCTCCACTGCTGTGTGGTGGCTCTTTTCCCTTGGTGGCTTTGGTTGATCTGCATCTCTCGCCTTGATCGAAGGACTTGGATTCTGAGTCTTCTTGGTCTGTTGTGCTGAGAAAGAAGAAGGGACTCCCTCGATTTGTCGCTAACTCATGACCTAGGATTAAGGGAGTTAGATTGGTCCCATCTAATTTTGGGGTTGTCTAGGTCCTAGTCTTTGTTCCAACAATTGTCTGTCAGTTGTTTCTATGTGTGTTTTGTCCTCTTTTCCTAGTTCATTTCCTTTTTGAACTAGCTTATTTTTTGGGCCTTTGGGCTTTTTGTGAAGGGCACAACACCCTGTAAATGCTGCTTATCTTATCAAAAACATGGATATTTAATTTAATACATTATTATATTATTTTTTAATTTAATATTATATATTAATATATTTAATATATTATAATACCTATCTAGTATTAAATATTATATAATATAATATTATAATATATTAAATATAATATTAAATTTATTATATAATATTATATTATTATATAGTATTATATTATATTACATGATAATATAACATTATAATATATTAATTATATTATTATATAATATTAAATATATTATAATAATATTATATTATATTACATAATAATATAACATTATTATATATTAATTATATTATTATATAATATTAAATATATTATAATATAATATTATATTATATTACATTACATTTCAAAAAAAAAAGTCAATTGTTAACAAAAGTGCATATGTATATAGTGGTCGAGTCCCAGATTGGACCAATTATTAAAAAAACTACATTAAGGAAATGAATATCCATTTTGAAATGGATATCCGTTTCTTGTTCCATAAAATCAAAAGTAGAAAACTCGAGAGCTCATTTCTTCCACAGTCCGTGTGCGGCTTTTGCATTCAACGACTCAAATATCCATTTGGGGGTTAATCTTTTTGCTCAAGTCAATCACATTTAAAAGGTATTTACGGATTTTAATGTTTTTCTTCAATTTATATTAGTTTTGCATTTTTTTTTGTGAATTTTAGTCAAAAATAAGATTTTTAATAGGTTTTTTATTGTATTAAAATGATTGTTAATTTTTTTTTATTATCAATTAACAAGCTTAAGAATAGCTAATCCTAACCCTGCTCAAGATGAAAACCCTAACTTTGCTCAAGATGAAAACCCTCCAAATCCTCCTTCGCTACTACCGTTGTTTCCAAACCAAAACATGCCAACAATACATGAATCTATTCATAGAAATTTAGATGAATTGAGAAATGTATGTTGAATTTATGACACACTCCCTGAGCTATTAGAAATGAAAAACACTTTAGAAATAATCATTTCAAATGTTGAAACTTTGGCAAATCGACACAATAGGTTTGCACAATGGCAAGAGGAACAAAGGTAATTTTATGCCAATGGGTTATCATATGATGACATGGGGGAACTTGATATTGACAAAGCCCAATTAGCCCAGTTATTCATCAATCCCAAAACAAGACAACCCATAAATGTGTAGAAGCCAAAATTTTTAATTAAATGGTGTACACATAGAGGCATATTAGCTAATTTTTGGAGACGTTGGTGGATGGTTTTTGATAAACCACCCAACAAAAATCTTGACTTCCCTTAGTATTTTCTTCAAAAATTATATTTCAAGTTTGTCCTAGGGAGGCATGTCAATTACTTTGACATGTGAGATTTCCAAGGTGTGGGTAAAGGGATGCCACAGGATAGACCTAGAGCACACTGAGTCACCCTAGTTCTTCTTGCTCTGCTTATTGTTGCCTCGGCTCCAGTACCTTACCCCAAGATTGCTTTAGATGCAGGGAGTCAAAGCATTTTTTCCTTACATTCATTGAGTGACCATTTGGTCACATAGAGCCATCATGTTGCGCAACTGTATGATGGTGCATCCCATCATGATGGTGATGTACCTGATACATCCTAGTATGATGGTGAAGCACCTATTGCATAAGCTCTAACTGGTACACCATCCTCTTCGACACATATTTGTGTGCCCCATTACTGCATGACATGCAACAATTTATGTTTGGGTCCTCTTTGATGCTCCATTGAGGCTCCCATAGACACATTCGACTATGAGGTCCAAGATATGTTGGATGTAGGAGTTGATAGAGCACAAAGTGGACCATTTCCAGGAGAGACATCAGTTGCTAGGGACAATGTGGGAGCACCGATAAGACTTAAAGTAATTTCATAGTGTGTTTTATCTTAGTTCTTTCATATTTTATAAGAGATATTTGTACTAATATATGTTTATGTGCTAGAATCTTTAACAGTTGTTGACAAAGGACCAAATTTCCCAAGTCCAAGAGGCTATGCAATCGACCATTTCATTTGGCCTAGGGACTCAGTATATGGTATCATTTAAATTGTTATTTAGATGTTAATTTTTGAAATCTATTATGTTTAAATACATGTACTACATAGATTGATAGTCTAATGTAATATTGTCTTTTTATGCAACAACTTGGTTCTTTTATAGCCATGTTGAATGAGCTTGACCCATTGGAAGAAGTTGCATAACAGGTATATATATATTTTATATTCTCGACATTATAATTATATGTGCATGTGAATTTAAATTGTGTTACATTCCTGTCATTTTTTATATAGGAAACCATCTTAGTTGCTTCTTCCACCATAATCCCATCTAGTGTAGAAGCATCACAATAGGTATGTGTTTATTTTATATTGCAGATGTTTACGTTTAGATAGGAGTAGATATATGTTTAGTAAATATGATTATTTTTCAACAATTATATGCTAATTCATATCATTTTTATTTTACCTGCTATAGTCCTCTTCCCACTATGACAAGTGTGGGACCATTTCTTTATACAAGGAATCCTGATTGTCCTAAGGGACAATCATATACAGACTATCTTGCAGAAAAGAGAGCAAGAATTGAGGTAAACAAGAATTGCATTATTGATACAATATAGTACACGTATAATGATTTTGATGTTAAATTCATAATTTGTAAATGATACTATATAAGTTCCTATTTACTAGTCTGTCTTGTCAACCATTCACATAATTAATCTAATGTGTGGTTTGAACTGTTATTGTGTAGGAAGCTTCATTGCAGCTAAGTTCTTTGAGGATCCTCAATTTTAATGGTCCAACGTGGGATTAAGATTTGATATAGATTTATATGTGTTTAGGGTTTGATAGATCTTGAGATGGCATATATACCACAATTTGTAAAACTTGTTCTGAGTAGGCATATATGCCAAATTTGTATATGCACAAACATAGTTATTCTACATTTTGATAATATAAGAATTGATATTCAATCTGATTTTTTCCTCATGTGCATGTCTTTCTACTTTGAATCTTCAAAATGGAATGCATAATTATCTTAGAATGGTTTAAAGTTATGATCAATAACATGTTATAGATTAACAAAATTGCATTTTAATAGAATTTATGAATTACAATTGGTAATCCATCTATGCTAGAGTTCATTCATATTAAGGTTCACATACATTACATTCCATGAGACCACATTTCTTTGAGGAGTTTTTTCAAACAATACACTGCCTTTTCTATTGTACCACATTTTTCATACATCTCTACCAAAGCATTTTTATCAAACACTCAATTTGAGAATACACATGATTTCAAGCTCTCTTGAATGAATTTACATTTGGCATTATTTTACTTTTTGAACTTTTGTAATGAAGTGGGTAGCTGATTTTTATTTCAAAAGAAGTTAAAATTAATGAAAAATGGTATGAGAAGCACTGTATAGTATTTGTTAAGAACTATTTGAAAATATGCCTCAAAGAATTGTGGTCTCATAGACAAGGAAAAAAAGATGAAAAGAGCAGCTTATGTCAGTCTTATGGGATTGATTCTTTTCATTGATTAAAAACTTCAAACAAATGGATACAAATTAATGAAATATATGTCATTACAGTGTTCATTCAAAATTAATATAATTATCTTGATAAAAATCAATGTCACTCAATTTTCATTCAAGCTTAATAACATGCAAAAGGTATAAAATCATCATGAATAAGAATCACTATCTTTCAACCATAGGGTTTTGATGCAACCTTTAAACAAAGTCCTTACAACTAAACAAGATACATGATCATTAGATTGTTCATGTGAAATATATATAATTATCATGATCAACAATTAAGACATAACTCAACCATGATGCAACCATTAAAAAAACCAAATGAGTTTGATACAACCATTAAAAAAATCAAATACAACTGCATGACATATATGCTATTTGACCTTCCACATGCAATTTGTATTATCATAATGCACAACAATGAATGTTGCTAACCATAATGCATGAATAAGCAAACTAGGCATACTATATGGTCTTGATGCACACTAGTCATAATACACACTTTGCACAAAAGCAATAACAATCATATGATATTGTCATATACGTCAATCAACCTTGACCCACAACAAACTTGCTATATTGCAATTGTTGTCATATATTCCATTCAACCTAACACAATTGAGGTTTTGTATTTAGTAATAATTTGTGTAGGAAAAGAAAGTGAGAGATGATGATTGAGGTGGATTTGAACAAATGAAAATTTGTTGTCCTAAGTGTTGAAAACTCTATCAAACAAAGGGATCTTGTTGTCCTAAGTATTGAAATTGAAGCAAAACAACTGAAGACTAAAATTAACCACTTAGAAAGGAATGAAAAGATAAGAAGAAGATTTTATCGTCAATGAAAAGGAGGCTAGTCTATTCTAAAAATAGTTCCAACGCATCTAAATGGGTACGTTTAGGCTAGGCATGGTCCTGTTTCAAACCCAAACATGCTGAAATAGTTTGAGCTACATTGGACCGATGATATCCCTTAAGAGTCCAAAGTGCAAAAAGACAACAATCTTTGACAGGCTACTACTAAAAAAAATGACGCTTAGAAACTCTCTATCTGAGGCTATAGGATCATTTTGGGACCCTCCATAATAACGTCTTTCAATTTTTTCTACCTCGCAGGCATTTTCCCATGGTGATGAGTTTTCAGTTGAAGAAAAGGTTGTCAAATGCAAGCAGTGTAAAGTTGCAAAGTGGTGCAACTTTCATTTTGCAACTCGTACGACCAAACCGATTGTTCCAACATGTCTAGATGGGTACATTTATGCTAGGAATGGTCCTCTTTCACACCCAAACACACTAAATCACTCCTAGCTACGTTCAACCGGCTTAATCCCTTAAGAGTCCAAAGTGCAAAATAGCTACAATCTTTGACGGGATATTACTCAGAAACCGTGACGCTTACAAACTCTTCGTCTAAGGATACAAGATCGTGTTAGGAACCTCTACAATAACCTCTCTTTTTTTGCTACCTCAGAGGTTTTTTCCCATGGTGATGAGTTTTCAAGTGAGGAAAAAGTTGTCAAATGCAAGTAGTGTAAAGTTGCAAAGTGGTGCAACTTTCATTTTGCAACTTGTATGACCAAACCGACTATTCCAACATGTATAGAAGGGCATGTTTATGCTAGGCATGGTCCTATTTTTCACCCTAACATGTCAAATCACTCCAAGCTACGTTCAACCAGCTCAATCCCTTAAGAGTCCAAAGTGTAAAATGACTACAATCTTTGACAGGCTATTACTAAAAAATCGTGACACTTACAAACTCTCTGTCTGAGGCTATGGGATCGCATTGGGACCCTCTCCAATAAACTCTCTTAGTTTTTGATATATCAAAGGCATTTTCTTGTGGTGATGAATTTTTAGTTGAGGAAAAAGTTGTCAAATCTAAGCAGTGTAAGTTGCAAAGTGGTGCAACTTTTGTTCTGCAACTCGTACAATCAAACTGACTGTTCCAACACATCTATATGGGTACGTTTATGCTAGGCATGGTCCTCTTTCACACCTAGACATGTTGAATCACTTCGAGCTACATTCAATCAGCTTGATCCCTTAAGAGTCCAAACTGCAAAATGGATGCAATCTTTGATGGGCTATTACTCATAAACCGTGATGCTTACAAACTCTATTTAAGACTACAAGATCACGTTGGGACCCTCTATAATAACCTCTCTCATTTTTTTTCTATCTTGGAGATGTTTTCCCATGGTGACGAGTTTTTAATTGAGGAAAAAGTTGTCAAATGCAAGTAGTGTAAAGTTGCAAAGTGGTGCAAATTTTGTTCTGCAACTCATACGACCAAACTGAATGTTCTACCACATCTGCATGGGTATGTTTGCACTAGGAATGGTCCTCTTTTTCACCCAAACATCTTGAATCACTTCGAGCTACGTTGAACCGAATCGATCCCTTAAGAGTCCAAAGTGCAAAATGGCTACAATCTTTGATGGGCTATTGCTCAAAAACCATGATGCTTATAAACTCTTCGTCTTAGGCTACCTGATCACATTAGGACCCTCTATAATAACCTCTCTCATTTTCTAATATCTCTAAGGCATTTTCCAGTGGTGTCGAGTCTTTAGTTGATGAAAAAAGGGTTAGATAGATACAGTGTAAAGGTGCAAATGGGTGTAACTTTCATTTTTCTCCTCATATGACAAAACTGATAGTTCCAACACATTCGGATTGGTGGTTTTATACTAGGCATGGTCCTTTTCACACCCAAACACATTGAAACAATTCGAGCTACATTGGACCGACGATTTCCCTTAAGAGTCCAAATTGTTAAAAGGAAACAATCTTTGACAAGCTATTACTCAAAAATCATGTCACCTAAAAATAATTTTTCTAAGGCTACTGGATCATGTAGGGCCCCTCTATAATAACCTCTCTTGGTTTTTAATATCTCTAAGGCATGTGCTCGTGGTGTCGAGTTTTCAATTGATGGAAAAAGGGTCAGATGGATGCAGTGTAAAGGTGCAAAGGGGTTTAGGGTTTTTTCTGGTCCTTGTGAATAAGTGAATAATTTACTCAAATACACTTAAGTCATGAACTACACACATGAATACAAAGTATACACATGAAAACACATAGGTCATAAATTATACATTGGAATACTCATAAGTCACAAAGTATACACTTGAATACACATAAAGTATACACAATACACATGATATCATCATTCAAGAATTGTTATTAGATATAGGATTTACAAAATGCCACATAGGCATACAACAAACAACCCTAATACATATTCATTTCCTAGTAAGGGAAGGAAATAGATCACATGTTGCCTTCGTGGTCGACTGGATGGAGTTTCTGTTGATTCTTTTGTCTTTTGAATGTGCCCACTAGTCCTCCTCTCTTCACTTATCTAGAGATGCAACTGATAGAATAAGAAGTATATACGATAATATATAAAAATTGAAAATTGTGGAATGACATATAACAAAATAATCACAAACAAATAATCATCACACTCTTCCACAACAGTAGCATGTTGACATTCTGGAGTGAAAAGCACCTGTAGAAACCATCAAGGTAGTAGTTAAACTATAGACAAGCATCATGAAAATTTTCAATAATAGAAGATAGAAGAGCAAATATAATGTCAAATTTACTAATCAGTCGCATACCTTTGCTAAAGGATCAAAGATGGCTATTGTTGCAATAGCACCATGGTCCATCATGCCATGAACATCACAATATACTTAGAATGACAAATATATATGATCACAATAGAAAATATGCTTAGAATAACAAATCTATATTATTCTAAACAACCTAAATGATAATGAAATGGTAATGCAAACTAGAAAAGATGTTTAGAATAACAAATCTATATTATTTTAAACAACCTAAATAATGAACCTTAGTAGATAAACAATATCAAAATGTGATGAACAATATCATACCTATCCCATACAACAAATGATCCGCTACTGAAGTGTGCCTAAAGGGTTATCTCTTACCTTCAAAGTATTGAGTAATGCTTCATGATCAACACTACTAATTGTCCATAGTTCCTTTGTTTTTGGTCTAGCACGTCTCAATAACTTAACATTTGTTGCTATAACAAGGTGCAAATACATGAGAATGTTTTTTTGTTTCTCATTGTCTTCAAATGTAGGGTTTTCATTCTTTCTAATCATATATGTTCGTAACCAAGTTCTGAAAACAACAACTGAACTTGTATGATCATAAGTTTTTTATCAACAACTAAATATACTTAGAATAACAAATCTATATTATTCTAAACAACCTAAATGATGATGAAATGGTAATGCAAACTAGAAAGGATACTTAGAATTTAACAAATCTATATTATTCTAAACAACCTAAATGATGATGAAATGGTAATGCAAACTAGAAAGGATGCTTAGAATTTAACAAATCTATATTATTCTAAACAACCTAAATGATGATGAAATGGTAATGCAAAATATAAAAGATGCTTAGAATAACAAATCTATATTATTCTAAACAACCTAAATGATGATGAAATGGTAATGCAACCAAGTTCTAGAAATAACAATTGAAACTATAGGATACATGAACCCATCATCATCTATCATTGGTTGTGTTAGCCTTTTCTTTCCCTATACTCATCGTGCCAACCAATAGTATGATTTGTCTTTATTCCCCTGCAGTGCTACAACTGCATAGACATGTCCTGGTTGTAAAAGATCTGAATGATGGTTGTAGTCAAGTGAACTTTACATTCCATCTTCTAAAGAGGATTGTGCTATAGATAAAGGGGCCAGATATTGTGGAATCCATGTATGTATCCACTCACTTGACTCACATTGATCCCAATCACACTGAATACAATTTTGACAAAAATAAGCCAACTCTCGTGTCTATATGGTCCATGCACCCACATCTGAGCTTTGAAATAAATACATCTTTGAAGAATCTCTAATTGTTTGACATTCCAATTTGTCTCCCACTGTGCTCTCCTCAACCAACCAAAATAACCTACACACTTGTGAATCAAGTGTCCCTCCTCATGATAATGCATATGTACACCAATCAACAATAGAACATGCATCACTGAATGTTGCACCACCTCTGATCTTCATTTATTCCTTAACCAGAGCTCTCTTCACACATGCACCTACACCATCATGCTCACTTTTTCCATGCCCAACTTTAAAAAAACTCCAAATATGTGGTACACCCCTCTCTATATGCATCCTACTCAACCAATAAAACATGCGAGTGTTCTTGAATTGCGCTGTGTAGTTATATGAACAAATGAGATGTTGAGCCATTGCAATACCTTTTCCTGTAAGAACTAAAAAAAGTTTTCAAAATAATGTTGTACAAACTCAAATGAATGAGATCTATCATCACTCATGTAAAAATGGTACTCCTTGATTATCTTCATGTCCTCTTTTGTACTATTAGGGGCATGTCTATATGTTATGTGGATAAAAATAGCAATTTGAATAGAATTATAATATTGTGATTGTACTTTATTTTGTGGTTGCAATGTGTAATTTTTAGAAAAATTAACTACAGATATAATAGTTCTAATTGGGAAAGAGTCCTTACACATCCTGAATTTCTGATCCAACCACTAAGACATGTGGCTATGCCTTGCATACTTATAGAAAATATTTTTCTTAAAATCAAAAATAAAATTAGCAATACTTACCTCTCTTGCAACCAACTTGCATCTAGAACCTTCACCTCCACTTTCAATGCGTATTTGACTGTCTCAAACCTTTTTTTCTCAACAATCTTGTTACCAAAATCATGATCACTGCCCTCACGAAAGCATGTTACAAACTTCGATAAACCACCAAATTGCAAACATATTTCATTTAAATAATCATTTCTATAAAATAAGCAACCATCACCTCTAGCAATAAAAATGAATCTAACAAGTCCCTCGATGACTTGGGAAGTTGCATTGCATGACACTCCTACAACATTTCATCAGTATGCATAGTAGAATTAATATGTCATAATAATTCATGATACATTGAAAACTCAACATGGTATTTACAACATGTATTACGAACATTAATAGGTACATAATAAAATGACTTGCAAGACTCAAAAGCCCTTTGTGAGATTTGCAAATTTAGATGTTCTTAACAAAATTGTTTGGCTACATTCCAAGAAATGTTTAGGATGTGGTGTACGATCTCGATTACCAATTCCTAACTTTAAAACATCCTTTACATTCGGTGATACTCTAGAGTGAGAGTTTCAAAATTGTTCAATTTGCATCTTTACATTAACAGTTAGATTCTTACCAACACGTGGAAGCCTCCCACTAAAAGTCCACATATCATTTTGAGGAGGACTATCGAGTCTTCCTCTTCTTGAGAGTGCTCTATTCAATGTTTTAATATTTAGATTTAAATCAATACAAGTTTGTGTCATTAAATGAGCCTTTCTCAAATGATGGCTTACTAGTGAGGTTGTGATCACTCTATGAGCAACCCTTTTATCTTTTTCCTTACTGGTATTTCCAATAGAAGTTGGAGCATTAAAAATATTTTAATCAATAATACTATTTTTTTCCCATTTTTTGGTGACAAATCTTCAATTTTCTTGATAATGATCTCATTTTGTAAGACTTAAGCAATTGCACAAAAAATTAACATTGTTTGGTTATTTCTTATCGGAAAAGTATTCATTGAACATATCAACATGGTAGCCCACAAACGAACCATTCATTGTGACCGTTTTCCTTGAAGATTATCAATTTTCTTAATAATGATCTCATTTTGTAAGACTTAAGAAATTGCACAAAAAGTTGACATTGTTTGGTTAATTTCTTATTAGAAAAGTATTCATTGAACATATTGGTAGCCCACAAACAAACCGTTCATTGTGACTGTTTTCCTTGAAGATTATCTATTATGTTTTCATATATTTCAAGCAACCATTTAGGGGTTCTCATGTAAATAGGTGCTACATAAGGTTCATTTTCAACAATTCCAACATTTTCATTTTCAAGTTCAATGTTTTTTATTAGAGGTAAAACAAGTTTTGAACGGGTCTGGAAACCCTTTACAAAAATGAAAGCTATTTCAAAAGATAACCACATAGATCAAAAAACAACAAAAAACCAACACACAACAAAACACAAGCATAACAACTGCCAAAAAGAAGGAACAAGAACAAAAATTTACAGATTATTCAGAATATTGGCAACCTCCATGTCACTTTCAATTATCTTCTGATGCACATCCATAACTTTAGAAATATCTTTAACAGGACCCCAACTTGCAACTTAGTCTTGTTCTGAGTCCTAATACCAGGCCCCAAAACATTTACCTCTTTAATCAAAACATCATGCGAACCAACAACCATCCCATCAACATCCTTACCAACTGAAGCTTTCTCCATCACCTTCCTATTCCTAACAGCTTCCTTATCACCAGGAGCTTCCTCCATCCATTTACTAGCCTTCTCATTAAGGATAGTAAGGACCATCACTTCATTCCTCATAGCAGATTTAGTCACTTCAACAACCTTATCCAACTTCATGTTAACCCATTCCATTTGCTCTTCCAAGGTCACAATTCTTTGTTCGAAGATCTACTTTAGCTTAAACATCTCCTCCACAACAATCTTTAAATCATCAAACAACTGGTCAACTTGAGTCTATAGAGAGGACTCTAAAGTTTCCCCAACTTTGCTCACAGCCCCTTGAACCTTCACACTGGTCATATTAAGCTCATGGAAAGCCCATTTGAACAATCTAAATAGGGAAATAGTACCCTACTTCGCTAGACCCAAAACATTAGGCATATCCTCTTGATTAAAATTAAACACATCCATGGCCTCCACTTCACCCTCTTGGGAGATACTATTCATTTCTTGGTGTTCAAATACTTCTTTCCATTTAGCCCTAGCCACTGACGTCTGCATTTTACAGAGAGAGCTCACAATTTCATTCGCAACCGTCCTCTTTCTATTCTGCTTCTCCTTCCCCTCATTAGGGGTATCCTTAGCATCCTTCTCACCAACAACATTAGGAGGAGACTCAACAAACTCCTCCTGCACAGGGCTACCAATCCGCTTTGCCACCTTCTTTTTACTACCCTCCTTCAATCCCTTTTTTCTCTTAGACCCCGAAACAGGGGGTGTAGGAGTCTTATCCCCAACAACATATTTCAAATCTTTTAAGAGGTTTGAGGGAGCACCTATCCCAATTTTATAGGGTTTGTCATGCACCCCCTCCTCACTACAAGTTTCATACTCTGCCAAAGCAGGGAAAGTTTTACCTTTTTTGCCACTCTCACCAAGAGTAGGGGGCTGTGAATAAAATTCCATAGAAGCCTTAGACTTAGGTTCATAATCCTCATCCTCTTCTGACCCAGACTCCTCTTCCAAAACCACCTTCTTCTTTTTCCCTTTCAGACTAACTACAGGTTCCTCTTTCAACACAGTCTCATACTCCAAAGCCAGTTTCTTTTGCTTTCCTTTAGGTGCCCTCTTAGGTTGCTTAAGAACCACATAAGACTTGGCATAATTTAAAATTAGGAGAATTAAACCAACATGTAGCACCAAATTTTTAGGATTTTTCTTGTGAACCTTGATTCCATTTTCCAAAGAAGCCAAAAGATAAAAAGGAAAAGAAACTTTCTTCTTATGTCTAAAGTGATTCAAAAGAACAAAGTGATAACCATTAATAGTAGAGATCGACCTTCTAAGGTTATATACCTCATCAATTCTTCAACGACATCTCCCCACAGAGCTTTTATGGAGCTATGCAAGTAGCCACCACTTTTAGCCTGCTCAAGTTTCATTTCTTCATCCCCTTTAAAGAATATTTGCAATGTTGCATTGGAATCCTTCTTATCTCTATAAACCTTTATGCCCTTAGTAGAAAGACTAGTAATACTCACAATGAAATCTTCATTAATATCAAATTTAGTAACACCCAACTTTAGAACCCTATTATTCCATCCCTTGACAAACAACTCTGTAGCCTTCAAATCGTTCCCATGGAGCTGCTCCAAATATGGCGTCCCACCCCGTTGCAACCTTTTCCATACTTCAATTTTATTTTTCAAGGTATCACAAGAAAATGGCTCAGCCCTGTTTCTATCTCCACCCATGATCATAGACTTAACAAAACCTAAGAGCTTAAGGAATTTGCAGACAATTAGAAGAAGCCTCAAGAACAAAGGCAAGGAAATACCCACAATCCGTGTGAAAATAGAAAGGTGGCAAAGAATCTTTATTAACCTTGAAAGTTGCCCCATATGGAGGATACTCAAATTATCATAAGCCCAAGCACGATCCAACTCACGATCACTCCAAAGGATAATTTTCCATGTGAACATAGTTCATAATGAGGTTGATGCCCTCCTTAACACTTTTGGTAATCATTATTAAGACAAGCAAGAGCCTCAATAGGAAGGGGATTATCCACATCCCAAAACCTATAGCCGCTAACACAAATATTAGCAAAGACATCCACAAGACCATTTCCCTCCCTGAAGATATGAGAAATATAAAATTAATCAAATGAATTCAAATTTTCAATCGCATCCAAAATAAGGGGTTCAACACTCCAAGAGGGGGGAGTAGACTTCCTCAAGTTGTTAATAACATTTAACAAATCTCCCTCTAGCCAAATCTTTCTAAATCTTTTTGATTGAGCAATCTTCAATCCATGATAGGTAGCTAACAATTTCAAGTTCAATGTTATTAACATTTTCATTCTCAATATTTTTAATATTTTCAACATTTTCAATAACAATTTCATTTTCAATAACATTTTCAACAACATTCTCATTTTCAATGTTCACATTTTCATTTTCAATTCTAATATTTTCAAATTCTATTTCATCTTCACTTGAGTTAACATTAAACAGTGCAAAAGAAGCTTCAACTTGAATATTTGTCATACCTTTTCTTCTTTTCCTATGACTTTCTCTATCTTTTTCTCTATATGCTTCAATTTAATCTGATGTTAGTTTTCTCTTTCCTTTTCTCTTACGATGACTATTGCTCCCCATTAGACAAACAAAAAGCACACACAAATGATTGTAATTATTAATAAAGTGTAAAAGAATCTCCCAAAAGATCAATTGCGTCTGATACAGACATAAAGCACAAGATTTCAATGATAGAAGGAATGTGGGGACCATTGGAATGCTCAAAATGGTCCCATTTTTATTTTTTATATAACTCAGTAAATAGATATCCATTTCAAAACAGATATATGTTAGAAACGAATATCCGTTTTGATCGGATATCCATTATGTTTTGCACTTGATATACCTACCGCTGCTCGTGCTTCTATCTTTTTAACCTATAGCAAACAAAATGAATATCCATTATAAAAAGATATATGTTTGCTTTAATTTTAAGAATTATTATTAACATAATATTATTAATATATTATATTATGATATATTTTATACTATTTATTAAATATATTATATGATATATATATTTATTATATATTAATATACTAATTAATTTATTATATATATTGATATAATATATATTATATAGTAATATTATTATTAAGGTATATATTAAATTAATATATTTTATAGTATATATTAATACCTCTCCCTCTCTCTCTCTCTCTCTCCCACTCTCTACCACTCTCCCTCTCTCTCTCTCTCTCTCTCTCTTCCTCTACCCATATCTCTCTCTCTCTACTCCTATCTCTCTGCCTCTATACCACACTTTTTGCTTTATATATTAATATATATTAATATAATAATATAAATTAATATTATTATATATATTTCATTATATATTAATAATAATATTAGTAGGTATATATATTATATGTGTAAATTTTATATTATATATTAATGTGTGCATGCTTATGCAGTAAAATAGCCGAATAATACTTGCATTTACATGTTTTAGAGTTTTACACTACAGACCGAACAATACTTGTGAATGCATAGGGAAGCTTCAAAGGAAACCTATACAATAAGTAATACATATCTGGAGCATGGCGGTTATAGGTATCATTGATTTTTTATGAAATACAACTAACATGGTGATAGTATTGTATGTATTAATAAATACCGGAAATTCGCGGAATTTATGATTCATAATGAGAAAATTCACCATCAACAATTTACGCCAAGAAAATTCACCACCACGACGAATTTCACCCACCATGGTAAATTAGCGCCAAAATTCATGCAATTAATTTTTTGTGTGGTGAATTGTCATGACGGTGAATTATTGGTGGTGAATTTTCCATCGGTAAATTGCTGGCGGTGAATTTGTCGTATGCCATAATAAATGTATTATATATTATATATTATATATTATATATTATATATTATGATATATTATATTATATATTATATATTATGATATATTATATTATGTATTATATATTATATATTATGATATATTATATAATATATATTTTGTACTATATAGTATATAAATCATATATTATATATACTATATATGATATATCTTATACTCTCTCCCTCTTTAGCTCTAGCACTACTATTGATATCTGACTTGTATTTTGTATTAAACTTTTGGACACAGTAATTAAGCATTCTGTTATCAAAATCTCGACCTCTTAAATGCATATCCCCTTTAACAACCTTGATGGTAATATTACCCTTTTGAATAGAAAGAACTGAAACATCGAACGTACCTCCACCCAAATCGGAGATGAGAACACTTCTTTCTCTAGTGAATACATCATAGAAGCCATAAGTTATAGCTATGACCATTGGATCGATAATTGTTTACATGACATTGCTGCCACACCATCCATCTTCCATTCTCTTCCATTTCCGTTGAATCTCTTTTCATTCCTGCGTCTCCACACCCCTACTCCTCTCCCCCCTCCACCCTCCTGCTCTCTTTGTCCAATTCTCCCTCTCCCTCTCTCCCTCTCAAGTCTCTCTCTTTCTACTCTCTTTCATGTTTGTTTGTTTGGCCTTCTTTCTTATTTTTTTAAATGCATGCATCCTGTCTCTCTCCCTCCTGGGTCTTTTTCTCTCTCTCTCTCTCTTGTGGCTCTCTCTCTCTCTCTCTCTCTCTCTCTCTCTATATATATATATATATATATATATATATATATATATATATATATATTTGGAATTATATATATATATATATATATATATATATATATATATATATATATATATATATATATATAGGTCTCTCTCTCTCTCTCTCTCTCTCTCTCTCTCTCTCTCTCTCTCTCTCCCTTTCAAGTCTCTCTCTCTCTCCCTCTTAAGTCTCACTCTTTGCCTCTCTTAGGTCTCTCTCTCAAGTCTCTCCCTCTCTCTCTCTTGTGAATTGGTCGCACATCAATAAATATATAACATATACTATGTATTAAATATATTATATAATATATAATATATTACATAATATTAATATAATATATAATGTACTATACAAAATATATGTAGTATATAGTATACACTGTAATATATAATATAATAATGTATAATATAATATAATATAATATATAATATAATACATATTATATAATACATAATATATAAAATATTAGTATATATTAAAATATTAAATATTATGTATTATAAATAATATAGGTAACATATATTCGTTTAGTAACAGATATCCATTTTTTCTGACAAAATTAGTAGGCTTGGGATTTGGCTCAAGATTTGGTTTTGGATTGCCTAACCTAGAAAGTCAACCCAAAAAAAACGTATTTACAAAATTTGCTTAGTTTTCCAAAGTTCACTTTTGTGGTTGACGACTTTTTTTTATCCGAATTTCATGAAACAAAAAGGGTTTATAGAAAAAATTGTAAGCTTTCCACCAATATATGATATGCCTTATTTTGAATTTAATAAATAATTATTATTGATTTTCTACATACATTACGACTAAAGTCCTGATTGATAGGCTGATTGAAAAACTTCTATAACTTTCAAACTACTTCACATTTTTTGAACCTAAAAGATGTGTCACATTCTATTCTTCACATACTATAGAATAAAAAAAAATTGAATTTCATAAATTTTGGACCAAGTTATGGTGGTCAGACACACGTTTTAATAATTCTGAAAATTTCTAATAAAAAAATCATAACTAATTATTTACATGCAAAAAGATTACAAAAAAAAATCTAGCACATCTGGGCATGTGTCCTCTACATATATTGAAAGTTAAAAAAAAATATATATTATTTTTTCTTGTACTTAGGGTGGTGAGACATACACCCGCTTCTTATCTTTTTCCTGAAAATTTAGTACCACTACATTGAAATTTTATTTTTTTGCAAAAATAGATTTACCTTTTTCCAAAAAAGGACTAGTAGTCTAGAAACTACATTCAATTTGCTACAAGTTTTGTTCTTACATATTTTTCAAATTATGTTAATAAACTATTCAAATTTTTATGTCAAGTTGCCTAACTCTTTTTTTCCGAATTTTTAGGGGCCTAGTTTGGATCCCCATGATCCTGCACATACCCTCAATCTTTTTAATTCATGATATTTTTCCAATCAAGGTTTTCTATATTTAGTGCTCCATCTAACCATATGAATACATGAACATGTAGAAAACCTCTATGTTTGCATTCATATCCAATCCAATAATCTCTTACTTTCATTCCTTTTTGTAGTCCTTTCAAAAAAATATGTCACAGATGCATATATTATACCACTATACGAGGATAATCAATAATATTTTGTTTTCATCAATTTTAGGATTCTCATGGATGTGTTTGTGGATTGTCTATTGATTGCAAAGTTATAATTTGTTCCACATTGATCCCTCCTCAAAACAGTAATTATGAACAAATATTTAATTCAATATGGAAAAACCTTAGTATTTTCTTTTGCATCTTGTGAGAAACTTATTATGTGTCCTTTATATTTGTATTGACCTCTAGTTACATGCGTCAATTGTGGGATTGGGTTGACATGTACTATCAAAATTTTCTTAACTTGTGCCAAGTTTGTAAGTTTTCATGGTTGTGGCCTAGGATCCATATTGATTTATGCTAAAAACCAATTATTTTCATTCTCTTATTGAAATCTAGTGCATACACGGCCTTCATATGTTTAAGAAACTTTTATTCCAAGGTAATATTCTTAACAAATTTAACACATGCTTTGTTAAGAAAAAATATCTAGAACATGTCAGAAAAACATTTGGAAAGTATTTAAATCTTTTTGAAGTATTTCACTAGGGTTAGATATATTTTATATACTATTTCCAACACTTACATCTATTACATCTCAAGGTGTATTCTTTGGTGTTTCAAGCACATAGTTTTATTAAAATTGAATTTATTTCTTCAAAATTAATACCAAAATTATAAATTGATCAAGAATGGCACCTTTGAGTTTATATGCAATTACTTTCTTATCTTTCAAACTCAATAAGTTTACCTAAATGCATGTGTCTTTGTAGTCTACTTGTTAGTAGGAATTGGATGTAGATAAAAGATCTTAGTCTTGGTCTCTTGAGAGTTGTATTTATACCCTAATAATAGTAGTAGGTGAAGGTTCCAAGCTTATGTGATAGACTATAGAAGGATGTGACAAGATAGAATATACGAAATTAAATAAATTAATACATTAATAGATTTATATTCATTCACAATTCATATAATACTCAATAAATCATCATGCAATATATAACAATACTTTATTCTATAATACATGTCTCTAATTCAATCATAATGTTCTTAATTGCAAAACTCTTCTCTCTTCATAATTCCTTTATATTTGCTAGCTTTCTCTTACTTATCCATATCTCATGTCTCTCATTCATACATTTATACAATGCCTTTCTCTACCACTTTCCCTTCCTTGTATAGCCTATTAATGCCCTTTCATCTTGTATTTTCCTTTTAACCTTTCATAAATACACTTAATTAGCTTTTCCCCATGAATTCACCTTTTCCTTTATGATATTTAATCTTATTATAGCTTATTTAAGGATATTTAGGTTTGTTTAAGGCTATTTAAGAGCTATATGACCCTTGTATGGGTTCAAATGACATGTGTATCCCATTAATAAATTTCTAATCATCCAATATTATACCACAATGCCTCTAATGGTCATATGTTGTACCAAAATACCCCTCATGTGGTGTTTGGTATTGCACCATCTTCTTTTGTACTTTGTAGGATGTGAAACTCTTCTTGTACAACACCACAAACCCTTTGTGGCATAGGATATACTATCATAGAAAGTTTTATAATGATGTTCTTACTAGTACCATTACCACTTGCTAACATTACTTAATACATGTTGATCATCTTGATATGTTTGTGCACAACTTCTTCTCATTGTATATGTATGCTCTCATTTTTGTATATCCAATCATTCAACTATCATTTAAGCCTTGGGTCTAACAAATATTTCTTTGTCATTATCATTTAGAATTTTTATTTATTCCTCTCTTTGTACATTTGTCATTTGTTGGAATTGTCATATTTGATATTCCCTTTGATATTTATATTCATCACTCCTCATTTTAAAATTCAAACTTACTTGACACATACCTACAAAATATTTGAAAACAAAATGGTTATGGTGCTTATGTACAAATTGAAACACTTAATAAATAAATACAATAATATTTTCTCTTAAATAATTTGAATTCACCAACATAAAATTATTTTATATGATCTTTCTTAGCATATAGATCTATCATATTTAGAACTTATATAACTTAGATCTGTTCTATATTCAAAAATTAACATATTGATATAATATAATATTCTAAAATAGAAATATTCTATAAATCTATTATATCTAGTATAATATATAAATCTATTATATCTAGTATAATATAGGATATATAAATATCTATATTCAAAACTTCCTATATATGATTCATTATATACAAATATTAGATATTTTATGTGCTAGTATAAACTACAAACCCACATTAAATATAAAATGATAGCACAAAATAAAATAATTCACCTATCTATTAAAAATATTAGTAGGATTATATTGTAACAATTTCAAAGTATAATATATCTAGTATAATATAGGATAATATAGGATATATAAATATTAGATATTTTATGTGCTAGTATAAACTACAAACCCACATTAAATATAAAATGATAGCACAAAATAAAATAATTCACCTATTTATTAAAAATATTAGTAGGATTATATTAATTACATATTTTGAATCAAAGTGCATAGTTAAATAATATAATAAAATAATCAATACATCTTCAATCATATATTTTTTTACTATTTTATCTTAACTTGTCGATGGGAATAAGTCCACACAAGAAGCTTAACAGCTAAAATATAAGGATTTATACAATGGGTAAAAGTTCAAAACTGTGTCACACTTTATAAAGTAAATGACCAACATAATGCAACTTTTCAACTTGGACCACTAAAAGTGATGTTTATGTTTTAAATTTTAAAATGATATAAATTAATAAAAAGTAGAAGTATTGATGTAGTTTATATTTTTATATATATTTTTATAAACTTAAGAGAAGAATTTAGATTGTTAAATTTTATTTAAAAAAAGAAGTTGATCAGATGCACAAAAAAACACATTTTTTCCACATAGATAACTTGAAAATCTATTGCATGAAAAAAATAATTTTCAATTAATATTTATTTTTTAATAATTTTTTAAAATCAAACTTAATCAAAATGACATAGTTTTCATGAGACATAATTTTTGTTTGAATATTTTTACCATTTATTTAATTTCTAATCAACTTCTTATTTGATTATAATAACCTACTTGCAAATTTTTTTTTTATAATAAAACTTATCAAATATATATAAAAAGAAATGTATCGAGACTTAGAGCTCTACAAAAATATGTTTTCATATTTTCATGAAAGTATTCTTTGTTGGAGAAATCTAGAGTTGAAGTTGAATTTGTATTCAATATGTCCTAAAAGAGGGGTTAGATTACCACATAAGTAGTTTTGGACGAAAGCATTTTAACCAAAATGCTTTTGCCTAGAAATATTCTGATCAAATTAATGCATGTAATTTTTTTTTGATCGGTAAAGGCAAGGTAACCCTGCAACTTTTTATTAAATCTCAAAAAAGCCTTACAATCTTCTTTAAACCCATTAATAGCAGTAACCAAGAAAGGAAAATTCCTTCTACGCCCCACATAAATAATTCGCACCCCCAAACAAACTCCATCCCTAAACCCAATACTACCCAAATCAAAATCCACCTAAATACATTAAAGATATGCAAACACTACAAAAATTTGCAACTACTTTTTCCCTTTTCCATGCGAGTGAAGATGCATGTTGAAGGCAACTTCCTTCCACTTCTTTTTCCTTTGAACCTTACGCCACATCCCTTCCTGAACATCTGACCATGTTGGTTCCCCCAACATCTCCTCTGGTATGCTTTCTCCATTAGAAGACACCATACTCACACACTCAAAATGACCACCCCACTCTTCCTTTGGGACACTGCTCAACCTTGCCCCATGCCTTCTCTTGAAATTGTGGAGATTCCTTACTGGCGGTAGTACCAATTGGATCCTCAACAGTTTCCTTTCCTCCTAAACTTTCTTGCTCCACCAATAGTGCTGAGGAGTGACCTCTTTCCACCAGGTTGTTTGACTAATCCTTTTTCTCTTGGAACACTGATTAGCAACATGTCCTGTGTTAAAACATCTACGACATTGAAATGGAACACCTTCATAGTCAAGAATCTATTTCCATTCTCCATTTGGAACTTTTAGATTTGCCTCTGTAGGAAGGTCCTTTGACAAATCCATTTCTACCAATAATCGAGCATATGTAGTATGAATTTTTTTTACAGAACCCTCATCAACCCCCAAAAATTTCCCCAATGAGTTTCCTATAGTTTTGAAGCATGATTCAAACTAGAAATGAAAAGGAAGATGAGGAAGTCTTACCCAAAGTGGAGCCAAATCAAAAGATTCAGTAGTTGGGTTGAAATCAGGGTGCCAAGGCTTCAACATTAACAATTATTTATCTTCCCAACTCCATTGATAATCGTAGAGAACCCTATTTTTGTCTTGCTCATTCTCAAACACCACCACAAAGAACCCACTTTCATTTGGATATATCTGCACTTCACCCTCTAATATGGGTGTCAGGTATCATAAATCCATCTGTGTAAATTGACCAAGCTTGGTCAAAACTCCTAGAATCTCCCAATCAAACCCAATTCTGCAAAATATTTAATATTCTCAAACACTTCATTTGTAATTTCCCCCTCTAGAAAAATAGATGGAATTTTTCCAACACAACACATCAATTTGTGTTCTCTTTCTTGCTCCAAAACCCTTTCATTTTCCCCATTCTTCTTCGAATGATCCCCTTCCAAACACCGTTCCTTCTTTAAGACTACTGCATGCCTAGGTGGCACACCCTGAACACGATACTGGCTACATCTAAACCCCTCCGTCCTTCTCATCCACAAAGGACACATACTCCCTCTTTGCTCCATGCTTCAACACCTCTGGGAAAGATAAATTTCCAAAACCTGCAACTCGAGCAACACTTGAAAAATCCTACGCCTCCCATCCTCAGAAAACCCTAGCCATGGGCCAAAGTGCACGTAGTGATGCCATTTCATGATAATGCATGTAATTTTAACTTTACCCAAGTTTTAAAATTAAAATATATCTATTCAATATTTTTGGGCAAAAAGGTTTTGTCCAAAACTTTGTTAGTGTAAATAGAGTCATTATCATACCTAGTTACTTGTTCACCTTTTTATAATTGAATAGACCTTTTTATGATTGACCTATTCACACCTGCTTAAGTTTACTTAGGTTTCTTTTGTTTTTGTCTCACTTCATAGCATTGAGATGTGTGTCCTCATCACTTGAGGCACATATTGACACTTTCTCACACACTTGTCAAATGAGCTCACAAGTGTCCCACCTATGGAGGTGTAGTTAGATTTTCACTCCTACCTTCTCACCTCCTCATCCTTGCCTATATATACAAGACTTGATCATTGTATATTTACACTCTTCATTTTATATTGATAGACATACTATTGTGCCTATTTTGTTCACTTGTGGAAGTTTGTTTCATGCTCTTGATCTTGGCATTCTCCAACATGGTATTAGAGCCATGAAAGCATGTTCCTTCACGCATTGAGGTGGCTTCAACACATATCCCTATTAACAAAGCATCACAAATTGGACATTGTCATTACATCTAGAAGGCTTGAGAAATGGAAAAATATATTTCGTTTCATCAATTTCAGTAACTTTAAATATTTGCAATTTTTTGGGCCTCCATGTTGATTGTACAAAAGTTATAAAAAATTGAAAAAAAAATTAGCAGAGGGCCAATCTGCTCATTTGCCCGTTTTGGTCGAATTTTTTATTCAAAGGGCAAAAATATTTTTGTAGAGGGTTGCCTAGCTCCATACCATTACACCATTTTGGTTGTTAAATTATTCTTTGCAAAAGTTTTGGCCACATCGGTCAGTTTACAACTTGTTTTACAAGTTTAACATTTGCAGGATTTTGAGGACGACTCCTTGTATTGGCCAAGAGTCAACTTCCTTGCAAACATATGCAGACACTTTTTTTCATTCTGGCAAACTTTGGTGTTCTACGTGCCTTACATCTAGTAGAGGCTATTTTCTTTGTGCCATCCATTGAATCTATCAACAAAGTTTGGAGTGAATCCTTCTAGTCGACCTGCATGATAACTTCTTCATATTGGCGCTCTCCCTACTCTCCACCCCTCCATGCAACCAACATCAATGACTTTGACTCCACTAATCTCACACAAGCAACTAGAAGGAAGCGATATTGTTGGTGACAAAGGTTCATTTGCTCTGTTGTTGCAGAAAATCCAGACATCTCCAAAGATTGAGTCGACTCCCTATGCTTTTTCACTTCAATCTTGACATTTGTACTACTTATCATTATTTGATTGTAATAGGTTACTATTTATAAAGCTGCTAACCTTAACCATTTATTGTTAGTCTCTAGTGGTTAGAAAATGGTTTATGTTGCTTTGAAAATAAGAATTTTACATAAAACTTAACCTTTTTGTTAACATTTAATGTCATTGTTAGCAGTTTGTCAAGTCATCTCAAGTGTTTGTAAGGGGAGGGTATTTTTCTTTTTTGCATGACTTGTAAATGGAGAGTCGAATTTTCAATTGTAAATAGTCGAAGGGAAGTTGGTTCCATCACTGACATTTCAACGTCAAGATGATTTTAAAAGTGTAATTTTTAATATATTATTTTGAGCTCCAAACTCAGTGTAATTTATATAATTTTTGACTGGCATCAATTTCACCCCATTTGTCAAAAATTGACAATTTTTTTTTTTAAATTCATCAAAATATCACAAGGATTATAGATTTGTAGTCAAAACCAAGTTTAGGAAAACCAATTTTTCCATAGTAAAAAACTTTGTGAGTTATAAACAAACAATTTGGCTTCCAAACTTAAGAAAAGCTTGAAAATCTTGTCTTACATCTTTCTAGGGGGTATGCATTCAGATATAATATAATTTTATGGGATTTAGTAAGGCACAATTCAAGTTATTTTTTGTGTGTGCATCATGGATCCAAAAATTAATTTATTAACACCACATAATTTCCACACATGGGAAGTCAAAGTACAACTATTTCAATATAGAAGGGATTATGACAAATGATCAATGGACAACAAATGTAATTTACTAGGGACTTTGAATAGTTGTCTATTGTTGAGTTAGATACTTAACACAGTAATTTGTTAATGTGGATTCCTCTGCTACCCATGATTAAGAATGGAAGTAGCTAGGTGCAGTTCAATCTATTGGGTCAAAATGAGATTAGTGCCCCTCCGCTTTTGGCCCTTCGTGACATGTGAGTAAGTTGTTTTTTTGTGACTTGCAAGGTCATGTTGATTTTGTCATTTAACGTTGTTTTAATTTAATGATATAGTTGTTCTCGGTGTGTTGAGTTTTAAATATCGTTCAAGTAATGTGTTAGTGTTTGAAGTTCGCAAGTATTATGTGATTTAATTAAATTATCAATTATTAAGTGAACATTGTTGATTAGTTAATTATTAAATTAGATTATTAAAAGAATTTCGTTAATTAATTATTGAATTAATTAGTTATGTTATAATGATTAAGTTATTATTATTTTATTAAACGATGAATAATCAAATGAAATGTAATAGAATATTAATGTATTTATTAATAATGTTTATGTTTTTTTTAATTTTTTTTAAATTTAATGGATAATGAAGTATAGAATAAAATATATTAAATTGGATATTTTAATTGGAAATCTTGAGATAACTTTAAATTTTGGGAAAAGTGCTATGTGAATCGATGGCGCTTGTGGGCGCTGGGTGTGGACGCGCTAGGGCATCCGCGCCCTAGCCTGGTGGCTCTTTGTATCTGGTGGCTGTGTGGGTGGGAAGTCTGGGCGGTGCGGGTAGGGGCCAGGGGTGGCTCTTTTTTCCTTCTTTATTCTGTGCGTGGGTGCAGATTCAGGTGGGTTTTGGTGTGATCTGCTAGGGTTTGGTGTGGGCGCTGGGTTGTCTATTGTCACCGACCCCTTTCTCTTAATTTTGAACTTTTTGATTTCTCTGCTGGCTGGGTAGAGCTCTGGCTATTTTGCGGGTGCTAGATGGTGTTTGATATTGTTATTCTCTTTCACATGCAATCTTGTGGTGGCTGTGAGGTAGGCTGGTTTTGTCTTGGGGCTTCTTAGCTGGGGTTTTCTTTGGTGTAGGGTTTGAATGGCAAGGAATGCATCGATTGGTGAGGTGAAGGGAGATATTTCTAGGATGGAGGTTGGTGATGGGGCTTTGTCTGGAGAGGGTTTGACAAAATCTAGTACCTTTAAAATGCATAAGATCAATGGATGTCTGGAAAGGGCACAAGTTCATCCTGTGTTGGTGATTCAATCGGAGGCGGTAGCTAAAGATCTGGATTACTATAGTAAGCATGTTTTGATTTGTAAGTTTATGGGGATGAGGGTTTCTCTTTCTTTCTTGGACACTTAGATCCGCAAGACATGGTCTCCGGAGGGTGACTTTGATGTTCTGTTGGCTGCAAACAATTTCTTTTTGGTAGATTTATCATGCATTTCTAATCAAAATAGGGCATTTGAAGGGGGGCCTTATTTTTATAACCAAGTAGGTCTTTTCATAAAACCATGGCATGCTGGCTTTAATTCGGCAGAAGAGTTGCCTTCTAGGGTCTCGGTTTGGGTTCGCCTTCCTCGGCTGCCGCTTGAATGTTGGAGAACTGATATATTACAATCGATTGCTTTATTGCTGGGTAAGCCTATTGGTCCTTCTCAACATAATTTGGATAAGAGGATATTTTCTTATGCGAGGGTTTGTGTCAAGATTGATCTGAGTCAGCCTCTACCTGATTCTATTGATTTGACTGTTGGCTCTAATTCTTGGACTCAGCCTTTGGATTATGAAATGTTGCCTTTTCGCTGTCGGTTATGCCATGAATATGGGCATCTGCAGTGGAGGTGTCCTCGGGCTTTTGGTGCAGGAGGTGCAAATAATGCGGGTTCCCAATCTAATCTGAGGGTGGAAAAGGGTAAGGATCCAATGCAGGGAATGGCAGCAGACAAAGATGGTTTTGTTCCAGTTAAACCTCGTAATCATGGACGGGGTCAAAAGAGGCCTTTTCAGGATAGACAGGAAGGGGATACTTTCAATAGATTTGAGGCTTTGGATGAGTTAGTTCAGGAGGAAGGGTTTACAGTTGACATGCAGATGGTGGATGGCTTTGGTTCTAAGGAGTTGGTTGAGGTACAACCTTCGGTGATCCCTGGATTGGATCAGCTTGGTGACCAGGATCCTCAGATGGTGTCTGGTTTATCTCCTTCTGCTCCAGCTCTTGGTGCGGGGGGTGGGGGGGTTGTTGATTCTGGTGGCCCCTCTGGTGCTGGTAAGGTTTGATTTGAGGCTCAGGATAGCCCTGATTTAGGTAAGTTTAAACCTTCTTCCTCTATTCTGGGTGTGCAGCAAAAATCTTTTAAGAAAGGGATTCCTGAGAAATCAGTTTTGGTTGGTTGCAAAAAGGACCAAGAAAAGGTGAAGCTTGCTGGAGAGACATTGGTTGAGGTTGGTTCAGTGAAGACTATTGATGCTCACTTTTCCCAACCCCAACAATGATATTTCTTTCTTGGAATGTGAGGGGTATGAATAACATCCCTTGACAAAAGGCTATTCGAGATTTGATCCACATTCATTCTCCGAATGTGATTTTCTTGCAGGAAACTAAGTTATTAGTGGATAGTATGTTATGTGAGGCTCCTAAGATTTGGGGTCGTGGCCAATGTCAATGTGTGGGTGCTTTCGGTAATTCTGGTGGAGTGGCTTGTTTTTGGGATCCCCAGAAGGTTAGTCCAATTTGGTGGATCTCCTGTAAGAGTTCAATTTCTTGTGTTGCTTCTCATTTAGAGTCAAGGGAGAAAGTTATTTTCTCTAATATATATGCTCCGATTGATTTCCAAGGTAAAGCTCAACTGTGGGATCATGTTAGATATGTGAGGTCTTTGGATCTTTACCTGCCTTGGATCCTGGCTGGGGATTTTAATGCTGTCATTTCTTTAGAAGAGAAGAGAGGAGGTAGTGCTCGTATGGAGCCTTCCTCTAGGCTCTTGCAAGATAATATGGCTCTTTTGAGGTTAGTTGATGTCAAGCCAACTAATGGAGTCTTCACATGGAATAATAGGAGAACTGGAGATGCTGCTATTTCAAAAAGACTAGATAGATTTTTGGTGTCTAGTTTTTGGATGGGGGACAGGTGGATGATTAGCTCTGAAATATTGGATTGTCAAGGCTCTGACCATTGGCCAATTAATCTTGCGGTTGATGTGCCTCAATGATGTGCTAGACAAACTTTCAAGTTCCAACTCATGTGGCTCCGGGATGAGTCTCTTCATGATATGATTTCTGGCTGGTGGGATCTTGGGAAGCCAGCTTATGACACTGCTATGTATTCATTCTCAAAGAGTTATAATATGTCAAATACAAGTTGAAAAGATGGAATAGGCAACATTTTGGTAATTTGTTTCATGAAAAATAGAAGGCTCAGGATAACCTAGACTTAATCACCAGGCAGATTCATGATCAAGGCCTAACATAAGAGTTGAGTTTGTTAGAGATTGCTGCAACAAAAGAGGTAGAGGAATGGGAGTTAAGAGAAGAAATTTTTTAGAAACAAAAGTCTCGTATTGAGTGGCTTTAGGCTGGTGATAGGAATACTTCTTTTTTTCACAACTCAGTTAAAGACCGAAGGCAAGGTAATGTTATTTCTTCTCTTGTGTTGTCTGATGGGGAAATTTTGTCCTCTTCTGCTTCTATCTTTGCAAAATGTATTCGGTATTTCTCTTCATTATTTTCTGAGGATTCGCCTCCAGCTGAGGAGGCTGAAACAGGGATTTTGAATTGTATCCCACAGCTGGTGTCTAATGAAATGAATGAATCATTGCTTTCTCCTATTACCTTGTTGGAGCTTGAGAATGTTGTGTTCCAGATGAAGAAAGGTAAAACATCGAGGCCTGATGGATTCCCTGTTGAATTCTTTCAGGAGTTTTGGGAGGTGGTTAAGTTGGACCTCTTAGAGGTTGTTAAGGAATCTTTCATGAATAAACAAATGTTGAAGTCTCTGAATGCAACTTTTTTAGCTCTCATTCCAAAGAAGGAGGGGGCTAATTCCTTGGATCTTTTTCGGCCTATTGCATTATGTAATGTTTTTTATAAGATTATTACTAAGTTGATTGCTGAAAGGCTGAAACCTTGGCTTGGTGGGTTAATCTCTAAGGAGCAAGGGGGTTTTGTTGCTGGTAGACAGATCATGGATGGTGTTGTGATTGCAGCTGAAACCATCCATTCTATGGAATCCTCAAAAGAAAAATCTATGTTTATCAAGCTGGACATGGCAAAAGCGTATGATCGCATTAAATGGAGCTTTCTGTTTAAGATTCTTGGAGCTTTTGGCTTTGCTAGTGACTGGATTGAATGGGTCTGGAGTTGTGTTACTTCTTCCTCCTTCTCAGTGCTTATCAATGGTGAGCCCACTAAGTTGTTTGGTGCTTCTAGAGGCCTCAGACAAGGGGATCCGTTGTCGCCCTACTTATTCATCCTACTTGCGGAAGGATTGGGAAGGCTTATTCGTGCTCAAGTAGCTAGCGGCTTGATTCAGGGTTGGAATTGGGGAAATGATCTTTCCCCTCAGTCTCATCTTCAGTTTGTTGATGATACTGCCTTGATGGGTAGGGAAAAGGTTGAGGAGGCTTTGAACTGGTGCAGTGTTTTGGACAGCTACTTGGCGGCCTCTAGGTAGTGCATTAATGAGGGGAAGTCTTTCATCTACTTCTTCCATACTCCTAAGGTTATCCAAAGGAGATTAGCAGGTATTCTTTGTTTCCAGATCGGTTCGCTTCCTTTTCTCTATCTTGGAATCCCTCTTTCCATTCGTTCTCTCCCTAAAAGGTTTTGGCAAGAGACTCTTGACAAGTTTCGAAGATTGGTCAGCCATTAGACTTGCAGGTGGCTTTCTTCAGCTGGAAGAGTGACTCTTCTAAAGTCTGTGATCCAGGCTCTCCCTCTTTATAGGAGCTTTGTTCTTTCTGCTCCATCAAGTTTTATTAAATATTTCGAGAGACTATCTCGTCAGTTTCTGTGCTCTGGCAACCTTCTTCATAGAAAGTGGAGCTTGGTAAAATGGGATGTTGTTTGTAGGCCGAAGTAAGAGGGGGGTCTTGGTCTACGACAGACTAATTTGAATGGGAAGGCCTTGGCTGCTAAGCTGTATTGGCGTTGGTGTTCACAACAACATATGTGGTGGGCTAAAATTCTTACCCTCAAATATTTGGGTGCGGTGGAAAGCATGGAGGTGGTAAGATTCAGTATGGAGGGGAAAGGTTCTATGATCTGGAGTACCCTCAAACGGGGTGCCAAGCTTGTTAAACAGGGAATTTTTTGGATTTGTAATGGGGGTCGGGAAGCTCTCTTCTGGCATGAATCCTAGGATGGACATCCCCCTATTTTTTCATCTCATCCCCACCTTCGAGACTTGTGCCAAATTTTTGAGGAGGCGGGCTGGTGTCATGTGGATGACTTCAAATCTCAACAATCTTTGAGTCAGATTATTGTGTCTAGGTGGAAGGACCCTCAGGATTGGCCTCCTAGGGGGGTTTTGGAGGATCGTCAAGTGCTTGCTAAGATTCTTTCGGATCTCTCCTGCAACTCTCTTCTTGGGAGAGATGTGCTTGCTTGGGGTCCAGATTTGCGAGGTAAATTTTCGGTTGCCTCTGGTTATCAGGTTTTGGATAAACAGGTCTTTGGGAGCTCTGAGGTTCCTTGGTGGAAGCATGTTTGGAATAAATTTGCTTGGCCTAAGTGTAATTTTTTCTCTTGGCTCATTGTCCAAGGTAAGTGTCTTACTTGGGACATTCTTTGGAAACGGGGGTTCCAGGGCCCTTCCATGTGTGTTTTGTGTGGTCAGCATGAAGAATTCCTCTCGCATCTCTTTTTTCAGTGTTCCTTTGCTAAGGCTATCTGGCATCACTAGTGGAATCTCTAGAGCTTATCGTGTTGCCATGTCTTTGCCTTGGATGATTTTTGGAGGAGACAGGGATCATCTCCTGCCAAAACCTCTTTTCTTAAAATTGCTTGGAGCATTGGCCCTAGTTTGATTGTTTGGCATGTTTGGTTGGAGCGCAATAGATGGATTTTCTTGGATAGAAAATTGATCTTGGAGCAACTTTGGAGGCGGATTCTTGGGGCTCTGCAGGAGACTTTGTCTGCAAAGTGTGATTTGTTTGTGCCAGTTGATCCTGGTGACTTGGGTGTTGTTAATGCCCTGGGTCTTGTTATTGGGGATAGGAGAAATTTGGGCAGTGTGCATCGTAGGTGTGGGCGTGAGAGAGGCTCGTGACAGCTTTTGGTGTCCGCTGCTCTAGGGGAGCTAAAAATCAATACGGATGGGTCATCTAGGGGTAATCCTGGGCATGCTAGAATTGGTGGTATTGGTAGAGACAGATTGGGAGTGGTGGTGTTTTTCTTTTCTATGTATCGTGGTTTGTATACCAATAATCTTATGGAGGCTAGTGCTATTCTTATGGCGATTGAGCGTGCGGTTGGCCTTGGGTGGCGGCGGATTGTTTGTGAGTCTGATTCTCAGGTGGTTATTGATATGTTACATAAGCGACAGTTGGAGGATGTGAATTGGCAGCTAGCTGTGGTTGTCAAGCATATTATTTCTATGTGCTCTACTCTGAAGTCCATTGTTTTTCGCCATATTCTGCGGGAGTGGAATAGGGTGGCTGATGGACTGGCTAGATGGGCGACAGAGAGGACTAATTCTTGGTATGTGGATGGTTGGGGAAATCTTCCTAATGACATGGCCCCTGTTCTTGAGGAGTGGGTGGTTGAGGATATGAGGTGCTTCTTGGGTGTGAATTAATTCCTGTTTTGTTGGACCCCTTGTGGGTTTTTCCTTTGGACTTTGTCTTATTGCTCTGATTTAATAAAGTTTTTACCCTCTTTTTTTTTATTTTAATTTTTTTGGGAAAAGTAATTAAATGAATTACGTGTACAAAAGTATTGTGGTTAACAATTATGATTTATTAAATTAAATAGTGTGACGGTAAAATAATAATTAAAGGTGGAAATTATTATCTTTAGTTTTTAATCAGGTAATTGCAGAGACAGTTAGGTTTCTAAATTAAATGAAAGCGTAAGGATTTACCAACAGGTGGAAAAATAAAGAAAAGAGAAAATGACAAGTGCATGCGCATGCACACTTGGAAACTGAAAAATAATTGGAAACTTTCCATTTGTCTTGTTTTTGTTCTGGAAAGCTAAAGACGGGTTCTTTAATTAATATGGAAATGGTTTTGGCTTGCTCGGCAATATTTCTGGGTAAAAAGTTATTTTTTTTTTTACAGCCCTTAGAATTTTGAAGAGGCTATTTTTCTTTAGAGAACGAAGATCGGGATTTGGAGCTGTGTAAGAGGTCGTCTTCGCTCACCGTCTCCGTCATCTAACAAAGGACTTCAGGTTGGTTATCGAATTTCCTTGTATGTATTTCAAAATTAGTACTGTAAATTTGCCTCTCAGGTTTGGCATATTTTAGAGCGCTGTTTATGCCATCTCTGTTGCCATGTCTTCGCTTTCTTGTTGCATTTTAGATTACCCTTGCCTGCGTCCTTATTTCAATGGATGGATTTAATCGATGCCCCTTTTTATCGTATGATTTTTCTTGAAGTATATAAACTCGAAGCTTGGAGTAGATGTATATCGATTGTTTCAAAATAAAAAAAAGCCATTTGTGGTAGAGAGGAGTTGGCCTTCAGTCAATTAAGATAGTGTGCTATATGCATTTTCACACCCATATTTCCAGTCAATGCGTTTTCATTTAAAATGATGGCTCTCAAACTATTTTAGGTTTACCCTTGGTTGCATATGCTTAGTGGTGCCTACAGGAGTAAGGTGTCGATTTTCATCTATAGATCAATTCTTTATTTGCTTAAGTTTGTTGTGATTTCCGCCCTTCATGCTATTCACTTGAAATTATGTATTTATCTCCCTTCTTATCTTGACTACCTAGTGTATGGAGTAGTTTTATCCTCTGAAGGTTTAAAGTTCGGTGTCTATGCATAGGCATGCGTACCTCTTTGGTAGTGCCCTGTTATTAGGGGTTACTAGTCTTCAACTGCAGCTTTATTCATATACTCTAGCTTATTACTAATCACTGCTTGGAAAATTCATCGAGTTCTATTCTTTTGGGGTTGTCTTAACTTCCAACGTAGTCCGTTTGAATTATCCTTGCCACTGTATTAAGTAATAAGCTGATTCCTATATGGCGTCCAACGCCATGTTCTTACGCTCGATCTGTTATATATATATATATATATATATATATATATATATATATATATGTATGTATATATTTATATATAGGTGGGCTTTTGAATTTATATTAAGTTGTTGATTATAATTTACATAAGCTATATAATGACAGCTGAATATTCTTGATCAAATATTGTTTTATTTTTATATATACATAGGTGGGTGTGTGTTTACTTTAAAATGCTATTTCTCTATGAATTAGATATGCTGTGTTAAAACTGTAGATTATATATATATTTAATTATTGTTTTGTTAAACGACAATTCTTTTATATATATATATATATATAAATTGTTATGTGTAATTTTATGTATATATTTATATTTATCTGTTTGTTTGTTATTACAATTGGATAATTCCAGGAAAGAGGTATTTTAAGTTGATGAAATTATGAAATTGAGTAAAATAATTAAAATGAGTTATTTCATTACAAATTGTTTTGTGATTTTCTTGAATGGCAAAGTTTTATTTAATTAATTGACTCATGGATATTTTGGAAAAGGAATTTATTAATATTAGAAGGATTAAATTATGAAATTATGATTAATAACAATATGTTTGTAGACGTACCTAAATATGCATGCACAAGAATTGTATAAATCCTTTCGTGGTTTAAATAAGGTTAGAATGGAAGTGTAATTAAATGTGGCCATTGTGGGGTATGTTCTTCTGAATTGTCATTAAGAGAAATTAGTTTATACAAAATGCCTAGTTGGATATTCGTTGTCATTCGTAATTAAATTTATTTATTTATTTAATTATTTATGAGTAAACAAATGTATATGTATGTAATTTAATAAAATAAAGAGTAATTTTGTGAGAGAAAATGTTTAATTAAATAATGGAAAGTTGTTCTGATTAAATCTATTTATGCTTATATCCACGTAAATAGATATACAAGTGATGATTTATAAGTAAAAGCAATTTGTTATATGTATGTACATATATGTGTGTGTGTGCTTTGTATTTTCCAGCTTGAGAAATGTTTAAATGGAAATAATAATAATTAGAACTCATTTATATTTGCATGTATATAATTGGATAATTTTTGAAGAAACTAAAATGTATATCTATGTAGTTTTCATGTATTCTATTAGTGTTTGTTTGTTGTTTTGTAATGACAAAGTAGTTTATATATATATAAAGATTGTTAAAAGCAAATTGGCGGTGTTAAAATTAAGAGAAATTTGTGCATAAAATGTGTGATTAGGTATTTTTAGATTTTGTTTATAATTTCTTCTTTTGTATATAAAAAATATATAGTCATAAGTAATAGTTTCTTAATGGAAGTACAACTAAGATGAAATTGATGACTTAAAATGTTCTTTATAGTTTATCACTTGAATGAGATAGCAAGTTGATGGATTTTACAATGAGCGTTTTAAATAGAATAAAATTGATTGTCGCGAATGTTTTTTTTGGAAACTATTATTTTGAGTGCATGGTGAGATGATAGATTGTTTGTAATGGTTCCTAATTGGTTGTAAGTCCTTGTATGTTATGTTCTTATTGAAGTGATTTTATGCTTAGTTAAATTATTATTGTCAATTTTCACCTTGGACAACAATTAGTAAATTTTTGTTATTGAGTGGTTTTCACTTTACAACATCACTTGATAAATTTTGTGAAACCTAATGGATTTGTAGTTGTTTTCTAGTACGTTGATTCATATTTTATTCTATAAGATCAATACAGGCCTATGAAGTTAGTGAACAACTCATTGAAAATGTTTTACATATAAGTGCTCTTAGGTCAAGTTTATGTCCTTGATAAGTATATACAAAGTTATCTTACATTAGGGTTAAAGATTAAAGAGCTAATGCTTTTAGAAAAGACTAGAAGGTTATTTAATATAATAATTCTATTTATTTATATATGTTATTGATTGATTACAACTGGACAATATCTGAAAAGGGATATTTAAAATTAATAAAATTGCGAAATTAAGAAAAATAATTCAAAATGAAATGTTTTATTTCAAGTTGTTTTGTATTTATATTTAGAATGGAAAAAGAATTTTGGTATTATTAAAGTGATGGTATTATGTAATGTGTTTAGATTGTTACAATTGAATAAGTGTACCTTTCAACTAAATTATTGTTAATTAGGTAAATAATCTTTCATCACTCTACATGATTTTAGTTAAACAGGTTAATTGTTAAATTGGGAATGAAGGTGTAAATGTATGTATATGTGTTTTCCCATGTACTTACTAGTTTGTTTGTTGTCTATCAAAAAATAATAATAAATGGATTTATATATATATTTATATATTTCTAATTGGAAAAGTTCTAGAAGTGATATTTAAATTTGATAAATTTAAAAAGGGTAAATAGTCTAGTTAGTTAACAAAATTGAATTAATTAATAAAATGGAACATGCATTTATATAATTAAGGTTAAAAGCATATTTATTGTATTTGGTGCATAATTAGATATAAAATATGTTGCATGGTTCTTAAGTTAAGTAGTTGATTTTATAATGTACGTTTAAATGCAATTTTTTATTTAGAAACTTCTTTGATGTTACTACTTTAGATGTGTATGAGATATTTGTAAAGTTTAAATGACTTTATTATGGAAGTGTAATTTGAAGGTTGTGATGATGTAAAACATGTCCCCTTTATATTATTATTTTGAATGTATTGAAGAATTTAAATGATTGATTTTGTCTTATGGTCCCTTGATACAAGTCTCTTTCTAGTGATAATTTTTGGTGTTATGGAGCTTTAGGTGATGGTTTCTAGTAGTCATGTTTTGAGTTTATAATGGGAACCCACAATGTATAAGTTGCTCTCACTTGGTAGTTATGGGTAGTCGGCTCTATAGCTTCCAAAGGCAGTGGGGAAAATTGGATTTAAGTTGGACTTTTCCATGCTTAGTCCCTTGTGATTCGTTTGATCTTATTCTTATTTCGAGCTCACGTGGGTGTACCTTGTTCCATGGTTTTCTTGCCTTGGGTTATGGCTTTGAGCGAGAAGATTTATGTCTTGCATATTTTCTTGGTTGTTGTGGTTTTGTGCTTTACATGTTTTGGTACACCCCTTCATGTTGTGAATTTTGTTTCGGGGCTATCAAGGAGAGTGGCTCTTCATGGGGGCCGATGCACAAAGGGGCAACTTGGGTAACCCATGGAAGAGTCTCCTTAACAAGTGATAACCTAATAAAATTAACTAATGGGTTGGGTAGGATCACACTAGACAAGATAAATAAAGATGCCTTGTTCATACCGTTAGTGCTTTCACAGAATAAGGGTGGGCAGAGAAGGCCATGGTCAACAAGACCACTACCTCATCCTCACGAGAGGCTAGTGGTTCCGCACGTGTCACCCTATGAGGCCGGTGTCTAGTGAGAGGAATCCAGGATAACCATAGATGGGGGTCGACATCTGTTGAGAGGCAACCATGATAACCCATGAGAGGGTCGTGTGATGACACTCTCCTATAGTATCCCTTGTTATTTCCTTTGTGTACCTCTGGAAGCAGCCATCTTGTAAGTTGTCATTTGGTGTTGATGTTAATTATGTTTTTTGTTACCATTGTGGTCGAGTCTTGTTGCCTTTCCGCTTGAATGTTCTTGGTCGTGGGTCTTTCTTGTCATCTCCTAGCATGGGGGGTGGGCCTTCGGGTTCATGTGGTCAGGTGGAACGTGCTTTGCACCCCATTAGGTTCCTAGACGGAGTTCGTGCTGATGTAGTTGATCTAAAAATTCACCTCAGTTTAGTTGTACCATGTTCATTTATGTATTCCTCTTGCAATCGATGTATCATTCCCACTATGTGTCGGGAAGCACGGTTGTGCATATGTAATTTCTTATTATCAATGTACTTGTATATTCCAATTTGATCAATGTAATGTATATATGTGTATATTCTCTTGATTATGTTATGTGTTGTAAATGGATGTTTCTCCTTTATGTAATGTCATGGATGGATGAATAATGTAATCTTAATTCTTTATTATGGTTTTATAATGTAATTTTTGGAATTTGCTAATTATCGTTATGGAATGGGTTTTTGATATGTAATGTCATCACATGTACCCCAGAGGACATAGGTTGTTAGTGTATTTGTATAATTGCATTACATGTGTTGTTTGTTAATGTTTATCTTATGTAATGTTTTACTTTAAAAAAAAAAAATGTGTTGTATTTGTTAGTGATAGTTGTCCTTTGGGGTTTTCACAACAGGGCATTACAACTTGGTATCAGAGCTAGGTTATCAAACACTGGGTACTCTAGGTTAATTGAGCCCATTATGTTAACCTTGTGTTTAGACTCTTGAGGTTAGGTTTTCACCCTCCTGTCATTCTCACTTAGCAATTCGAGTTGGTCCCTAGGTGGTGTTGGTTCAATGGTGCAGAAAACTAGTGGAAAGGATAGGACCCTCGGTGTAGTGCATAATGCACCGATATTCTTCCTACCGAGGATGCATTATGGACCTTTGTGTTGTCTTGTGATGTGACTTCCGGTGATGTAAGATTGTGTGTGTATGTGGAAAATGTGTTTTTTAACCTGGAATTTTGTGCTTATGATGTGTTAAATTGTGTTTTCTATTATAAAAGGGTGTAAAATTTGTCGTATATTTTGACTCTTGAGCTTGCGTTGTTTTCATTCTATCACCCTCGCTTAATCGTTGTGACTTTGTTTTCCCTTGGTGGTGTGTGTAGGATGCCTAGAGGTCAAGGGAGAGGTTGAGGTAGAGGTTGTGGTGGTGGCCACAGAGCTAACCTCTAGAGTACTTCGTCTCCAAGTTCCCACGAGTTTGAACATGAGGAACAACAGGGTTCCTAGAACAACCCGGGAGGCAAAGGCCTGGGATCAGCCGGGATTGGAGGGAGCACAATTGCGGCAGTTGCCAGAGGAGCTTCCTGCCCGCTCCAACCCTAGTTAGGTAGATAACCTGCGGGTGGCAAAGGAAAGGAAAATTTGGATTACCTTTTAGAGGAGGAACAAAATCAGCCCAGGAAATCCTGTGAGTATTAAGAGCGAACCGGTAGCTCCTAAGAAAATCACGTTCCAACTCCCGGTTATAGGATCATTCCCTCTGAATTTAGTGATCGGGAGGAACCTATCACCAACAGTGATAGTGATTCTGAATCACTTTTGTGTTGAACTTGTCATCAACAGTTATGGCTTCCTTGTAAATAATGTTGTTTGTTACTGTATGGCTTTCTCTGGACCGATGCTGTCATTTATGGGTTAGTCTTTCTTCTTGAGTGATGAAATTAGCATGATAGTGTGCTTGTCATGGTTATTGAATGAAAGTAATATTTGCTCGGCATGTATGCACTGCAATTACACTTGAATTTTTTAAATGAATTTAAAATTGGGTGTAAGTAAATGGAAAATGTTTGGGTACAAAATCATTAAACCCGTGTCTATTGAACGAGTTTATATCTGTTGTATGGGGAATGAAAGATGAAGCCTTTGTAGGGTTGTATGCCTTTTACAATGTCATTTTGTAGTGGTTTACATATTTTCATTTTATGGGTCATTTTCTATTATTTGTTGTTGTTTATGGGTTAGTATTTGCTGCCAAGTTAATTAGTTAGTTGCATTTCAATTTATTCGATGAAGATGAGAATAGTTCGTATTTTAAATGTTTTTGGGTTTTCAAGTTCTAAATTTGTTGAGGAAAGTATTATTTGTGTTCTTTGTCCATTTGCTCAGGTTGTGTCTGTGAGTATAAATATGGGTAAGGCTTTTTCGTTCGGTACTTTGCAATTGTGGCCTACTTTTATGGGTTGCTTTTTGTTGTCGAAAAACTAAGGTTTGTGAAAGAGTTAGAGTCCCTGCCGACCATAAAAGCTAAGGCTTGTGAAATTGTTTGGGTGATTGTAATAATGCATAGCCACTAATTAATAAATACAAATGTGCTTGCAATGCATGAGTGCACATAGTGGAAATTAACGATAATGATTATTGTAGGGGGCCACATGGCGTTTTAAGCAGTGCACTTACATTTACTACTTGTTTGTTATGATTTAGTTCAAGTAGACTAGAGTGTAGCTATCATTGGTGGCTTATGATATGAAGTTTTAAGTCTCTTTATAAGTCTTCCATGAAAAAGACAAATAATTTGGATTCAAAAAATACAAAATCATGATGAAAATGTCAAAATCCAATGAGGAGATTGGAAAAACATATATGTACAAAGAATATATATAAATGTATATGTGCATCTGTATATGTGTGTGTGTGTGTGTGTATGCATATATACAATAGTATGTGCAAATATGTACACATGTATATATTTTGTATTTATGTAGGGCTGATTTCCATTTGTTGAGATTGTTTGATGAAGGTGGAATTTGTGTGTTGTGAGAGTGCTTATATCTGTTATCTTGCCATTGAGAGATGGTGCTTTTGTAGTTTTTTTTTCCCTTTTTGAAATGATTTAATCATTAGGTTTCTTTATCGATAAGTGTCTTGATCTATTTGTTCATCTTTCCCTATTTCTTGATTGGCTTTCCAAATGTCTTGAAACGAAGCTTACATTTTTTTTTGGCAATGTGTATTATTTCACTTCAAGTGAATTGTTTGTACATGAAACAGTGATAGAAATTGGAAGATGTCTATGTGTACACTATATAACTGATATATGATTGATGTTTCAAATGATGCATGCCATGAATATTTTGTATTGATAAGACTTCTTCCAATGGTGTCTATTTGGAACTATTAAGATCATGTTTGTGTTGTTTCCCGCAATCACCTGGTCATTGGTGTATGGTGTCTTGTTTGTTGGCTCTTTATATTGTGCAGTTGCAATTTATATTTGAGAGCAACACAGTGTAAAAAGTAGTTTTACTGTGATGGTCTTCTGCTATGCATGTGTCATTGCTGCAATTTTTTTGTGGGCATGTGGTATTGCGAATTGTGGGATAGATGTATGCATATAATCCAATTTCCAATTTTGATTAGCAGATGTTGATTTGTGGTAAATAGATTGAAGTGAAATTACCATCAATGGATTATGCTGTTACGTTTTATGCATGTCAAGTAAAAAGGATCTTATCTAGATATATATACATATATATGTATATATATGTATGTATATATTTCTATGCATACATACATAAATGTGTGTTTTTATAGGTATGTATGTATGTACAAGTGTGCACACAAAGACATACATATATGCAAGTATAGATATAGGTATGTATATATACATATGTATTTGTATGTGTGTGTATATATATGTGTGTGTGTGCATATAGATATATATGTTTGTGCATATATATATATATATGTTTATATATGTATGTATATATTTCTATGTATACATATATATGTATATATATGTATATATGTGTGTGCTCTACATTTTGCATTAACTCGAATATGTTTTTTTGTTTATTTTGAATAGATGCAAGTGCAGTTGTTATAAATGCATAATGCTATCAGGACCTAGGGCTACAATGGTGTCAAATTTAATGGTTTTATACCCAGATATATCCCAATAGCTTCGACCTAATTTTCATTGCTATTTAATAGATCCAAGTGCAATTGCAATGCAATGCCTGTGTACATAAAATGCAAACAACCATAGATAGTAGACATTAACCCATAAAATACAAATGTGTAAAAAACTACAAAATGACACATACATATATATGCATGTGTAGATATGCATATATAAAGCTATGTATATATGTGTTTATATGTATGTGCATATGCACATATATAACTTTGCATACATACAATTATATATGTGTATATACATACATATATATTTACATTTTCCTGTGTAGATGTTTATACATATATATGTGTGTATGCATATATATATATATGTATGTATGTATACATATATGTGCATACTTAAATGTATGAATGTATATGTATGTGTCAATGCATATGTTCTTACATATATGTATGCCTTGATATATGTGCATATATATATATATATGCAGATATATATGTATGTACCCCTGTGTCTACATATAATCAAGTGTGTATATAGATATATATGTCTATGTATATATATATGTATGTGTATCTATATATATGTGGTTGTTGAAACAAAAAGACTATTGTTCATTTTACATGCATTGCACAGTGTCTTTTCCACTGGTTGTTGGTTTTGCAAGGATCTATGCCAACTGTTTATTGTTTGTCATCAATGCTCTTCTATACAACTTGACATATTGCTGCAAAAATGTGAGGAGGTATGGTTTGAACCAATTTATGCATTCATAAAAAACCATGGGTACAAAAGAACAATAAACAATACCTAGACAACCAAATATATAGATAAAATATCTAGGTATTATTTTCATATTGCGACTGATAAACATGATACATTATTTTTTAGCTAAATTGAAATGCCATTTGTTTTGGAGATGATAAATAGTTGGAATTAATGCATTGTAGTATATGTTTGTGATGTTCTTTTTGGAGCAGTTTTGAAGCTAATTGTAGCTAAACAGAGTGAGAATGCACTCGGATGTGGAGCTATGGCAACATGTGTTGTTGACGATGTAGAGATAGGCATTCGAAAAGTGAAGTAGGATGTGCGTTAGATTTCAAATATTATGTCTTATATATTCATTTTGGACTGTTCCTTGCATTGTGTGACATAAAGAGATTAAGATTAAATCCACAATAGAAAATGCAGTGTCTTTTTCCATTTTCACTTATGCAATTTTATTATGCTGTTTATAGGATTGTGGATATGGTGTTACACAACTATAGTTTGTCTAATGAGACCCTGTAGCTTGTTCAAACGCATCGATGCAGTATTAGAGCATACTCCACCTTTATTTTCAGTTTGCATTCCAGAGTCTCAATAAGATTCTTATTTATTATGTGTTATGCACATGTCCTTTTTAGATCTTCTTTGATGTAGTTGATATGCTCTGTGCCAATTTTAGAAGTCACTCTTCAAAATTATATTTAAGTCTTGTTTGGCTTTTGGAAATTACCTACCAACTATTGCTATTTTGATAGTTAGAGTTGTGGCAATGTTGCTATTATTGCTTCTTCAAATGCTTGGAATGTGCTTTCCAGAAAGGTAGCTAGAATCACAAAATCAAAATGCTATTTGCTTGAAGTGATTTTTGATCTTTCTAGCTACATCTCTTCACTATCTTGAAACAATAAGCTATTGCTTCTAGTATCAAGGCATCTATCAATCTTAATAGTAAATAAAATCTATGCAACCATGCATGACAATTTCCAATTAGCCAAGGAAACTACTACTAACAATGTAACTTATGCTCTAGACATATTGACAGTGATTTCTTGAACATGTGCATAATGCTCATGGATAAAGACATGGAAAAGTCAGTACATATATCTTGAATAGGTGGAAATGTTTGAATAACTATTGCTCTTTCATGGATATACAATTGACTTGGATTGGATGAAGGCTTTGAAAAAAACCAGGTGGGACTATGTTTTGGTAGAATAATTCCATGGAACACAAGATAAATTAAAGTTCCATTTTTTTTTTTCCCATATTCTTGTCATTTGTTAATGTTGGTTGTTTACGTGGGTTAGGGTTTCTAACAAAATCTTTCAGTTCATACAAACACACTACTATATTTCCAATAGGAAAAATTCTCATCCTCATCTAATTGATTGAAATGCAGCTGGCATCCATGGCATTGCGTGCTTGTGAAATATAATTACAAAATTTATGCTGGGAGCTTTGGCATTTGGCTAGATTTAATGTTTGTTTACAAGGCCGAGCTAGAGTTGGCATGCTACTATGGCAAAAAATAGACTAGTTTCATTATGGATGATGGAAAACAGAGAATTGAACATTTATAGAGTATGTAGAAAAAAAAGGCAATAGCAATGTAAAAGATATAACAAGTTTCAGACTGAAGAGAAGCATATTTTAGTCTCATAAAACAATTTGAGCAATTGATTATACAATGTAGAAAAGACAATGTAAGAGATATGTGAGATTACAAATGTATGCTTTTTTGATAGGTTTTATTGTCAAGGAATAATTTGTCAAGATGATTAGACAATGCAGGTAATGCTTTAGTCAACAGTTTTAAAATCTGGTGGAGGGATCAATTAATGCCAACTACATTTCAATTCAATTGTAATGAGTGAGAATTAGTGACTAGGAAATGCTAAAAGTCTTGTTAAAACATCACATTGAATTTTCTACCTATGTAGGCTTTATACTTAACCGAAGTTAGCAAAAAAATAGACATTAATGAGTTATATTGTTAGGTGTTTAACTCAACAACAGATTCTAGGTGATGGAAACAATCAAGAATTGTGAAGAATAGACATCAACAAACAAAATGCGACCATCAATAAACAATACATATTAAGTCATAGAATGGAAGGATGTAAAAAAACTATAGAGCAACACTATAAAAGACATACAAAGTTACAAATACTTTGTCTTCACCCACCCATACAATAGACATAAATCCTTTCAATAGATACAAATTTAATGATTTTATATGTAGAAATTTTGCAATTACTTGGAACTGATTTTGAGTCTCATTTCATACATGTCTTTACCATGCCCAACACAAAAGATGGTATTAATGAATTATGGTGTTAAGTCTTCTAGTCAAGAACAAAGTCTGATCCATAAAAGAATTCAAAGGTAGGGAAGAGTAGAGAATAAGCCACATAGTGCAAACATCAGGAAACAATAGACATTAAGGCATAAAA
>VDFB02000017.1:275134869-275395477 GCA_007258455.2 Sequoia sempervirens
ATGTTTTGAAAATGACCATTGCTAGACCAGTGAAAATTTTTGATCTTGCTTTAGGTGCTCTTGAGATATGTCCTCTAACTCATAAGGTGATGTGAGAACATTTTCAATATGATCATTGGTCAATGGATTTTATACATTATGTCAATTGGATCAAATAATCTAACACTCCTTGAAGAGATCACTAAAAGTGGCTCTTGATGTATGGTGAGTTGATCATCCGTTGTGTAGATACCATCCTCAATGTGCTTCGATGGGGAGGTTTTCATCATTGTTTTCGACAATTGCAATGGAGAGATTGTGAATGTATTTGACCATAGAGTCAAGTGATGTTGATATTTATTGAATTGGCTCATTGTCGAGTTTTGTTGGTGGATTTTGATCGTGATTCAAAAGTGACTCTTGACATATGTCGATTTGATCATTGGATGAAGTAAATGTGTGCTCAGTGATGGATTGATCTTGATCCTTGTTTTCAATAGTTGTCATCTTTTGTGTTTGTGCTCGTGTTTGTTGAGTAGCTTGAGAAGCTTGTTGCACTTGTTGAGATTTTCTTGCCCGTTGCGTGGCTAGATATTGTTGGATGGATTTTTGGTATGATTGGTGAGCTTTTAGAGCAATGTCATATTGTCTTGCTGCATTTGGTTTTGGTGGTAGTGGTGGTGGATTCGGAATTGCGTTAGATGTAATGATGAGTGTTTGAGATACACTCGGAGCGATCATGGTAGTGAGGGGTTGAGATGTGATGGGCATGATAGTGGTGGTTGGAGTTATCGAAGTGATAGAGATGGTTGGATTGACTGAGGTGATAGGTCCTTGGGAGACCGTATTTCGATTTGGAATCAATTTTGTTGTTTGATTAGATACTATCCATTGGTGTGATGTCGATGGTATATTTGAATGATTTGACGTGATGGTTTGATTGACGTTAGGTGAATTGATTTGAGTGGAGTGATTGGTGCTAGGTAAAGGGGGGAGCCCAAAACCAAGGAATGATGTAGGTAATGGTGGTGGAGATTTCCCTTGGCGCAATGCCTCAACTATTTTGGAAAGTTCCGCAATTTGATCTCGCCAAATTTGATTTTGATCTTGACTCACTTGAGATAGTTGATTTGGCTTTTGTTTAAGCAGATTTGGGATGCCTACTTGTGGTTTTGAATGGAATTATGGGAAAATTGACTTTGGATAATGTTTACGATTTGGGATGATGTTCAGATTTGGCATGATAGGATGAACAATGTTGGTATTGAGGTCCATTTTTAAAGTTTTTGATTGGGATTCATGTTCCGGCTTGCACTTGGTACATCCACATTTGGTTTGTAGGGATTTGGTGGATGGCGTTGTTCATTTGAAGGCTCATGCATTGATTGTTGGAGTTGGTGGTTGTAGGTTTGGACCAGATCTATCATTGGGAAATGTGTTCCAAACTTTGACTTGGGCATACTTACACTTGTTGTACCATTGAATTTGTCGAAGGGAAATGATCCCTAATGGACTTTGATAATTGATAGGCATTACCTGGGCTTTGAAGATTCAACTGATTTGGATTACCCAAGATGTATGGATCAAGTTTATATTCCATGTTCTTCTTGTGTTTTGACCTTGTTGACCTCTAAGGTGTTCTAGGATCAATGATGATATGAAGAATGAATGGGGTGAATGATGAGAGTGATGAACGTTTAGGAACTTTGAATCAATGCTAGACTTAAGGTTTGATTGGATTGGCTTGATTTGGATGATGAACTTGTAAACCCTAAGATGTTGGATGTGATCTTAGGATGAATTTTTTCAAAGGATTGCTAATTTAATTAAATGTATGAAAAGGGATGCATTCCCATACATCTAACTAAACAAATGTTTTTCATTTTGATGATGTGCCTAAGTCTAGAATGATGTTTTCAAAGATCTAAAGTTGTTTTGGTGAGATGGATTGATGAATGTTTGGAAGTTAGATGAAAGTTTTGATGGTCCTAAGAGACTTAGAGAGACTTTTTTTACTAGGCCAAGGTATTGAAGAACACACTTTTCTCTAAGAGCAATCAAAAGACCAATATGACCGCATGTGTGGGGTCTAATTTTTTATCGTTTACTTAATGAGTAATTTTTACCACAAACACACTTCTTGAGATTGAGTTTCCAATGAGTGTCCAGTAATACCTTCTTTAGTCCCACAAAGTGCCTATGTAGGAAGTTCAAAGAGAATTGGGACAAGGGTTGCCTAATGATGACCTTTGTAAGAGCAAAATTAAGATGTAAACCCAATTTACTTAGAAACCTCTGGGACTTAATTACGAGGTGAAACAAAAAAGTTCTTGGGCTTTTTCAAGGTATTTTCTCAAACTAAGGGTTTGAAATTTGAATGATGATGTTGAATGTTGGTTTTCAATGTTTTGATGAAACACCTTTGTGTTTTCAAAACACAGTAATACCAATCCTATGAATGTGTAAAACAATATTTGTTGGATTCCCACTTGGACAAGTCCAGCTATGCTTATCTCTAGTGAATGGTTAGATGCTTGACCCCACTGGCTCCCCTCCACAACACTCACTTATGCGGGGCAGCCAAGCATCAACACCCATGAAACTCCATAATATTTTTCCATTTCTACTAAAGGCATTTAAAAGTGTGGAAATGACTTAGAGCGACCGTTCTTGCACCAACAAATAGATCAAGGATTTTGGTAATTCTAGCACATGGGTTCTAGTAAGGACTTTCCGTTCGTGGAGATTGACCCATTTGGCAAGAGTCCCCTTTCGGATCCATCTTGTCGGAGCCAACCGCGTGATAATGGCGTTTAACCAATACCCACATTTATATCCCGGCTGGAAATACTCTTAGCTTTAGAGTGTTACCGGTTGAGTCGTTCCCTTGGGTGAGTACTTTTCCCCAAGGCAGGCCCTCTAAGATAAACAAAAGCAAGCAAAGACACCGATAAACTTCGATCAATCTTTGATGGCACAAAGAAAGAGAATGTACGCGAAAATGCCCCTACTCACACTCACACAAGATGTTCAATTTTAAACCCAAATCGAAGTGTTTCAAAGTAATAAAATGCATTTTGAGTGTTTCTCTTACACCCTAGATCGCACGAAGTGCAAGGGGAGAGGATACGCACTCAAAATGCACCAAAGACAAAATCACAATTCAAGCACTTGTTCGTTTTATAGCCTTCAAAGCAATTGTGTGATTCGTTTTAAGCACCAAATGAAATCTGAAGATTGCTTGTCCAATTTTTAGCCCAAAACGAAATCTAGTAAGTGTCTAAGGTTCATTTTAACCCCTTTGCAATGATAATTGAAAGCTTTTGACGAGTTCATTTTGAAGCCCAAAGAATAAAGTGTGAGTTGATTTAAAACAAAAAACTATCGCATAGGATGAAAGCTCTTTGAAGCATTTAAAAATTCTTTGCAAATTTAGAGTTTCAAGATCCAATTCCCTCAACTCCGTTCTTGCTTGCTTTCGCTTGATTTCAATGTGTGATTTTGTCGTCAACCTATAGAAGATTTACAAACAAGAGTTAGGCATGCATGGTAAATGATAAAAGTATACATCTTTTGAGGAAAATAAAATCAATAAGGCACCTAATGACTTTTATATTCATTTTCATAAAAGAATAATTGATTTCAAGGTTTCCCTAAAAGTCATAAAAGATCACTTGATTTCAAAACCTCATGTGCTCAACATCCTTGGAAGTAATCAATGAACACATCCTATTTCCAAATTTAAAGTTCCTTTTCAAATTAACTACTCAAGAGAATTCATGTAGTGATTCATAAGAGACTGCCAAGTTTAGAAAGATCCTGCACACAAGATAAATGGCACTTCCCAAACATTAGCACCTCTAAATTATAATTAAGTCAAGGCACTCTGCTTTTTATTGCTAAAAAAAAAAAAGAGATCAACAAACTGAGCGAAAGTGTTCAAAAGTTTTAAAATACAAGACAGGTCTTTGTATATGCATAGAAATCACTCCACTTCTGACTCCTCCTGCACCCTACTAAAGTCAGAGAAGAATCACCATATGGATTTGTTGATCAGCAGCAAGTTACTCATTTATTTCTTTTGACTTCACTACAACGTGTTATTAATGATGTGAGATTTGATTTCTTAGATGAAATGAAGAGTATGATACTGTGAGAACCACACCTAGCACAGATAAGGTGTTTGAGCTGTATGCAAAACGTGCAAGCACAGGGAAGGCACGTGATCTATTTGACCGAAAGGTGTGGCAGCATAGACAAGGCACATACATTGTTGATAGAATGGCTCATGGAAACATAGACAAGGCGCATGAACCGTTGACAGAATGGCTAAAAAAAAATGTGAAGCATAGGTAAGGCACAGGAACTGTTGAAAAAATGTGAAATCATAGACAAAATGCGTGGACTATTTGACAGAATGTTCTAAAGAAATATTAGCTACAATGATTGTCGGATGCGCACAAAATGCATTTTAAAAAAAGCTATAAAAATTTTCAAGCAAATGCTTTTAGTAGGTGTAAAACTGCGCATTGGCTAAGGCCAAAAAAAAGGTAGAAACAAAATAACAGTGAGCACGGCCTCTGGGATTCTCCTTCTTGTCTTGCTTGGCAACCTTAAGGGTCTGCCCCCTTACCTGCCCTCACAGGCCGATGACCTGTGCATTTTACTCATTTTGGATTGCCTTAACTACCATCGATGTCATTGTTGCTTCTACTACACCACCTCCCTTTGACCATATATTCCACATCGACCCTCACGCCTAGCATAATAGATTTTAAATGTCAAATGTCAGCCAGGAAATCAACGTTTCAAGTGAGAATAAATGAGGTGATGTTCTCATATGCTGAAGACTCCAGCAGGGACTGAAAAGACAGAAAAATAAATAAAAAATGTCAGCATTGACTCATCCTGTGATAAGGTGAGGGCATATGACATAAAGCGGCCTGCCTCACCGTATGCACTAGCCCACAAGGAATTCGTTGAAGGGCTCAAGAGATTTTAAAGATAACATAGATAGCCGATGAAAACAAAAAATCGCGTTCAATAACCTATTCAAGCAATTTCCAAAATATGCAATTCGCAGGACAAAGTCAAAAAACAATAATTATACCAACGGCTACTTTATGACAGGACGCCTCAACTAGAATGCATTGAATCCATATACATGGCAAAATTTTAAGCGGATTTCATTGGCACGTGGATCAAGTGTTCAAGCAAATGCAAGTGGGAGACGCATAGCTGCGCCATAATGGTGCTTTGAGAGATTTCAGCGTAACTACGAAGAGTAGGTGAAAACATAAACACCTTAGATCGCAATAAGGAGCTTTTCAACTTGCCTAAGTGCCATGAAATCTACGAGTCAGAATTACGCTCACATGAGATTTACAGATACTACCTAAGCTAGATACTATGCACAATGGCTGCCGAGCATGAAAAATGAATGTCGTTCAAACAAGAACTACGAACCACAAATAAAATAGAATGTGCCGGATGTATGGATATAGCAGACCGACCATGGAAGCACTGAGCATTTAGATGGCACAGGAGAATTTAATGTTGGTGCAAGCAATGAGCATTGCCTGAGGCATCCAACATAGATGGCTTACAGGAAAATAATCATTTGCAAGCTTTGTTAAGAGGCTGTACATACAATCTCAACGTATTTTAAATTGACACTAAAGTCTACAGCGACCTCTCACACCTTCTTATGCCATTAAATGAGATACAGGGCAATGTATTGACTTTTGGTACGTTGGAACAGCGTATGGACTTCACTCCCACAGACAAAAGAATACATTTGTTAGACATTTACGATTGCAGCTACACTGGTAAATACGCAGTGAGGACAATAAAAGAAAAACAAAATGTGGACGCCTAGACCAGACATGTTTTCTATCTCACCAAACGCCTAAAGATGTCAAGAGTGCTTGAAGAATAATAGAAGTCAGATAATAAAATTATGAACACAATGAAAATAAACCCAACGTTGCCAAATTAAAACAATGTCATAAAAATTTAAGAACCTCTTCTAACGCAATTCTAGGACCCTAAATCTGCATTGGATCAAAAACAAAAACCATTTAGTATTGTTAGTAAACCAAAGCAAACAAAATTCCCCTATAAGATTCATCTAATCACAAGAATGATGCCAAAGAAACAAGCAAAACATAGAAAGGCATCATTCTAATGATCAAACTAGCATCTTATAGTGGATTGGTGTCACATGTGCTAGTGACCCTTTCCCAACCCTTTATCAAAGCTCAAGTTGTGTAAATGATGGAGATGATGGAGTGAAATGGACAAGATAAAATCTCGAATGAAGAGAGTAACCTTGCATAAAATTGTGGAGCATTTGCTCAATGTTGAAGCTTCTATTTAAAGATTTTCAAAATGCTAAGTGTTGAAGAGAGACCAATGTGGGATAAAGATCAAGCCAATAAGATAAGGCCACTTGTCAAGTGATGATAGGCCAATGGTTGTGCAAGATTTGGGAAGAGTGCCCATGAGAGGGAAAATTTGAATTCAAATTGGCAATAAATGCTGATTTTGACTTTGGAAGGGGACATGTAAGAGACATGTAAGGCCTCATAAATGCTCTATTTGGTGTACATGTCCACTTGGAGGGAGATTCAAACTTGGAGAATATTCTCCCTTTATGCCAAGTTGAAAATAAGGATTTTGATAAATCAATTAAATGCAATTTCATGTGCAAGTGGCCAAATCTAGAGAATGTAAGTGGGTGAGATTAGCATTTAATCAGGATTAGATTAAATAGATGATGATTATGTTAGTTTGACCAATTTGACTTGATTTAGGGATTTAAATCAAATCAAAGGGAGATGAATGATGATCTGAGATTTAATTAAATAAATGATTGATTTATTTAATCAAAGAGATGATGATAGGATCAAGTTTGATTTATTTGATTTAAACTGATGAATTTACCCTGATGAATGGATGAGTGTGATTTTGATCGAATGCATAATGCTAATTTTGCGTGTCTACATAAACTACTTAATTTTTTGGTATGGTGTCTCTCAAGTCATCATTACCAATAATGGAACACCTTTCAAGAACTAGGATTTTTGAGATCTTTGTGTTTAATTCCATAACCAACATCATTTTTCCACACCCCACTATCCTCAAGGAAATAGCCAAGTCGAAGCATCTAACAAAACTATCTTTAAAATCCTACAAAGACTATTAATGATGCAGATTGTGACTAGCACCTGCAACTCAATCCTGCCTTCTAGGGCATTCAAACTAGTATCATAACACCTACCGGTGCCACACCATACTCCTTGGTATATGGTTTCGAATCCATCTTACCTATTGAGGTCAAGCCTCCATCATTGAGGGTCTTGTTGCAATACCTTATTGATGATGAGGAATACCGAGTGTCCAGATTGAATGAGATAGAATTACTAGATGGACGATGTCTTTAAGAAATTAACCATCTTCAATTCTATCAAAATCATCTTCATCGAAGTTACAAAAAGAAGATCAAGAGCCAAATATTCTAAGTGGGAGATCTATTCTTTAAAGAGAATCAAAAGAATTAGATGGATCAGGATAACAAAGGAAAATTTGAACCTAATTGGTTAGGATCATTCATTGTTATCGTAGGTTATGGATTAGGAACTTATCAATTAGCAAAACTTGAATTTGACCCCTTGCATGAACCTATCAATAGCAGCCAACTCAAATGGTTCGATGCTTAACCTATTGGGGTATCTTATTCAAAAAATCCAAAAAATAATAAAATAGTAAAGATAAAAATCATCCTCTGGCGAAAACCACTTTGGTTGAACTTTGGACAAGTACCTTGGTGAAAAACTGGAAAACAAGCACCATGTGTAAATAAACACCATCCACCACCTATTAAAATTCTTTCCCATCTCACCCATAATAAAATTCACTAAATTCATCCATCTATTATATCTCCATCAATATCCCTAGCATAGCTTGGTATTCGACTGATATCTATCACCAACCTATCACGTAGCATCATCCTAGCATAATCTCATATAGTCTATAATAAAGTGATCTTACATTTAACTGGAGCATCTTCTTGAACCTAGATGTTGGATTGGATCCACCACCTAAGCTACAAAATCCAAAAACATTCAGATAACACAAAAAACAAAAACATTCAAATAACATAAAATCTAAAAACATTCAAATGATGCAAAATTCAAAAACATTCAAATAACACTCCAAAAACATTCAAATAACGCAAAATCAAAAAACATTCAAATAATGCAAAATCCAAAAACAATCAAATAACTCAAAATCCAAAAATATTCAAATAACATAAAACCCAAAAACATCAAATAACATGAAATCCAAAGACATTTAAATAATAAAAAATCTAAAAACATTTAAATAACCCAAATTCTAAAAGCATTCAAATAACGAAAAAATCCAAAAACATTCAAATAACACAAAATTTAAAAACATTCAAATAACACAAAATTTAAGAACATTCAAATAACACAAAATTCAAAAACATTCAAATAACATAAAATCCAAAAATGTTCAAATAATGTAAAATCCAAAAACATTCAAATAACACAAAATCTAAAAACATTCAAATAATGCAAAATCTAAAAAACATTTGAATTGTCAAGAAAATGTGTATCAACCTTGCAATTACATAAGGTATTGTTGATACGTAAGTGACAGGGGGTGTCAGGGGTAACCCCTCCTTGTGAGGGGTTCAGGGGGATCATCCCCTGGTGGGAGGTCCAAGGGCCACACGCCCTGACAAGGCTCGAGAGCAACACCCCCGAAAGCTAAATTTTATGTATATTTTATTATTGTAAGTCTAGACCATTCATCATAAGGTCTCAGATCTAACGATTGATATTTTGTTGGTTTGACCTGCCCTAGAAGGAAACCCTATTTTATGAGGGTGTTGTATTATGATTGTGTGTTGTGATGTATTCTGAGAGTTTGATTGTGGTTATGTTGCCTCTGGATCTCTGGTGGTGATACTCTTGTAAGAAGCTTTCTCTGCAAGTATATTGTAATCTTTGTAATTTCAGAATAATATAGTGGGTGGCGAGTGTGGGGTTTTTCTCCCAAAATGGTTTTCCCCACGTAAATTATTGTGTTGTGTTATGCATGATATTTATATTTATTTATGTTTAAGTTTTTGTAACTGTTGTAAAGATCCATAAAGTTTTGCATTATCCTCCTCTCAAGATCAGTGTAGTAAGTTGTTCTGCTACCTTAGCTTCCTTCAAAATTCAAAAACATTCAAATAATGCTCCAAAAACATTCAAATAACACAAAATCCAAAAATAATCAAATAACATAAATCCAAAATTATTCAAATAACACAAAATCCAAAAATATTCAAATAACACAAAATCTAAAAATATTTAAATAACATAAAATTCAAAAACATTTGAATAACCCAAAATCCAAAAACATTCAAATAACATGAAATCCAAAAACATTCAAATAACGCAAAATCCAAAAACATTCAAATAATGCAAAATTCAAAAACATTCAAATAAGACAAAATCCAAAAACATTCAAATAATGCAAAATCCAAAAACATTTGAATAATATGGAAATCTAAAAACATTTGAATAACAAAAAAATCTAAAAACATTCAATTCAAATAAATCAATGCAATCCAAAAGCAACCTCAAATATTTCAAAGTTCCAAAAACATTCTAAAATGTTAAAAACATAAAAAGAAAAAGAAAAAAGAAAATTATCGTAACTCGTTCATCTACAATAAATTTCCCATCCCTAATAAACCCATTGTCACACCCATCTTTGACAAAGTAAGCAAAAGAAAATATGACAATCATCGAAACACACCAACTACCTACATGTCAATGGCCTAAAGTATCTAGTTTAACATCCAACATCATTTCCTTAATAAATATATTATTCCTACAATAAGCACTAATCACGTATCAACAAACAACAATCTCTTTGGCAATAGATATAATGGCATTGATATGTTTTGTCAGTTAGTCTTTTCTTTTGATTTATCTTTTGTCTCATTCCATCACTCGCTCGACACCATCTTTATCTTCAATATCTTGGTGGGTCTAGAAGGGTACATAATGGGGCATAGTCATTTATTTTATTTGTTATGTTTTTGGGATGTTCTTGTAATATGACCATGGAAAATACTTGTCTAGTGTGTGTAGGGATAGTCTCAAGCAACACAATGACCTTTGCATATCTGGTTCTTTATACCTTTTTTACATTTGCCTAACTTTCTTCAAGGTTTCATTCTCTCACATGATCAAACAAGGTTTTTATATGTTAGGAACAAGGATACTCTTGTTTATAGAGTCAAAGTCCATGTAATAGATACGATGCCACCCTACTTCTTCATACCTTGGTGCATATTGTCTACTTGCTATATCAAAATAAGGATTGCTCTACATTCTTTAATATAATGTAAATCAAAATTGAAATCATCTATCCTATCTCATCACATATTCAATAAAAAAATCAAATATATCCAATAATCATAGTTTTCTTGATACTTTATCAACATTGAATTCATTCATCATATCATATTTTATCTATCCATCTAATCATCTATATTTTCTTTTATCCTACTCATCATGCTAATATTTCTATCCAAGTATCATGACATACATAAAAATATCCATCACATCTTGCATCCATAAAACGTCAATAGCATCATATATCAATATATCATAGCATCATACATCATTTTTCCTATATATTCATCATATATCACATCAAAAATACAAAAAAAAAATCAAAGCATTACATCATATATTTATAAATCATCCATCATATCATACATCTTGCATCTGCAAATCATTAGTACCATCATAATACATAAGCTTTACATCATTAGATCACATCATTGCATCCATACATCATATATCATCACATCATAGAATCATCAAATGCATACATCAAATCATAATCCATATCATATAGAAATCACATATACCCATAATCATACATAATATCACATAAGTCATAATCATAGTTGTATAAAAGTCTCATCTCATAGATATCATCATAATGTATGTCATATATAGCGTTGTGTTGTTGTTCATATGTGTCGCATCGAGTCTAACTTGGTGCATTTGATGACCTACTTTTCCCTAGAATTTATTATACCTAAAACTACGTGCAAAAGTACAAAGTCTAAGTAAATACTGAGGTGTCTACTCTAACAAGCCGTTGGAACTATCAGAATGTGTCTATACAATGTGGAGCACAAGGAATGTGGGCCATCTTTGCAAGGTCTCTACGAAGTAGTATAGCTCTAAGATCTAGAAATTTCTAACTCTCAAGTTGCAAATGAATTGGAAATAACCCCAAATACATATTTATGGTCCCTGAAACCCTAATTTTCATCCCTCCTCCCTCTTCATGCTATTTACTCATCTTCGCCATCTTTCCTAATTAGTTTCTTGGCTTCGTAGGACCTATTGTTTCTTCCTCTTCTTAATTGAACCTATGTCATCAACCTATTGTGAGCCCAACCCAAAAAATCATTTTTTTGGTCGACCTCTCAAGGGGGAAGCCCACCATCCTCCAATCATTCCTTCATCCAATAGGGCATGCAAGACATCAATTGTTTTTTTAAAATCCAATCAACATCATTTCTTTGAAACAATGTAAAAAGAACATTGACTCAAAGAGGGGAAAAATATAGACACCTAAAATTATCTGAATGCATCACACATAATTCATTATTTTCTATCATTTCTCTCATTATCTCCTAATTCATCAATTTCAATTAAAAATTTTCCAATTATTTGATTAAATTCATTATTTTCTTCTATTAATTGAATAATTAATATTATTTGATTAATTCATCAAAATTCATCATTTTTCCTCTAATTCATATTCATTGTTTCAATTACTTAATTAAATTCAAATTTCTATCCACCTTAATTAAATAATTTAAATTATTTAATTAATACTAATTTTCTTCTCATACACTTGATTAGATAATTTTCAATTATTTAATTAAATCCTAACTTCCTCTCACCTCACAATTAAATAATTTCTTAATTAACTAATTTTTCTCCAACTTGCACATGGCATACTTTATTTTCAAAAGGGGAAATTATTTTTTCTAAATCTCTTTCCTCCAAAATATCCTAAACTAATTCCCTTGAAATGAGGAGATTTTTTCAATTAATTGAAGCTCTCATTCAGTCTCATTCATTGATCTCTTGATCTAATCTCAACCCTTGATTGTCATCCTCTAATCTCCACTGATGATCCAATATCCTAGAAATCTTTAAAATAAGTCATCCTCTTCATAAAATTCAATCACAATTCTCATAAGAAATTGGCAATCTTATGGCAGCATTTATTCATCATGTTTTGAGCATTTGAGCAACATTTGTGAATCAAGATCATCATCAACAAGTTTTTGCAACATGGGTTATGCACAATTGAGAAATCCACATATCAAATTGGCATAATTACAAACAACGGAGTACAAGGTTTGCATGTTTTTTTGGGTATTTTGATCCTAATTAGAATTACATTCTTGATTTGTGTTTTATTCATTGATTCATTACATTCAACTTCATTAGTTAATGGGTTTAATTGATCTCTCCTTTGTGGTTTCTTGATGTTTTTAACCCTAATTGTTGTAATAGTATCTTATAATCATTTCCCATTATTCCCATTCAACAAGATGTAACAAGTTAATTAATTAATTTTAAGAGAAAATAAACTAATGCTTGCAAAGGTAAAGGAGAGAAATCAATATAAAAGGGAATACATGAATCATAATCTAGCTTATTTTGATGCTAGAAGTAACGATGAGAGAATAAAGAAAAAATAAAGTTAAGAAAAATATTGTTGATGGGTGTTTTATGCACTTTCTCAACATAGGAAGTGTATGTGCACTAACTCTCTTGAAAGGCAATCTGCAACAACGAGTTGTTGAAAATCACCCCAAGGTATCTCGGGTGTCAAGTCATTACATGCATGGAATTTCTTAATGGATATTTGATGTGATTTTGATGGTAATCATAGGGAAGCTTACGTAGTTTGGTCAGAGACGAGGTGAATCTTAAAATGGAGTTCTTGAGATGGGAAGTTAGTGTGTAGTTTTCTGCAAGTTCGAACTGTGATCTTAAACTCCTATTTTATCTTAAGATTTGGCTTTACAATGTGCAATGAAACTTAGCATAGGTTACTTATTAAAAAAAAGGAAAAAGGGGCAGGGAAGAGAGGAGGTTCCTGGATCTAAAACTAGCAATGAACAGTGATCATGGAGGGTTCTATTGTGGACAACTTCCTTAAAAAAAAATTCACTTAACTAGATTAACTCACAATATCATGAAACTTGTGCAAGCTTCTAAGGACTGCAAATATTATACCATTCATTCACTATAAAAATGAATAAACAATAGAAGTTTAGAGCAGCTTTCAATTTAAGTCTAGACTAACTTTACATAGTTGTCTACCATCAATAAACAACAAAAAGTATGGACAAGAAAGGCATCAACACAGCAAAAATCTACACAATCATTGAACAGTATTAACTAATCTACCAAAGTATTCTAAAACATGAAGAACAGCAAAGTAAATCTATCTAAATCAACTAACTATGGGAGATGAACCATGTAACATGAAATAGAAACACAAGAGTCCACCAAAAGCCAATGAACTTCTATTAAAAATTTTGCAACATGCCTTTACAACAACTCAACTCTCTCTTGAAAATGAGAGGAGACCCCCTATTTAGCGTTCAAAAGGAAAAATGAATGGCCAAGATTGATTTGCATTGTGTGGCCAAGATTCACTACAAACTAGGGTTTCACCTACCCCCAAATATATTACAATTTATAATACATTTTTGTCTTTTCCCTATTTTTTCCTCACATAACAACACTGTAGCAAATTTGTCTTTTTCTGATTTCCCTTTTACTGTAGCTCCTTTGTGAGGAACTCATCCTCAATAACTAGATTTCCTTCACTCTTATTGATTGTGGCATATTCTATAAACTTTAAGATTAACATATGGAGCTTGCTCCATTCCAATATATCCGATTGCATCATCTGGAAATTTAGCTTTCTTGATTTGTTGGTGAGGGTATCCCAATCCTTGTCATACTTTAGTGTGTTCTTTATTACTTGCTCAAATTGAGAAAAGACTCATGTAGTGAAGCCTAGGAAATCGGGTGTTAGTGCATCCATGGTTACACTTTCCAACTTCTTTTGGAAGTATGGCTCTAATTTAGTCGCATCCAGCTCACTTGTGGGCATATCAAGATCTGTCAACAACTTTAAATATTTTGTACAATCTGCTCTAACTTCTTTAGCCCAATCAATGTCCATTTCTACCTCATGGAACACACATTCCAATACCTCTTTTCGATGGTCCAGGCTTAGCTTCCAAGTTTTGATAAGCCAGTGGTCATCTTTCACCAAGCTAAGCTCTTTTTCCCATAATCTATCTGGTATCTTGAGGATGGTCTCAAGTTTGGGGTATGCGGTTCCGTATAGATTGGGGAAGTCAGTGCAAAACTTCCTTGTACCTTCAAGTATCCTTAACACCTCTAGGAACTTATTGGCAGTCCTGACTATATGTCTCAAGCCCATACTACCATTGTAAAGGACTTGCCTGAACCAATCTTCTATGGCCTTTTTCCAATTCTTTCTCTTCTCAAGCTTTTCAATTTTCTCTTTGGATAGCAGTTGTGGTGGATCCAAGGACGTGGTAGGGAGCTCTTCCATCAATGACCATTTTCGGATATATGTTGTTAAATAAACCACTTGTGCTTTCAATTCTTCCTTGGAGATCTTGTCCTTTTGAATCTGATGTACCACTATGGCAATAGACTCTTGGAGATGATTTATTTTTTGTTCTCTAGTGGTTGTCTCCAAGTTGATGGTGGAGATCTCATAACTTATCCCTTCTTCACCCACAACTGGAATGGAAATTTTCATGGTCCTAGACCCAGAAACATCTATGGTCAGTTTGGATCTGACTTTAGGCTTCTTTTCTTCCTTTGTGTTGACCTAGGCTCGGGCCAAGATGGCCTCCAGCCTTGCCCTTGGATCCTTTAATGTTGGGGTTTTCTTTTCTAATTGTTTCTCAAGCCACTCAAGCATTTGAGATTCCCCCTTTGGTAAATCCTAACCTCTTTCTTCCTCTCCATGGGTGTGTTGGATCTCGAGTTTTGTATTTCCTGAAGCTTCTCACTTTGTCCTTCCTTCCTCCTCAAAATCTTGAATAAATATTGTCTCCTTCTGCAGGGACTCGGAGGTAGCGTGCTCTTTGGGTCTTTCTTCCCCTTTAGTTTCCTTTTCTTCTTCTTCATCATGCTCATGCTCCTTAGGTTGTTCCATTTCTAGGATCTTATTACCTTCAACTCTTCTTCAGGTTTATCTTCTTTATTTTCCTCTTTCTTGTGTTGTGGTGGCACATCTTGTTCTTTATTTTCTTTCTCTTCTTTCTCTCCCGAGAGAGGAATTTCTTCACCATGTTTGGGACTTTCTTCCTGCTCCCCGGTTGGAAGTTTAGTATCTTCCTCCATTTTATCACTTGACTCCTTTTCTTCTTCAGAAGGTGGCCTTTCTACTTCCTCTCCAACATCCTTCAACTGTTGAGCTAACTCTTCCTCTAGGTCCACATCGAAGGTTTCTACAATATATTCGGTACCACCCTCTTCTTCATCACCATCAGAGGAGTCTATTTCTTCTCCTTCATGGACCACCTTATCAATTTGAAAATGTTGGTGCTCTAGGTGTTCATGATAGTTGTCTACTTCCTCCACCAATTTTCTTGTTGCTTCCTTTTCTTGCCTCTCTAACTTCTCAGAAATCTGCATGGTAGCCTTCATTTCCAGTGGTTCAATAGGAGGAGTTGAGGTGGGAATGTTGGCAAGAATTTGTGCTAGGGTAGCTTGAATAGTTGGATTCATCAATACTTCAAAAATCTCTATAGGAACATTATTCATATGTCAGGAGAATGCCTCTGGAAGTGAGAGCAGAGGCATTGGTATTTTTGGTGTGGCTAGGGGTAGTGGTTTAGTTGGAGACATGGAAGCAGAGGAGAGCAGAGAAGTGGTGGCAGAAAAAGAGTCTATGGTCACAACCTACATGGTGGGTGGAGAAGAAGCAAGGTGGACCGAGATATCCACCACAGGCAGAGAAGTAGCAACCACCGCTTGAGAGGCAGGTGGAGGGGAAGTAGTAGTAGAGGTAGCGGGTGGGGATTTTGGTTGCTCAGCCTCCATTTCCTCTCCCTCATGAAGCGGATCTTATTGAATGGTAGGCATCTCTGTGAAATTGTCTGATCTCTTATGTCTCTTAGAAGATTCTCCCTCTGAATCCTTTCTCGTGTACACCTTAGGGTTGGGTTGTTGCTCAACAACTTCTTTTCTCTTCATTGACCTAGTGGATAGAGGAGATTTTGAAGTCTCTCCTGATGGGGCTACAACTATCCCACTGTATGTTTCACTTGTTGGCTCATTCTTGAGCCCTTCATAGGTCAAAGTGACCCCTTGTTGCTTCAATTGGGCAATTTTCCCATCAATCCACTCTTTTGTTTTGGCTTCGATGGGCTTGGTTAGAATATCAAGGTTGTCAACCTTTTGCTCATCCCAGTTAATTAGTGGCAGCGAGAGATTGGAAATTGCATTGTACCAAGGATCTATTACTATATTTTCATCTTTTGCTACCTAATTCGGTATGGGAAACAAGTTGACCTTCTTTAGGAAATATGTTGTCATTCGCATATAGTACCTCATTCACACTTCAATATCATCTTTGCAATTAGCCCAAAATTTCTAAACGCTATGTAAATGGGCGTATTCAGGTTCAACCACCCTCTTAATTTTTCCATAGGGGTCCATCTGTGGCCGGGCAATGTGGAGTCTCAAATGGTATTCCCCCAGTTCTTTTTTTGAATTTTTGACACACTGAGAGGTATGGAGTTCATATAGCCCTTCACCGAAGGAGAGGGGATAAGGAATCCTTGCCTTATGCTTGCCACTCAAAAGGGCGTGTGCATACCGTAGCTGCCAAGAGAGTTCTAACAATATTATCTGGTCATTGGGATAACGGGGTAGTTTGTATGGTCTTTCTGAAAATCCTTCAACATGAATGTAGGTGAACTTTGGATACTAGATGAATAAGAAGGAAAACTATTTAAGGAATTAGCACTATGGGAGACTCTTCTTTCAAAGTCGCCACTGAGCAATCTGATAATATGACCTATGAAAGTGTCATTGACTCTACAATAGTCCCTCTTGAAGTTTCTAAATTGTAGTTGAGGGTACTTATCATAAAATTTCAGCTCCCTGCCTGGTTCCTCATCTGGGGCTCTAAATAAGCCTTTGTATTGAATTCTTTCGACCAATGAATAGACCAAGTAGGATGTCATGTAAAATTTGGAGGTCTTCTTTATAGCCATAAATTGTTCATGGAAGCAATCACTAATTATCCCCACCTAGTAGAACTTGGCTTCTCCATGAAGAATCTCTTCAACAAAGTACAACATCCATTCTTGGAAATAAGCCACAGTTGGAAGGCCCATTACTCTGCTTAACAGGGTCACCAAATCATGATAATCTTCATAAAATTCACTGCAAAAGAGCTCTTGGGGAACCTTTGCAGCACTACCCCTCTTCTCCTTCAACCAATACTGATTAATAAGTCTTTTTCACTTGGGGTCTTGATCCCATATAGCCTTTCCATCATCCATGGTTGGCACTTCCATCTCTCTAAAGGTAGGGCTATGGAAGTCCTTGTTACTTCCTTAGCATACATGTCAGCCAGAACATTTCTATCTCTGTCTACTATGGTTTTGGTCTCTTCTTGGTATGCTTCTTTGCAGGTCATAGCAAGTTTGGGGGCAATGAGGACAGGAGGAAATCCTGTGGCTTTAGCCAACCCACTACTTCTGATATTTCTTGCATTCTCTATTTTAGGGTTGATTCAGACTCTTTGCTTGAATTCATCAATGTCTATATGTTTGATGTTTGTGTTTGAGACCTCATTCCAGGTTGAGGTGACTTTGGAGTTCAGAGGTTCCTCTTGGAACTTATACTTCATCTGGTCTTTGTCGTCTTTTCGACAAAGTGCCTTATTTTTCTTTCCTTAATCTTTCTCCATGGCCGCTCTTGAAGGTCCTTCACCTAATTCCATATATCTTGTGGGAAAAAGAGAGGTGAGCACAATCAAGCATCGAAACATTATCCAAATCTCTAGAAAATGGTGTTAGATCAGATAAGTCATCATTCAAGAACCCTAACATTTCCTTCAAATCTTCCTTAGCATGTTGTAGGAGGGAGTTTAAATAATTCGGGCCTTAGGGGTCAGACTTCCCTAGGCTGATGGCTACTTTAGAGCTGCTATAGGAGGAAAAGAAATCAGGGCAAAGTGTCCCACCTGCCCTGACCTGCCTTCATGTTTTATCAATTTGAAGGATCGATCAAAGAGGTTTCCCAATTTTAACATGTGGGTCAAAGTCAATTTGGTGATTGGAGGGCATTTGGATCATCCTTTGGGCAATCAAAACCAGAAAGGAGCTTTTCTATTTGAGGTTTGTTGTTCAAAATGGCTCTAGTGGGATGTCATTCTAGTGGCGAAGTTCCAATGGGCAGGACTCACGGCTCTAGAAGGCAGGGGTATTGCTTCCTTGCAGTTTGGGAATTATGGGTCATTATGGTTGGGAAGCTACTAGGTGACTGTCGTTTGAGATGGTGGACACCATGCGAAGGTCCAATGGGGGAAACCCACGGAACCGGGTTTGAATGGAGGTGGGGCCATTGCGTTTACTTTTTTTTTTTCATTCGAGGAAGCTCATCAGAAAATAGGAGGTCAGGTACCAAGTAGCGAAGGGAGTGGGCAACATAGTTGTTTGATAGTCTTTCATAGAAAGCTTCATTGTCAAGACGGAAACCCACAAGCGGCGTTCTGCCCTGCGGGCCCCACAAGTCTGTATGACGGCCTCACCTTAGTTTGGTGTCTAAGTTCACTATAGGCCAGAGATGGCAAGCGGACGGTTGGTGATAGTCATTTGTGATGGAAAAAGCTAGACGGCGGTTTGGCAGGGGAAACCCATGGGACCGGGTCCACATAAGGCATAGGCGACACTCTTCACTCATTGTTAGTCTGGCGGCTTTGGATGGATCGGGCCCCACATAGTGGGTCGATGGAGGCATCCTTCCATTTGGATACATCAAAACAAGGGTGGAATCCTGATGACAAAAACCCACAAGGAACGGTCCGCGGAAGGGTGATTTGGCACTTAATAATTTCATTTCATTGAGCTCGGGCGGTCCTGACGAGTGCAGGATCCATAACGCAGAAAGACGGTAGTCAAAGGTCGCTCAGTGTGGAAAACCACCCATGGAAACCCGCAAACGGATTTTTGTGTGACGGAGATTGTAGAGAGGTCACTTAGTTACTTCGTAGCTTTGAGGACAAGGCAGCACTAGGGAGGTCGGGCTCCGAGGTGCAGAAAGGTGAGCATCGATAGCCATTAGGAACGGCAAAGTTGAGACAGAGTCACGCGGACGGAAGTCTACAAGAAAAGACATGCAATATGCTTGCACCTTAGTGTTTTGGAAACTTTAAGTTCAATGGGTAACCGTTAAAGCAGACCCCACAAGCCGGAAGGATGAGGTTATATAGCCATTGGAAATAGCGAACGCTGAGGAGTATCTCGCAATAAGAAGAAAGTTGTTTTGTGTCTTAATGTTTTCTAAGGAATTAACAATGACAGATTTGTGCTTGCAGGCCTACGAGGAGTGATTACCCTATCTTAAGAATGGCCATGGGTGATTGAAGTTCCATGAGCCATTTATGGGGAATTTTAAAGGTTTATCAAATTTTTGCTTCATGGGTTTTGTTCGCCATGGTTAATTTTAACTAGATTTAAAGCTTTCATTAGAGATTTTAACAATTTTTGATGCAACAAAGTAAAACTTAAAAGAAGACACACGGCAGAGAAATGACCTCAAAGATCCAATGAAGATGAATGAACTCAGTGAATAGCACCATCGAATAGACAACTGGGCTTGGCGATGATTGTAGGGCTCTCTTCTTGGCTCTGATTCAATTTGATCAAACTGGTAGGTGAAAATGGAATTTCATTGTTGGTTATTTATAGACTTAAGTGCATTTAATGCCCCTATTTAATGTAGGTATGGCGGGTCAGAGAGTTGGTGATTCGTTGGATTTTCAAAAGCGACCGCGAGAGGGGCAAACGGTCACTAGGACTTAGCCGTTGGAAACTCGATGGAACGACAACCAAAAAGGTGGGTCTTGGGATGTGGAGGGACATGGTTTTTCAACCATTTGAAACAATGAAGATGTTAGGAGAATCCACAAAGGGCAGCCCTCATGGGTTGACCCGCAAGGCTCCAAGGATGCCAGTTTTGAAAGGAAAAGGAAAACTACCAAGGGACTTTCACAAAGGCCTAAAGCCTTGAAAATTTGAGGGTGATGAAACATGGTCGATTTGAGATGACTCTTTTGAGGTTCACTGACCACTTGGGACACAAAAATAGGGGGTACACAAAACAAGGTGATGATAAAATGACTTGGCAAGGTGAAGGAAAGAGAGGGTCCCCATTTCGAACGGGGCGTGTGTGTTAAAGGCACAACAAATGGAAACTCTGTTGGAGAACACTTCCGAGAGTTCTAAGGATAAATTCTCACTCAAAACCCAGAATCTCTAATTTCACAGACCAGGGGCCGAGCATCCAAAATTTAACTAAGAGAACGAGATCCTTAGTTGAGTCAACCTACAAAACATCTCAGAAGTGTGTGTTCAATGAATTCATTTCCTTTCCTTAGAAATTGTGACAAGCAGTAGCTAATCAAACCTAAGCAAGCTACATGAATCGTCTAACCCCAAAAGTAACCTGGACATTTCCCCACTGCCAATCAAGCATCCGTAGCCCTGGCGGAGTTTTCACTGTCACCCCACGAATATTGCTCTACTGCTAGCCGGGCGTCCATGGCCCTGGTAGAGTTATTCGCACACCCATACGGTTGGTTGATTCCAGCATTTCCTTTTCTTTTCTTTCTTACAATTTTATTTTAACACTTTCTTCCTTTTCTTTCTCAACTGTGTAAGCATTGAAGCCTACTATGGGTTTGGGAACAATAGTGGTCACTGGAGCATACTTAAGATTTTTGCTCAATAAGTCATCATAAACAGTTGTTGTACAACTCTCTGGAAACCATTAATATGTGTTTTGTGTAAGATCTAAGATGACCGTAAAGGAGGATTCAACCAAAGGTTGAGTTCTAAGGCAGATTTCAAATGAGTAATTCATTCTGATGTAGCTATCAGATGCCAATGGTTGAAAGTGAATATTTAGCCAAAGAACACCAAGTGCGGGCAGCAAAGTGAACCGTTCGTTGAGCAAGAATGACCACCACAACAGAAACAAAGAACACTCTCATCAAAACAAAAGTGTCAGGAAACATGCAAAACAAAAGCAACGCAAAGCAGCAAAACAAAAGCAAACCCCAAAAGCAACCTAAAGTAACCTATATACAAGTATTTATAGGAATAGCTCTAAAAGAGCTCAATCTTGGAAATAATGCTTTAGGTGTTTCCCATTGACAAGCAACGGGACATCTTCACCAATTAAGGTATTTAGGCGAAAAGAATTATCTCTAAGGATCTTAGCGATCTGAAAGGGGCCAAGCCAAAGCTTGTCGAATTTGTCATGTCCCCCTTTCTTTTCATGGGCCTTGTCCCAACATAGGACTAGATCTGCAATTCTAAAGGCCTTGATCTTGGCTCAAAAATCGAACCATCTCTTGACTAGGCCCTAATGTTTGGCAAAATTTTCTATTGCACGATCTCGTACCTCTTCTAAATGTAATAGCTCAACCAAGTGAGCTTCTCTATGATACTTCTCTTCGTAAAAGTCATTGATGAACTAGAGGATGAGGATTTTTAAGTGGATTGGGAATATAGGCTCTAAGTCATAGACGAGGTGAAACAAGGAATCACCAAGGGCAACCTTATGGCAGGTGCGATCTACCCAAAGGGAAAAAAGGAGTTGGGTGTGCTAGTCCTTGGGATTCTTGTCAAGCAGTTTTTTAATCATAGTAATCAAGTTCTTGTTTGTGAATTTTGCCAAGCCATTTCCCTAGGGGTAATAGTTGGACAAAAATTTGAGGTAAATTTCATAATCAAAGGCCTAGCTAGCAAACTTGAGTGAGGAAAATGTAGGGCCATTGTCACACACTAAGGCATAGGGGTAACCAAAATGATTTAATATAAAACTTTCAAGAAAATTCGTAACTACCTCTGTTGTGCATTGCCTACAAGCAATGTCTTATGTCCATCAAGTGCAATCATCTGAAGCAGTTATAATATACCTATGTCCTGCAAATGACAGTGGGCTTACCAGACCAATGAAGTCGAGACCCCAGTGTGCAAAGAGTCTCACCTCCAAAACTGGTTGCAATGGGATAGCAACGTTCTTTTCTTTGGTTGCGGAATTCTAGCATATGTGGCACATGCAGACATGGTTGTGAGCATCTTTGAAGATTGTTGGACAATAGTAACCTGATCATAAGATCTAATGGGCATTCGAAGGGCCAAATCCATGATCGGTGCCAAATTTTTCATGAAATTCTTTCAAGATTCGGTCAGCTTCTTCTTTGCCGACGCATCTCAAATAAACACCTTCATGATTTCTCTTGTAAAGTATGGATCCCTACAGCATGTAGCTACTACTTTTCAGATGGAAAGCACACTTTTGAACTCCCTGCAAGCGAAGTGGGCACTTGTGGTTCACCAAATAGTAGATGATGTCATCATACCATTCCCCTGTGGAAATGTCTTCAAGTTGATATTGTTGAACTGTGAGTTCAAGTCCTGCTTCTGTTGTTGTTTCAGCTATCGTTCGGGTGAGTGCCTTCCCTCGTACCAACTTCATTAACTAAATCTCCATGTCATATTCCTGCAACTAGGTAACCCACTTTTCCTTTCGTTCTCCCAACTGATTTTGCATTAGCAATTTCTTCCCGCTAGGTCAAGAACTATGGCAAACACCTTATTGCGTAAGATGAATGTTGGAACTTCTTGACTCCTCTAACAAGATAATATGCTTGTTTTTCCACATTGTGGTATCTTAGTTCCACATCATTCAAAGGAGAACTCATGAAAGCAATCAGGTGCTTGTTTCTGTCATTGTATTTCTGGGTCAAAATGTTGGCACATGAGTGATTTGAAGCAAAAGAGTAAATGTAGAACGACTTCAAATAGTCTAGGCTCACTAGAACAGGTGCCTCAACAATTTATTTCTTAATTTCTTCAAATTCTTTCTTTGCTTCTAGGGTCCACTCAATCTTAGCATCTTGTTTTAGCATAGCATTAAGTGGCTTGACAATTTCAGCAAAGCCTGTAATGAAATTTCTCATGAAGTTGATCTTTCCGAAGAAAGATTTAAGTTATTTCTTGCTACCTGGAAGTGGGACTTTCAGCAAGGATTGAATGCACTCAGGGTCAATGGAGATTCCTCATTCTGAGATAAAATTCCCAAGCAATTTCCCTTCAGTGACTCTAAAACTACACTTCTTTAGATTAAAGGAAACTCCAAATTCCATGCACCTCTGGAATACTTTGCACAAATCAGAGACATGGTCGCTCTGCTTCTTTGAAAGCATAGTCAAATCATCCATGTAGATGATTATGCACTTTCCAATCAGGTCTTTGAAAGCAATGTCCATGGCACACTGAAAAGTGGCACTAGCATTGATGATCTTGAATGGCATTCATCTATATGCAAATGTGCCCCACTTGGTGGTGAATGATGTTTTGTGGCGATCCTCATATTGCACCATTACTTGGTTATATCTAGAATATCTATCGAGAAAGGACATCATCTACGAACCGTTGATGATCTGCAACACTTCATCCAATAAAGGCACTAGATAAGTGTCTTTCTCTGAAGCTCTATTCAGATTTCAGAAGTCCATGCACAATCTAATTTCTCCATTTTCTTTCCTAATCGAAACCAAATTAGCCACCCATGTAGAGTGCCTGACTGGAAAGATGATTTTGGTTGAAATTAATTTCTGCACCTCTTTGTAAATGATTGGCTCCAGCAAGGCATTGATAGGGCATTTTATTTTTCGGAATGGCCACATGTCGAGCTTGAGAGGCATGGTATGCGTGATAATGGAGGTGTCATAAGTCTTCAATTCTTTGTAGCTCCATGCCACCACATCATGATACTTTTGTAAAGCATCAATGATCCCTTTCTTTTCTTCTATAGTACACACCTTGCCAATAAAAACATTTTTTATTTCCTCAATTTTTTTGAGGTTGTGGACGTCACATTGGTTATTTATGGACTCTTTCTTTACTTGTTGGTCCTAATCTCTAATCTGATCTAAGTCAAACATACATTCCATCTGAACCATACCTCATGGAATAGTGTTAGTTTTGAGGTTAATGACCCCTTCTATTTCTATCTCAGCTTCTTCTGGATCAACTTCATTAATGATTTGTGTCGCAAACACATCAAAACTTGTAATGAATTCTAGGGTATGCTTATCATCATTGAATACCTAGAAATGAGTGACATTGTCTGGCATAGATGGTGTGAAATTCAACTCAACAGTGAATTTCTTGAGTCCAAATAAAGAAAGGGGTTGCAAAGTGTTGGTTGCTTGAGCCAAAGCATCAGCTATATGGTTCTGAGAACAAGGAATCATCTATATATTAAATGCATCTAGACTTTTTAAGAGATCTCAGACTCTATGTCTATAATTTTCTAATCTTCTGTCATGACAAGAGTACAACTTCCTGACTTGTTTGACTAATAATTATGAATCTCTGAAAACTTGCAGCATTTTAACATTTTTCCTTAAAGCCATCAAAAGACCATGGACCAAAGCTTTATATTCTGCTACATTATTGGTGCAATAAAATTGAAGTTTGTGGGCAGCAAAGTAAGTCTTACGTGTGGGGCTGATGAGTTTCAACCCGGCACCGACTCCTTCCTTGGATTTGGACCCATTGAAGTGTAGCGTCCAGAATGTAGGTGAGTCCTTAACTTCGGGGCCAATAAGGCATGGCCTCTCCTTTAGTTTTTCACTTGCGTCAAAAGTTTCCTAGGTAGGTGTTGGCTAAGTGAAATCTACAGCAAGTTGCCCCATCAACAATTCTTCTTTGGGGGTGACCCGTCCCTTGATATGTTCCACTGTTGTTTGGCATAAATTACACTCAAACTTGGAATGGGCAGTGTTGTGTACCCTACACCAATTAGGCAGTAGGAGCTCTTGGAAATTCATCCTCACACCCAAACTAAGTTGATCTTGCATGAATTTTTCCATAAAGTTTCTAAATCCAACCAGCAATCCTAAAGTGTTATCTTCAAGAAACTCATCATCGGGTTCTACTAGCATTTCGATGCTCTGAGGTGTATGGTCCAAGTTGATCGGAGGGATACATTGCACCAAGAATACTTCTACAACTATCCCCTCTCTTGAATTTTCCAACTCTTCTTGATATGAGATGGGAGAGTAGTTTCCTAGGTCGGTCTCGGCAAATAACACCTCGTTGGTGTTGTTGTACTCGATAATCATGAACTTCATATGAGGCTCTCAATCTATACGGATCTGATTTGGCAGCCCTTTCTATGGCAGCCACATGTGAGAGTGATCCATTGCAGCATATCCATTCAGCATTCTAGTGAAGTCTCACCCCAGGATAATCCCATAGGTGTTAGAGATGTCTGCCACTTGAATGTCAATGACTTGTTGTACCCTTGGATCTGCAACAATCTGCATTGGGATTTGATTCATTTCTCCCACTATGTTAACCTCGATTTTATCCAGTTGAGTCACTTTTCTTCTTGAAGGTATGGAGGTGATCTTGAGAGATTTGCACACTGCTAGGGGCATGACATTGGTTGATGCTCCTGAATCAAGCAGGCAATTATGCAAATTCTTTCTAAATATCTGGATGGTGGTTAGGAAGGGTAGTGTTTCTAACTTACCTTGGAAGAGGCCCATAGGTGTGTCTACCTGAGCTACCTAAGCTTTGTTCTTATCACCAGCCTTATCCTTAGTCTTCCCAGAGGGCTGATCCTCGGGGTTTTTCCTATTATTCTATTATGATTCCTTTGCAGGCTACTTACCCGTCAACTGATTTTGAGGGGGATCTACCTTCTTCCCATGAATTTATTGAATAACAAGCTCACTTGGAGGGTCTTTGAAAGAGACTCTCTTGGCTAGTATTTCCTATGTCTCCTTAGAGGAGGGAGTTCCATTAATCACCCTAAAGAAGGCATGCTTAACTGTAGAAACCTTAAGTAACTCAAAGGCAGACAAGCTGATTTTGATCTTCTTAAATTCCTCTATGACATTTTCCCATTTGTTGAATTTCGATTCCAAAGGCTCTACCTATGGAAGAGCTAGTGGGTTGGGCTTGTGTCTGGCTTAATTGATTTTGGGGTTGACCTTGAGGCTGGTTTTGTGGCTGGTTTTGAGGCTGATTAAATGGCCTATCCTTGTTGAGGTACTGAGTGGGTACATGAGGAAAACCAAGATTATTGTTGGCATTGGGATCAAGCGATTAGTTGAAGTTATTGGTTGGAGTGGAAGTCATAAAAGGTCCACCCACCTACCTATTCCTAAGGTAGTAGGGATTCGCTCTCTGGTGGAACATATGAACCTCATCTATGTACAGTTCTTCCTCATCTATTGGAACATTGTCTACCAAAGCGAAAAGCTAAGACAAGGTTTCTTCACTACTTACCTCTTTAATTTCATCCTCTTTTGGTGGAGCATCCTCACATTTTGGGACATTGTTTTCACTTCGTGGGAATGGTGCTAGATTGACCATGAGGCAGGAGGATTCATATGGCTATGACAGGACTAGGTCGCGACATCTGGCACTATCCACAACATTCTGAACTTTTACTTGGAATATTTTTGCCGCTATGAGGAACTCAGAGCAGTCCAACTTAAAGTGTCTGCTAGTTTTGTGAATCTGGCACCATCCAAAGAGAGTCACTTTAGGAAGGTACACACCACTAGTTGTCTTTTCAGCATTAGCAGGTTGGTCAAGTGGAGTAGGAACACCCCCGTTGTTGGGCCTAGTATTCCATGTTCTATTTTGTCTTTGGGTCGGCCTCCTTTCAAAATTTTGGTTAGAATTCTACCCTCTTTCATAACTTTGTCCCAAGGAGGGACCTGCATCAGGGTTGTCCCTATTTTCCTTGCTGAGGTTGGCTTGAATGCTTCGCTGGGAAGCTTGCAACTAATTATTTTGATTTCTCAGTTATGTCATCTCTGTGGAAATTTTCTTGATCATTTTGATCAACTCATCAAGCCAATCTTTCTTAGTGTTATTTGGCTGTGGCACTTGATTTTGAAGGAAAATGGGCGAGGCAACCGACATATTTTGTTGTGCTAGGGGAAATTCTAGTCCCTATAGGTATAATGGTGTTTGAGGCTACTGAGAGTATGCCTACTGCTACTAGGGAGCCTGAGGGTAGGTTTTTTGTTGTTGTGGCTACACGTACAAAGGCACAGGAGGCACCTAGTTCATTTGATATCCTAGGTGTGGGAATATGGGAAACTAAGGCACCTTATTCATAAGAGGTGTCTGATGAGCGAACACTTGGTTGAGCCCTTGAACCTGCATTGGATGAGCCACTGGACCCAAGGAAGGTAGCAAACCGAAAATGTTTTGCCCCAAGTTTGTACTGGCAATAACTACCTCCGCATAAGCATCCACAAGTCTGGTTAGGGGTGGTCACATTCTCTTTACCAATGCAGCTATGAGGTTGTCCAATGTTGCATAATAGACTGGAAAGGTAGCAGCATCATTGAATGTATACGGGGCTTTTAAACTTGTGTAGGCTCGGTGGAATCGATCGTTGAAGGAGTCGATTGGTTCATTGATTTCCTTACAAACTGTTGTGAATTGTCAGTATACCTCTGAAGGGCTCATCGGAATCTTGTATTTCTGCAAGAAGGCATTCATCATAAAATCCCAAGATGTAATGGATCCTGTTGGAAAGTTAATATACCAATAGAAGGCCTCTTCCCCAAATGAATAAGGGAAGAGCCTACATGCCACATCTTCATGATCGATCTACATGTCTTTTAGCATTGTTTGGAATATCTTGATGTGCTCCTCAACTGTCCTCTATGGATCTCGAGGATTGAACTTTGAAAAAAAGCTCTCTGAATTCTTGGGCATGTCGTGATAAGCATTGAAGTGTAACGGATAAGTATTTTTCCCAAGCCAAGCCATGAGGGGAGGCAGAGGTGGTATTTTTTGTTGAACAATAACCTAGGGCTACGCAGGGGCTATGGCAGTCAAGACTACACCTTGGACCTAGAGGGGAGGGGAAGAGGAAGCACCCCGACTCTCGGAAGCAAGAGATGGGAAAGCAGTGTGATAAGGATAAGAAGAATGGGTGAAGGTGAAGGAAGTAAGCTGAGTTTGAGGTGAATGGAAAGAGAAGGGAGGTGAAGGAAAAGGTGAAGTGGATGGAATAGAAAAGGAAGAAGAGGATGCGTCCTCCCTCTTAGTCTTTCTTATCCTTGTAGGGGGTTATAGCTCCTGGCTTTGTTTGGAGTAGACCTTAAAATTCTTCAAGACCTCTCAGGGGAGGATGAATCACCTCGATCTAGCTTAACTTATATGCCCTTCTTCTAGTGCCAATTCTGTTGATGGGTGTTTTATGCACTTTCTCAACACAGGCAGTGCATAGGTGCACTACCTCTCTTGAAAGGCAATCTCCAACAACAAGTTGCTGAAAATCACCCAAAGGTCTCTTAGGTGTCAGGTCATCACGTGCATGGAATTGCTCAGTCGATATTTGATGTGATTTTTTTGGTAATCACAGGGAAACTTACAAAGTTTGGCTAGAGATGAGGTGAATCTTAAAATGGAGTTCCTGAGATGGGAAGTTAGTGTGCAGTTTGTTGCAGGTTCGAACAACAAACTTAAACTCCTATTTTATCTTAAGATTTGGCTTTACAATGTGAAATGAACCTTAGCACAGGTTACTTATTAAAAAAAAGGAAAAAGGGGTAGGGAAGAGAGGAGGTTCCTAGATTTGAAACTAGCAATTAACAGTGATCATGGAGGGTTCTACTGTGGACAGCTTCCATAACTCAGAATTTCACTTAACCAGATTACCTCACAGTATCATGAAACTTGTGCAAGATTCTAAGGATTGAAAATATTCCACCATTCATTCACCATAAACATGAATAAACAATAGAAGTTCAAAGCAGCTTTCAATTTAAGTCTAGACTAACTTTACATAGCTTCCTACCATCAATAAACAACAAAAAGTATGGACAAGAAAGGCATCAACACAGTAGAAATCTACACAATCATTGAATAGCATTAACTAATCTACCAAAGTATTCTAAAACATGAAGAAAAATAAAGTAAATCTATCTAGATCGACTAACTATGGGAGACGAACCATGTAACATGCAATAGAAACTCAAGAGTCCGCCAAAAGCCAATGAACTTTTATTAAAAAAATTTGCAGCATGCCTTTACAACAACTCAACTCTCTCTTGAAAATGAGAGGATATCCCCTATTTATATTGTTCAAAAAGAAAAATGAATGGCCAAGATTCACTAAAAACTAGGGTTTCACCTACCCCCAAATATATTACAATTTAAAATATAGTTTTTGTCTTTTCCCTATTTTGTCCTCACATGACAGCATTGTAGCAAATTTTTCTTTTGTTGATTTCCCTTTTACTGTAGCTCCTTTGTGAGGAACTCATCCTCAATAACCAGATTTCCTTTGCTATTCTTGATTGTGGCATATTCTATAAACTTTAATATTAATTCCTAGAGCTTGCTCCATTCCAATATATTCAATTGCATAACCTGAAAATTCAGCTTTCTTAATTTGTGCTTCGCCCTTAATATTAGTGTACATCGAGTTATGAATAGTCGGTTTGTGGCTATCTTAACTCTCTATTAAGTCATATTATCATTATTATATATTTATTTAGTTGTTTAGGTCAGCCTAAGACTTATATAGGTGTGTCTAAGTCGGCCTAGGTGATATCCTAGGCATAAATAGGTATATATAGGAGGTTGTGAGTCTTAATTCATCATCAAGTTGTGAAGTGTGTTCTCATTAGAGATATTTGGAGGTTTCCCCCCTTGAAGTGGCTTGTTATTCTCAGTTATTATCAACTATTTTCATCATATTTCATATCATATTCTCCTATTGTGCAAGTTATTTCATAACAAGTGGTATCAGAGCATGATCTTGGCACCGTAGAGGCAATATTTTTTCTCAATTTTGGATGCGATTTTGGGAAGAGCATATCTTTCAGATTTTGACGAATTTTTTTCTAATTTTTAAAGGGTTTTTGAAGAACATATTAAAGAAGCTACAATCTATATTTCAGAAGAATTGGAGCAGAATTAAGTGAATTATTCTAGAATTAAGGTTTCTACACAAATTTTTTGGAATCTGCATATCTCGTACATCTTGTCAAATTGGAGTTTTTTTTTTATTAGGTTTTTGAATACATACTAAAGGAGATTAAATTAAAAAATTTGGAGGAATTGGATCAAAAATAAGCAAGTTATTGAAAAATTAAAATTTTCACAATTATCACTCTCCACATTGCAAATCTGCTTATTTCTTGGAGATTTTTCTAGGTGAGTTATTTTGGCCCTAGTAAGTTACAGTAAAAATTTAAGATAATTTAATTTTCATTTGTGTGATTTATTTTAAAATTAGTGGTTCCCATCATGACGGGCCCTGCAACAAGGGGCAAAAAGAATGTTGTCACTCCAGGGAAGACTCCTGATAAGGATGGGGTAACAATAGAGGATATTACTCCTAATGAGGAAATCAATAAGTTCAAGGAAGACATTTCCTCAATGAAAATGGATATGTGTGACCTAAGAGGAGATATATCGAACATACGAAACATGTTAAACACCTACATGGATGAACCAAGAAAGGAGTTCTCAAGCGACCAAGGTGAAAATTCTAGGTCAGCTAACATTGACACAAGCTTTAGTACTCCTATGGGATCTAGGAATTTATTTCCAAAGGTGGATATGTGCAAGTTCGATGGAAAGGATCCTCTAACATGGATAAACCAAATGGAGAATTTTTTTGAAGTACACCAAATCCCAAATAGATAAAAGGTCACGATGGCTTCCCTATATCTAGAACCAGATCAATTCATTTGGTATCGTTGGCTTTGCACTCATCGAAGGAAAAAGGGGCTCACCGTCTCGTGGTCAATTTTTACAGAGGAAATCCAAGCACAATATAGCAATAGCATGACAGACAACTTTTTCAACCAGCTGGCTAAACTTGAACAAATAGGATCAGTTAAGGATTATATTCAACAATTCCAAAATCTGTCCTTAAGATTGGATACAATTACGGAGGAAAACTTGAATGATTTATTCTTGGGGGGTCTCAAGGATCACATTCAGCATGAGGTACACATGTTTAGCCCTATCTCCATAAATGAGTCTTTTATCTTAGCACGCAGGGTAGAGGAGAAGTATTTTATTCCTAAGAAGCAAGGGGCTAATGTGACAAGAGAGAAAGGATATTCAACACCTACTAGGTTGACTCCACAAAAAATTGAGGAGAAAAGAGAAAAAGGGTTGTGTTTCAATTGTGATAGCAAATACAGTCAAGGACATAAATGCAGTGAAAAGAAATTGTTCTATATTGAAGGTCCAAGTGAGGAAGAAGAGGAGGAACCCATACTAGAAGATGAAAGGGATTCAAATGAGGAATCACTTGATTCTCAACCAATCATTTCTTTTCATGCACTCTCAGGTTTCAATGCTCCACAAACTCTCAAGGTGGTGGGATTCTTAAAGAAGCAGAAGGTAATAGTGTTGATTGACTCAGGTAGTACTCATAATTTCATCAACAAAAAGTTAGCTACTCATCTAAATTATTTTATATATCCAGCTCCAGAGTTTCAGGTTTTGATTGCAGATGGCGGTATAGTTAGTTGTTTAGGGAAGTGTCATAGCATTAAATTATCCATGGGAGATTATCAACTTGATAACCCAATGTATGCAATATCCATGGGTGCAGCAAATATTGTTTTGGGACTACAATGGCTTACTACATTGGGAACGATTGAGATGAACTTCCAAGAACTATTCATGAGATTTAAATAAGAAGGAAGGGTATTAGAGCTAAGGGGGTTGAAGGAAAAATCCCCACAAATGGTATGCTCTCATCAAATTCAAAAGTTTCTTAAGAAAGGAGTGGATGGATTTGTGGCCCAGTTATGTTCATTAGAAGTCTCTCAATCTAATGCTCCTACTCATCCAAATTTGCAAGCAATAATTGATCATCACTCAGTTGTTCTTGGAGATATGCCTAAAGAAATTCCTCCTAAGAGGGATCATGATCATGCCATATAGTTAGTTTTAGGGATCCAACCACCGAACATCAGCCCTTACAGGTATCCACACATACAAAAGAGTGAGATAGAAAAAATTGTTGAGGAGATGCTCGAGGCAGGAATTATCAGGCATAGCCAAATTACTTACTCCTCGCCTGTGGTGATGGTACGTAAGAAGGATGATACTTGGCACATGTGTCCATACTATAGAGTGCTCAATATGTATACCATTAAAGATAAGTTTCCTATTCCAGTCATCGATTATTTGCTAGATGAATTGAATGGAGCTATGCATTTTACCAAGTTAGATCTTAGATCTGGTTATCACCAAATTCGGATTAAGGAGGAAGATATTTGTAAGACAGCATTTCAAACTCATGAGGTTCATTATGAATTTTTTGGTGATGCCATTTGGTCTTACCAATGCACCATCTACATTCCAAATTTTGATGAATTCCATTTTTAAGAAGTTCTTGAGAAAGTTTGTGTTAGTATTCTTTGATGATATCTTGATTTATAGCAAGACTTGGGAAGAACATTTGCAACATGTGGATCAAGCATTAAAAATACTTGAAGATCATAAACTATAGCCATCCAAGTGTGCTTTTGGTCTTAAGGAGGTGGAGTATTTGGGACACATAGTTTCACATGGAGTAAAGGTGGACCCTAACAAAATTAAGGCTATCATGGAATGGCCTATTCCAAAAACCATTAAGAAACTGAGGGTTTTCTTGGGATTTACAAGGTACTATAGAATATTTGTGAAGAATTATGGTCGTATAGCAGCACCTCTCACCACTCTATTGAAGAAGGATTCTTTTCATTGGAACGATTCTGCCAATACAACATTTGAGAGATTAAAGGAGGCTATGTGTACAACTCCAGTGCTTGCCACTTCTGACTTCACCAAGGAATTCATTGTGGAATGTGATGCCTATGGAAATGGGATAGGATCAGTGCTCATGCAAGAAGGTCAACCAATTGCTTTTGAGAGTCATCAATTAAAGGGTAAGAATCAACTTAAACCTATTTATGAGAAGGAAATGCTAGCAATCCTCCCTGTAGTTAAACAATGGAGGCCTTATCTATTGGGTAGACACTTCAAGGTTAAGACAGATCATGATAGCCTAAAATATTTTTTGGAACAAAGACTATCTTTTGAAGAGCAACAAAAATGGGTCACTAAGATGTTAGAATATGACTTTGAGATTGTATATAAGAAAGTGAAAGAAAATATTGTAGTAGATGCACTTTCAAGGAAGGATGAGAAAGATGAAGCCTTATTGCATGCCCTTTCAATATTACAAGAAAATTGGGTGGAGGAAGCCAAAGCAGAGTGGAAAAATGATGTTGAGACAAGTAATCTCATCGAACAATTAAAAAAGTGATCATAGTAGTTCATATAAGTTTTGTTGGAAGGGAGATACTCTTTGGTATAAAGAGTGTTTGTATCTCTGCAATAATTCCACTCTTAAACAAAAGATTCTCACAGAGTTGCATGAGTCTCCATTGGGTGGTCATTCAGGATTTTTGAAGACATACCATCGAGTCAAGCAAGATTTTTTTTGGGAAGGGCTAAAAGGTCATGTTCAAAAATTTGTGGCTGAATGTTTGGTTTGTCAAAGGAATAAAGGGGAGACAATTAAGACACCAGGTCTCTTGCAACCCTTATCTATTCCTAGCTAGCGTTGGGAAGAGGTATCCATGGACTTCATCACAGGGCTTCCCAAATCTAAAGGTCATAATTTCATCATGGTAGTAGTTGATCGCCTCACTAAATATGCACATTTCATTGCATTATCACATCCTTTTACAGCAAGTGCAGTGGAAAAAGATTTTTTGGATAATATCCAAAAGCTACATGGTACACCTAAGGTTAGTGTTAGTGATCGTGATCATATCTTCACTAGTCACTTTTGGAAAGATTTATTCTCATGTTTGCGTACTCAATTGGCTCATAGCTCTTCATACCACCCTCAATCAAATGGGTAAATTGAGGTTGTTAATAAGTGTTTGGAAGGATATTTGTGTTGTTTCACTTCAGAGAAATAGCCTCAATGGGTAGATTGGCTACCACTTACAGAATGGTGGTATAACACCTCTTTTCATAGCTCATCAAAAATGTCTCCATTTTTGGCACTTTATGGATATCATCCTCCTTTCATCACATCATCAATAAAGGTTTCACCAAGAGTTCAGGAAATAGAAGACCACTTGCTTCATCAACAAAAAGTACTTTCAGGACTTAAGGAGAATTTAGCCATGGCACAAAATCGAATGAAACAACAGGCAAACCAACATCGTAGTGAAAGAAGTTTTGAAGTTGGGGATTGGATCTTCTTGAGATTGCAGCCTTATAAGAAAATCTCACTAAAGCAACAAAAAAAGAATAATAAGTTGTCTCCAAGGTATTATGCTCTATACCAAATCATGCAAAAGATCAGTAGTGTTTCCTACAAGCTAGAGTTGCCACCAACAACAAAGATACATCAAGTTTTTCATGTTTCCTATTTGAAGAAGGTAATTGGGCATAATATTCCCACTCAAACAACCCTACCAAAGCTCGATGAAGAAGGAAGAATCATTTTGGAACCAGAGTGCATTTGTCAAACATGCACAAAGAAGCTAAGGAATAGAAATCTCACTGAGTATCTCATCCAATGGAAGAATTTACCAGTTGAAGATGCCACATGGGAGGACAAGGAGTTCATTCAAAAGAATCCAAACTTGATTAGCATTGAGGACAATTCTTCTTTGAAGAAGGGAGGCATGCTAAGCCCTTAAAATTAGTGTACTTCGAGTTATGAATAGTTGGCTTGTGGCTATCTTAACTCTCTATTAAGCCATATTATCATTAGTATATTGTTATTTAGTTGTTTAGGTCAGCCTAAGACTTATATAGGTGTGTCTAAGCCAACCTAGGTGATATCCTAGGCATAAATAGGTATATATAGGAGGTTGTGAGTCTTATTTCATCATCAAGTTGTGAAATGTGTTCTCATTAGAGATATTTGGAGGTTTCCCCCCTCGAAGTGGCTTGTTATTCTCAGTTATTATCAAGTATTTGCAGCATATTTCATATCATATTCTCCTATTGTGCAAGTTATTTCATAACAATTTGTTGGTGAGGATATCCCAATCCATGTCATACTTTAGTGTGTTCTTCATTACTTGCTCAGACTGAGAAAAGACTCGTGTAGCAAAGCCCAAGTAATTGGGTGTTAATGCATCTATGGTTCCTCTTTCCAACTTCTTTTGGAAGTAGGGCTCTAATTTAGCCACATCCAGCTCACTTGTGGGCAGATCAAGATCTATCAACAACTTTAAATATTATGTACAATTTTCTCTGACTTCCTTAGCCCAATCAATGTCCATTTCTACATCATGGAACACCCATTCCCATACCTCTTTTCGATGGTCCAGGCTCAACTTCCAAGTTTCGGCGAGCCAGTGGTCATCTTTCACCAAGTTAATCTCCTTTTCCCATAATCTATCTAGTATCTTGAGGATGGCCTCAAGTTTGTGGTATGCAGTTCCATATAGATTGGGGAAGTCGGTGCAAAACTTCCTTGTACCTCTGAGTATCCTTAACACCTCCAAGAACCTATTGGCGGTCTTGACTGCATGTCTAGAGCCCATACTATCATTGTAAAGGAATTGCCCAAACCAATCTTCTGTGGCCTTTGTCCAATTCTTTCTCTTCTCAAGCTTGTCAATCTCAAGCCCATACTGCCATTGTAAATGAATTTCCGGAACCAATATTTTGTGGCCTTTGTCCAATTCTTTCTCTTTTCAAGCTTGTCAATTTGCTCCTTGGACAACAATTGTGGTGGAGCCAAGGCTATGGTAGGGAGTTCTTCCATTGATGACCATTTTTGGATATATGTTGTTGAATCAGCCACTTGTGCTTTCAATTCTTCCTTGGATATATTTTCTTTATGCATTTGATGTACCACTATGGCAGCAGACTCTTGGAGATGATCTATTTTCTATTCTCTGGTGGTTGTCCCCAAATTGATGTTGGATACATCATAACTTATCCCTTCTTCACCCACAACTAACATGGAAATTTGCACGGTCCTAGACCTAGAAGCATCCATGGTCAATTTGGATCTGACTTTAGGCTTCTTTTCTTTCTTTGTGTTGACCTAGGCTTGGGCCAAGATGGCCTCCAGCCTTACCCTTGGATCCTTTAATGTTGTGGTTTTCTTTTCTAATTATTACTCAAGCCACTCGGGCATTTGAGATTCCCCCTTTGGTGATTCTTGACCTCCTTCTTCCTCTCCATCGGTGTGTTGGATCTCGAGTTCTCTATTCCTTGGAGCTTCTCACTCTGTCCTTCCTTCCTCCTCATCAGAATCCTGAATAAATACTATCTCCTTCCACGGGGACTTAGAGGTAGCATTCTCTTTGGGGCTATCTACCCCTTTAGTTTCCTTTTCTTCTTCTTCATCACGCTCATGCTTCTCAAGTTGTTCCATTTCTAGGATCTTATTAGCTTCAGACTCTTCTTCGAGTTTATCTTCTTTATTTTCCTCTTTCTTATGTTGTGGCAGCACATCTTGTTCTTTCTTTTCTTTCTCTTCTCGCTCTCTTGAGAGAGGCATTTCTTCACCATGTTTGGGAATTTCTTCCTGCTCCCCAGTTGGAAGTTCAGTATCTTCCTCCATTTTATCACTTGACTCCTTTTCTTCTTCGAAAGGTGGCCTTTCTACTTCCTCTCCAACATCCTTCAACTATCAAGCTAACTCTTCCTCAAGGTACGCATCGAAGGCTTCTACAATATATTTAGTGCCACCCTCTTCTTCATCACCATCGGAGGATTTTGTTTCTTCTCCTTCATGGACCACCTTATCAATTTGCAAATGTTGGTGCTTTGGGTGTTCATGATAGTCATCTGCTTCCTCCCCCAATTCCTTTGTTGCTTCCTTTTCTTTCCTCTCTAACTCCTCAAAAATCTGCATGGTAGCCTTCATTTTTGGTGGTTCAGTAGGAGGAGTTGAGGTAGGAATGTTGGCAAGAATCTGCGCTAGGGCAGATTGAATAGTTGGATTCATTAATACTTCAAAAATCTTTGTAGGAACATTTTGCATATTTCGGGAGAATGCCTCTAGAAGTGAGAGCGCAGGCATTGGTATTGTTGTTGTGGCTAGGGGTAGTGATGTAGTTGGAGACATGGAAGCAAAGGAGAGCAAAGAAGTGGTGCCAGAAGAAGAGTCTATGGTCACAACCTGCACGGTGGGTGGAGAAGAATCAAGGTGGACCAAGATATCCACCACAAGCAGAGAAGTAGTAACCACCACCTGAGAGGCAGGTAGAGGGGTAGCAGTAGTAGATGCAGCAGGTGGAGATTTTGGTTACTCAGCCTCCATTTCCTCTCCCTCGTGAAGTGGATCTTCTTGAATGGTAGGAATCTCTATGAAACTGCCTGATCTCTTATGTTTCTTAGAAGTTTCTCCCTCTGAAGCCTTTCTTGCATACGCCTTAGGGTTGGTTTGTTGCTCAGCAGCTGCGTTTATCTTCCTTGACCTAGTGGACGGAGGAGATTTTGATGTCTCTCCTAATGGGGTAGCAACTATCCCACTGTCTGTTTCACTTGTCGGCTCATTCTCGAGCCCTTCATAGGTCAAAGTGACCCCTTGCTGCTTCAATTGAGCAATTTTCCCATCAATCCACTCTTTTTTTTGGCCTCGATGGGCTTGGTTAGAATATAAATGCCTTCAACCTTTTTCTCATCCTAGTCAATCAGTGGCAACGGGAGATTGGCAACTACGTTTTACCAAGGATCTATTACTATATTTTCATCTTCTACTACCTGATTTGGTACGGGAAACAAGTTGACCTTTACGAAATATGTTGTCATTCGCATATAGTTCCTCATTCGCACTTCATTATCATCTTTGCAATTATCCCAAAAGTCCTCAACACTATGTAAATGGGTGTATTCAGGTCCAACCACCCTCTTGAGTTTTCCATAAGGGTCCATCTGTGGTCGGGCAGTGTGGAGTCTCAAATGGTATTCCCCCAGTTCTTTCTTCGAATTGTTGGCACACTAAGAGGTATGGAGTTCATATAGCCCTTTTCCAAAGGAGAGGGGATAAGGAATCCCTTCCTTATGCTTGCCACTCAAAAGGGCATGTGCATGTAGTAGCTTCCAAGAGATTTCTAACAGTATTATTTGATCATTGGGATAATGGGGAATCTTATATGGTCTTTCTTGAAAGCCTTCAGCACGAATGTAGGTGAACTTTGGATAAGAGATGAATAAGAAGGAAAAAAATTAAGGAAAGCATTAGAACTGTGGGAGACTCTTCTTTCAAAGTCACCCCCGAGCAATCTGATAATATGACCTATGAAAGCATCATTGACTCTATTGTATTCCCTCTTGAAGTTTCTAAATTATAGTTGATGGTACTTATAAACTTTCAGCTCCCTGCCTGGTTCCTCGTCTGGGGCTTTGACTAAGCCTTTGTATTGCATTCTTTCAATGAATGAATAGACCAAGTAAGATGCCATGTAAAATATGGAGGTCTTCTTTATAGCCATAAATTGTTCGTGGAAGCGATCACTGATTATCCCTACCCAGTAGAACTTGGCTTCTCCACAGAGAATCTCTTCAACGAAGTACAACATCTATTCTTGGAAGTAGGCTTCAGTTGGAAGGCCCATTACTCTACTTAACAGGATCACCAAATCATGATAATCTTCATAAAAATCGCTACAGAAGAGCTCCTGGGGAACCTTTGCAAAACGGCCCCTCTTCTCCTTTAACCAATACTAATTAATAAGTCTTTTACACTTGAGGGGGTCTTGATCCCACATACCTTGCCATCATCCATGGTTGGCACTTCCATCTCCCCGAAGGTAGGGATATGGAAAGTCCTTGTTATTTCCTTAGCAGATATGTCTGCCAAAACATTTTCGTCTCTATCTACTATGGTTCTGATCTCTTCTTGGTATGCCTCTCTACAGGTCATAACAAGTTCGAGGGCGATGAGTGTAGGAGGAAAGCATGTGGCTTTAGCCAACCCACTACTTCTAATATTTCTTGCATTCTTTTTTTACAGTTGATTTAGACTCTTTGCTTGAATTCATCGATGTCTATATGTCTTATGTTTGTGTCAGAGACCTCATTCCAGGTTGAGGTTACTTTGGAGTTCAGAGGTTCCCCTTGGAACTTATACTTCATTTGGTCCTTGTCATCTTTTCCACGAGGTGCCTTAGTTTTCTTTCCTTTGTCTTTCTCCATAGCCACTCCCGAAGGCTCTGCACCTGATTCCATATATCCATCAAGCAAAAGAGAGGTGAGAAAAATTAAGCATGAAAACATGGAAATGTTAGCCAAATCTCTGCAAAATGGTGTTAGATCAGATAAGTCATCATTCAAGAACCCCAACATTTCCTTCAGATATTCCTTAGCATGTTGCACAAGGGAGTTTGAATAATTCAGGCCCCAAGGGTCGAACTTCCCTAGGCTGATGGCTGCTTTAGAACTATTGCAGGAGGGGCGGAAATCAAGGCACAGCGGCCCGCCTATCCCGAACCGCCTTCATGTTTGATCAATTTCAAGGGTTGATCAAGGAGGTTGCCCAATTTTAACATGTGGTTCAAAGTCAATTTTGTGATTGGAGGGCATTTGGATCATCTTTTGGGCAATCAAAATCATAAAGGAGCTTTGTTGTTCAAAATGGCTCTGGCGGGATGTCATTCTAGCGACGGAGTTCCGACGGGCAAGACCCGCAGCTCTAGAGGGTAAGGGTATTGCTTCCTTGTAGTTTCGGCATTGCGGTTTTTCATGGTCGGGAAGCTGCTCAATGACTGCAATTTGAGATGGCGGACACCACGCGGAGGTCCAATGGGGCCGACCTGCGAAACCGGGTCCAAATGTAGGTGGGTCCATCATGTTTACTTCATTGTTTTCATTTGAGGAAGCTCATCGGAAAATAGGAGGTTGGGTATCAAGCAGCGGAGGGAGTGGGCAACATAATCTTTTGATAGTCTTTTGCAAAGAGCGGCATTGTCAAGACAGAAACCTGCAGGTGGAATTCCGCCCTGCGGGCCCTACAAGTCTGGAGGATGACCTCGCCTTATTTTGGCATCTAAGTTCACTACAAACCAGAGATAGCAGGCGGATGGTTGGTGATAGTCGTTCATGATGGAAAAAGCTAGACAGTGGTTTGGTAGGGGAAACCCATGGGACCAAGTCCGCAGAAGGCATAGGCGACACTCTTCACTCATTGTTAGTCAGGTAGCTTTGGATGAATCGAGCCCCGCCTAGCGGGCCGACAGGGGCATCCTTCTGTTTGGATACAGTGAAACTAGGGCGGAATCCCGATGACAAAAACATGCAAGGAACGGTCCGCGAAAGGGTGATTTGGCACTTAATAATTTCATTTCGTTGAGCTCGGGCGGTCCCAACGGGTGCGGGATTCGCAACACGGAAGGACAATAGTCAAAGGTCGCTCAGTGTGGCGAAACACCCATGGTGACCCACAGACAGATGTCCACATGACGAAGTCCGTAGAGGGGTCACTTAGTTACTTCGTAGCTTTGAGGACAAGGAGGCACTGGGGAGATCAAGCTTCGAGGTGCGGAAAGTCGGGCATCGATAGCCATTAGGAATGGCGAAGCTAAGACGGAGTCTCGTGGACGGAAGTCTACGAGCAAAGACCAGTGATGTGCTTGCACCGTAGGATTTTGACAACTTTAAGTTCAATGGATAACCGTTAAAGCGGACCCTGTAGGCCGAAAGGACGAGGTTATATAGTCGTTGGAAACGGCGAACATTGAGGAGTATCTCGCAACAAGTTCATGGACGCGGACCCGAAAGGGGTGATGAAAGTCATTTTGTGTCTTAACATTTTCTAAGGAATTAACAACGACGAAGTTGTGCTTGCGAGCCCACAAGGAGTGATTTCCTTGTCTTAAGAATGGCCATGGGTGATTGAATTTTTGTGAGCCATCTATGGGGAGCTTTCAAGGTTTATCAATTTTTTGCTTCGTGGGTTTTGTCTGCCATGGTTAATTTTAACTAGATTTAAAGCTTTCCTTAGAGATTTTAACAATTTTCGATGAAACAAAGGAAAACTTAAAAGAATACATGCAGTGGAGAACTGACCTCAAAGATCCGATGAAGATGAATGAACTCACAGTGAATAGCACGGTTGAATCGGCAACTGGGCTCGACAAGCGCAACGGCAGCGATTGCGAGGCTCTCTAACTAGCTCTGATTCACTCTAATCAAACTGACATGTGAAAATGGCATTTCATTGTTGGCTATTTATAGACTTAACTGCATTTAATGCCCCTATTTAATGCAGGTACGACGGGTCGGAGAGTTGGTGATCAGTCGAATTTTCAAAAGCAGTCGCGGGAGGGGCAGAGTCCATAGGGCGGATAGCTATTGGAACTTAACCATTGGAAACGCGATGGAATGGCGACCAGAGAGGCAGGTCCTGGGATGCGAAGGGATTTGGTCCATCGGCCATTTGAAACAATGAATATGTTAGGGAAATCCGCAAAGGGTGGCCCGCATGGGCGGAGCCGCAGGGCTCCAAGGACGCCAGTTTTGAAAGGAAAAGGAAAACTAGCAAGGGACTTCCGCAAAGGCCTAAAGCCTTGAAAATTTCAGGGTGATGAAACATGGTCGATTTGAGATGACTCTTTTTAGGTTCACTGACCACATGGGACACAAAATTAGGGGCACGCAAAATGAGGAAACGACAAAACAACCCAGCAAAGTGAAGGAAAGAGAAGGTCCTCATTCTGAACGAGACTTCTATGTTGAAGGCACAACAAATAGCATGACTCAAATTCTAACTTACTCGATTATTGGTGTTGGATTAGCAATAAAATGAATGCAAAGGCCAAAATATTCCACAAACAAACATGCACAGAATAATGCCAAAAGCTATCTTAAAATTGAATCTAAAATATATAATGAACTCCATGTATTTGTAAGACAAGAAGGAAGAAGGAAAGGAGTAGACTATTGAATAACCCTCCAAGAAGTGTGATACATGTGGAACATTTGGGACAAGTGTGAGGACATTTGTTAAGTCCCTGTGAGGTGAGACAAAATAATCTCTAAGATCAAGTCTAGTGTAAGTAGGTCTACTAGGTAAAAGTAAACTAGATAGATAAAAAAATCACACTAACACCTCCCGAGTTTGATACTTAGGGAGAAAGATAATCACTAAAAAAAGAGTCCTAAAAACTATGCTTGATGAGGTACTTAAATAAAAATAAAAGTCTCTCACAAATAGAGTAAAAGATAAAACCTTGTTGGAAAATTACTCTCCAAAAAAGATAACTAATATAAATGAAAACTAAAGACCTTCAAGGACAACTTTCTTCACCCCAAGTATATGTCACAACTTAAGATATTGATGTGATACTAAATTTTTAGTGAAGATATCTACAACTTTCTTCTAAGTAGACAAATACTCTAAGGAGAGAACACCATCATGGATGAGTTGTCAAATAAAATGAATTTGTATCTCAATGTACTTCATCCTCTAAGGATCCATTAGATTGCAAGAAATATGAATGGTACTTTTCTTATCACAAAAGGAAAATTAGGACAATCAGGTGGTAGACCAAATTCTATCATAAGTTATCAAAGTCATAGAACCTCCTAGCTAGCAATAAATACACCTTGATATTCAGCCTTAGTTGATGATAATGCAATAGTGGTTTGTATCTTACAAGACCATACAATTAAACCTAAACCAAAGAATAAAATAAATCCAAAAGTGGACTATCATGATTCAACTACATCAACCTTATCTAAGCTAGTGAAGCCTATTATCTTAGAAGCTCCTAATGTGTATTGTGGTTCCCTAATATAGCTTAAAATACCCTTGGAAACCTTCTAATGACTCTCATTAGGATCATGGGAAAAGAAAGAGGCGATCCCAACAATGAATGTGATATAATATAAGTGGGGGCAAATATGAAATATTGTTAACTAACTATTTGTACAAATTAGCATCAACACTAGTTGTGGTTGAAGTGAAAATCAAAGTGGCATTAGACTAAAATAACATGGAAGCAAGATCACAATCATCCATGCTAAACTAATAAATAAATTCAATGGAATTATTTTGTGGATATATAGAGATCCCTTTAGTAGACTATAGAATATAAAGATCAATAAAATGATTAAGGATCCTAAGATTGGTCATGTAAAAGTGCTCCATCACAGTATCTTGACTATCCTAAAGCATGGATGAGGAAATAGTAGTGAGAATAAAATAATCTATATACAAGACTAATGTCAAAATATCATCTTCTTGTATTTAAATATACATTATGTGATCTATATGGTAATGGATGATATCAAAAGCAAGCAAGAAACCATCAATCTTCGCATACCAAGCTCGAGGGGATTGCTTGAGACCATACAATGAAAATTGAATCCTGCAAATAAGTGAATATTCCTACATAAATCTTAGAGGTTTATCCATGTATATGTCCTCATGAAGATCATTGTGCAAGAAATAATTCTTCTCATCCATCTAAAAAATTGTCCATCTCTAAGATATAGTAATAAAAAATACAAGGAAAATATCTGAGAGTAGTCAATATCCTCAACATGTGAAAAACTTAACTACAAGATGTGCCTTATACCTTTTAATAGAACCATTAATTAAAAACTTGGTATGGTACACCCACTTTCACCAAACCATCTTTTTTCCCTTAGAAAGAGAAATAAGATCATGTTTATTATTCTTCATCAAGGAAGAATACTCATCTACTATAACACGATCCTACTCTAGAATATCAAAATCCTTTAAAAAGTATATAGATTTGTAAATATATTATGACTCAAAATACTAGTGCCAAAATTTTGTGAGTGGGTGCAGCGAGAACTCATAAGATCACCAACTAAAGATCTAGACTCTTCAATATTACTGTGTGACCATCTAGGCTAAGCATGTGTAAGACGAGCTAAATATGGTGATGAAAGTGGTGGTGGAAAAAAAATACCATCTAAAGAATCCTCAAGTGTAAAGTTAATCTTCATGTAATGAAGTAGGTGGAGTAAGTAGTGAGGATGAAGTGGATGGGGGATCCATCTATGTGAAGAACTCATCAAGTTGAAAACATCTACAAAATTAGACATCTCTAGTGGTTGGATCAAACAACTAATAAGAATTCACAATCTCACAATAGCCAACAAAAACAAATGGTTGATTTTTCTTCTTCACTTCCTTCTATCGAATATCTAGTATGAATGCCCAAGCCTCACTACTAAATACCCTGAAAAAGGAAACATTAGAATTAATATTGGACCAAGCCTCGTATGGAATAATATTCTAAATTTTCTTGCGGTGAGTATTATTCTAAATAGTTTTGACACAATTAGCTAATTCAACCCAAAATATGTGGCCATAGACTATGATGATGACTAAAGTATAAAATTTTCTATCTCCCTTAGTGATGTGTTCTTTCTTTCAATGACACCATTTTTTTGAGAAGGTTAGGGAACTAAATACTAGTTGTGTAATTCATGCTTTATGCAGTAATTCTAAAAGAATCGGTTCACATATTCCAACCATTATCTATATGCATATACTAAATCGAAGAACCTAATTGCTTCTCCACTAACACCTTGAATTTCCTAAATGTGGTGAAGATGTCACTCTTATAATTTATAAAGTAAAACCATGTGTGACAAGAGTAATCATCAATGATGGTGAGAACATAGTTGGCTCCAAAAATAGGAGTTATAAATAATATGAAGTCACTACAAACCAAATCAATTAAGGTTGTATAATAGTGAGCCATACCCTTAGCAAAGGGTTTCTAATTATGTTTATCAAGGACACAACCTTGACAAAATCTCTTTGTGCATGAAACCTTAGGAACACCAAATACCATATCTTATGTACTAAATTATTAAAGATACCTATATTTGAGGTGTTAATTTTTTTTGTGCCAAAGTATTCTTAAAGAATCCACAAGGGCAATGTGTAATTATCCACAAGATTACCCAAAACCATGGAATTTTACAATCTAGACCTATGATTAGCACTTCCTAAAGAAATAATTTTCTTAGGATATATTTCTATAATAACTACACTATGTGGGGAGAAATCAATTGCTTTCCATCCCTATTATGGAAAATCTAGTATATAAAGAGAATATTGATATAAATATTGAGAACATAGAGAATAGCCTTAATGCAACCATAAATCAATTGAATAATACTTGACCCCAAAATTGATATATATAGAGTTATCCCCTATAATATGAGAAGTAGATCTATAAAAGAGTTTCAAGTAGATCATGCAAATTGGTCATGTTATGGGAGGCTCTTGAGTCAAATATCCAACTCTTTATGGGTGGATCCAAACCTTTGGTTGTAAGTGCTTGACCCTTGCTAGGTTTGGGAATATAAATATTGTGTTCCTTCATGATCTCTTTCAAGTATACAATCCTTTGATGACAAAACTTTATTTCATGATTTTGTAGTCCACAATAAGTACATGGTACTCTATTTTTCTTCTTTATCACAGAAGCTCTCTTACTTAACTTAGAAGAAGAAATGGATTGTGTATCAAATTTTATTTTCAACTTGGAAGAAATTTTACTTGCTAAAGTAAACTTTTCCTTAGGTTTTGAAGACTTCTTTCCTTTACCTTTAGATATTTGTATCATTAATGTTTGACTCTTTAAAGAACTAATTGGATCAATGGAAATAAACTTAGATTTTTCCCTTGTGAATCTCTCACAAAAATTCTCAAAATTATGCATCTAAATTCAACACCAAGAGCATCTATTATAGAGTAAAAATTAGAAGAAAAAACATGATATGGGCCTTTCAAATTTGATATGATCAAGAAAATACATTCTTTTTCTGATTTTACTTAGTCATAGCCTTGAATATGAGAAAGTAGAGACTTAAATTTTACTAATAAGTCTTCATTTGAAGGAAAGGAATTAAGGGATAGGATTGTCAATTCAACATACAATTAAAGAGCATAGAATTCATTGACCATAACAAATAAATCATTCAATTATTTTCACATTTAATTAGTTGATGCACAACTTACAAGATGAAATTGAGAATTATAATATACATGTAAGCCAATGATTCTTATGCATTCATCTATTTTTTGTTGATATACAAACTATTCATATTATCTTGCAAGTTGTATTTATTACTCACTTTAACATTTTCCATATACTTTTAGATTGAGGAAGTTGTTGAAATTTAAGCTTCCAGGTCTACTACTTGTGTGGAGTTAAGAGATTAATTTTAGAATCTATACTAAAACACAAAGAGGCACTTGAAATTGTGCCTCAAAATCTCTTTGTGAGAGAATGAGGCTAAGTGCAAGAATCAAAAAAAATGGAAGGGATTTTCTATTTATGGATTTGATGCCATGTTGGAGAAACAATAAAATGAATACAAAAACTAAAGAAAAATTATAGATAAATATACATACAATAATACCAAATATTATCATAAAAGTGAATCAAAAATATATAATGAACTCGTATTTATAGGACAAAGTGGAAGAAGGTAGGAGTATACTGCTAACTAATCCTCCAAGAAATGTGACACATGCTTGAAACTTAAGTGTGAGGATGTGTCGTAAGTCCCTATGAGGTGAGAGAACAAAATATAAATACTCTTAATGAGCTTAGGTATAGTATGAATAATTCTATTAGATAGGTAATTAACACTTTTCACACTAATAGTTAGGAGCCATGAAAATGCCTAATAGAAAAAATCACTTGAACTAGCATGATATATTGCTAGGTGATCCAAACAATAGTGGCTAACTAGGTGCACCTCACTAACCAATCACCATGCTCGTGCTTTAATTTGGAAATCATATGGAAAGTGTTATCATGTGTGAATGTGGATATGTGTGTTTGCACATGTGATTAAAATAGATTCCCCCCTTAAAATATGTGCATATATAATATGTAAATAATTTAAGGTAGTTTAAAGGGGAAGAAAGAAAAGAGGGAAACCTAAGGAAGGGTGTGTGCCCCAAAATAGTTGCATAGAACTATATGCAATTGATTTTAAGGTAGATAAAAGGGGATAGAGTAAGAAAAGCTCCTTAACAAGGCTACATGTAGGGTTTTTTCACATAGAACAAGTTGTCCACTCCCCCAAAATATGTTTGAGGACAACAAAGATGAAGACGATTTTGTTGTTGCCCAAGAAAAAAGATGGTTACACTTGAATTGTGTCACCATGGAATGGAAATGAGAAAATAAAGAAATATGTGTGGCACAAAATAGGCATCATCACAATGGAGTGAATAATCAAGAGAGAAAGCAACAACTCATAAAGGGGAAGTGATTTCTTGGCTCAACCAAGTCCACTTCACAAGGAGAATAAAGTAGGGTGTTCTCTAGAGGTAGAGTTGTAGCATGAGTGAATGTAGAACTTATAGTAGGAATGCTAGTAATGGAATAAAACAACTTATCATCACAAGAAGAGATATGTGTATTAGTTATGATTGAAACAGAGGACATGTAGGGTATAAGAGGGGCCTCAAAAGTGGTAGTGTGTTTGGCCTTGTCCAACAATAGAGTAGTAACATCAAGCAAATATGAGAGGGTGTATTGCAAAAAAAGAGTGATAGCACCCTCATCAAGAAGATCTTAAATTTTATATTTCAAATAATGGAAACAATTGGTAGAGCGGCCAAATACCGTATGGTATGCACATGAAATAAGGGATGAGGAACTATACTGAGGAGGATGTTGAAATTGGATGGGTGTAATGGTTATAAGCTTGGATTCTATGAGAATGGATATGATATGCTTAGGAGGGTTGGTAAGAGAAGTATAGTATGTAGGTTTAGGTTTGGATGGATAGGAAGAAGATTAGGTAGGTGGAGATAAGTCATTAGGGGGATCCATGGGTGGAGAGATAGGAGAGGGTTCATTGTATTTGAGGTGAGATTTTCCTAGAAGGATTTGATCAATTTAAAGAGTGAATAAAAATGCTTAAATTTTTGCAAAATTTAAAAGTTGCAAAATGGACAATTTAATTTCCTAGCAAGTCAAACGACCAAACTAATGACACGAGTACATACCTCTAGAGGCCATAAAAACTTGCAAGGAGCCATAATCAATTATTTATATCATTGTGCAATTGTCGAAAATTGCACAACAAACTGAATTTTTGTACTTCCTTTGTAAATTGGGCCCTCCAACAAGGTGCTTAAAAAAAATAGTTCAGGCCTCAAAACTCCTCCAACAACCACGAAAACAAAGATATAGGCACTTAAAGACAAAATAACATCTGGGTCATCACCAAAACTAAGCTACCTAAAACTTTTTACAAGACCCCTCAGACTCACTTCAAAATGGTGACGCGTTAAAATTCATCACAAAACTCATCCAGAATGCATGAAACTGAGCATGCATGATCCTTATGATTTACCAAAAACTTCTACCAATCGAGATTTCATGACAATTTGTGGATTGGGAAATTTTAATGTCAAAGTTCTAAGCCAACTGTTCACCACAGGGCCTAAAAACTAGGTTTTGTCGCCAACTAAAAGGCTATCAAGCACTAGAAATGAAGGAAATTTCAAAGTGCTAACAAATACAATACTATGTTAAAATCAATTTTGATACCATGTTAAAATAGTAACACTTAGACTATTTCATTAAGACAAATAATACATGTGTAGGTGTAGAGAAATGTGTGCACTATGTAGAGAGAGAAACATGTTCACGTATTGACAAAAATGTAATTACATGCAACTGCACAGACACCACTACTAACTTCTTTGGGAAGCAATGGCTTGTTATTATTGTAACTTGGGGATGGATAATTAACTCTTTGCATTTCTATTTCCATTCAACTTCAATACTTTTATATTTATTTGCCACCTTTTTGTCATCACTCCTCTTTTTTCTAACCCTCCTTTATCCCCACCTCAATCACACATTTTTTTCTTTTTTCATAAGTTCTAATCTATCTTAAAATTTTATATGGTGTATCTTCTACTCTCCACACTCGGCGTTAACCTTACCAAGTTTATAATAAGTAAAGCCTACAATTTGCACATCTACTTTTCCTCATCTTAATAAATCACGACGAGTGACCTCAATTGTTAATACAATGTAAATCCACAATCAATTTCAAAAGCATACCAAAAAAGTATTCCTCTCAATTATTTGTAGTAAATGATGTGCAACCTAATTTTACTTCAAGTTGTTATGAAGATTATAATATTGATTGCTAAAAATGTTAATACAATGTAACTTACACAACCAATTCCAAAAGCATATTCAAAAAGTATTCCTCTTGATTCTTTGTAGAAAATGATGTGCAACCTAAATTTACTTCATGTTATGAAGATTGTAACATTGATTGCTAAAAAATAATCTTATTAAAGAAGATTTTTCTTATTTGTGGAAAGTAATAGGAAAACTACTACTTAAATATGTTGTAGATAGTTTTGTACCAATTGTTTCTTGTTTTCTAGTTTGCATTATTTCTATTGTCATTTTCCATTGATTATTACTATGATTACAAGTGAAAAAAAAAATTCTAAAGGCCTTAATTAAAAACCATGACAGACTCATTTGAAAATAGTATTTATCGATAATGAAGTCAATCTATTGGCATAAGCATGTATATGAATGCTATCTATCCAAATCATCCCTTGCACCTATACATGTGATACAAGTTGTAAAATTAATCATTTTCCTCTTCCATTGGACATTAACTCATTTTGCAATGCAATTTTTTTGGGTCCATTTTAACTCACCAGTAATAGTAATCAACATTCCCCCGTGAAAATAACTAATATATACATTTCCAATGCTCACGCTTAATACCCATCAAATGTCGTCTTCTAGAATAAACTGCATCATTCATCTGAGATTTATTGAAAACACGAGATGATAGAGCTGACTTGGATGTAGCTGGCTGATTGCAAAACCCTAACAAATCACCGTGATGACCATGCCAAACACTTTCAATCAACAGAAAAAATTACAATGCAGGATATCACCTTTCAATTTGAAGTGAAGGCAAGCTCAAAAATTAAGGGCTAAAACAAAAAGCTGGCGAGGTTAAAATAGAACGAGAATACTACAACTAATATTGCTTCACACATTTCCCATGCCAAATGTGCAAATTTAGGAGACAAAAGAATTTGAGAAATTAGAATTGTTCAGATCAACATTGCTATAGACCATAGAAATGTTATCTAAATTTTCATACTAAACACATGAAGTTTTAGACTATGTAAAATGCATTGTTTACAATAGTTGTAAACACCATTAGATGACGTTCCAAAACTGCTTGAGGGAAAGATTTAAATGGAATACTTCTCATTGTTCTCAACGTAAGCATGGTTATATTAGAGCATTCAACAAATATTTTGTTGTCCCCAGGAATATGAAGTAATAACCTTGTGACAGGCAGGCTTTATATTAACTCAAATGTACCTCTCTTCAAACTTAAAAAACATGCCAAAAGTTTATTCGCACCATTTATTGGTCCAAGAATATAGCATGTAGAAAACAAATAGGTTTTAGAGATATACTTGAAAATGCATAAACTTGCCAATTTCATGTTCAAAGTTGATGCTCTAGTCCAATTTCTACCATATGTTACTGATGAAGAGTGGAAATTTCAATTTTGAAGATTGAACAGCTTATATATGTGTTATCAAATACATTCACAACAAAAGAAATAGTAAAGCATGAATAATGTCTTAAACCAACCCACAAGAAAGATTTAACACCGCAGAATTTGGTTCAAGCAGGAACACCTATATCAATAGAATTTTCACAGCAATTGTACGATTTTTGGAAAAATGGATGCAGAACTGTAGGTGGCAAATATTAAAGCCAAAGTTCTGAACCAGAAAACAATGGTCCATATATATTTTGTTCAACCAATGCAAAAAATAGGCTTGTGTTAGCACATTATTCATGTGGTGCTCTCAACTTAAGAATTGATCACAAATTTTAACTTTTAAATTTGCACAATACAAATGAGCTTTCTGTTAGATAGTCGTTGTGGTGTTCAATAGGAATGGTATTGGCCGTTCCCTGCAGATAAATGTATCACTACTCCCTTGGTGCTTATCCAGGTCTTGCTAAGCTTGGGGGGCATGATCAAAACAGCACATCACAAGACCTAACAACGTATCTAATAAACCTTCATATGCTATGTACAAAAACTCTATTTTACATCATTATTCCTCTCTATACAGAATCACTTCAGTAGTCATGTATATCATGCACCACGGTAAGAATTCAAAATAAATTGATTACTTGGGCAACCAGCGTAATTTTTAACAGAATATTGATGCCTACAAGCCATGGTTGGTCATCTTTCCCATTATCCATGTGAGTAATTTCCAGAAAGGAAACAACCAAGCATGTTACTCCGCCTACAAGTTGTATACAAGCATCACAGGTTGAGAACACGTGCATGTTAGGTCAAGTTATAGATATTTACCTTCTAGAGTGATGCATAAGAATTCTGGTTAAATGGCAGTAATCTCCAGCCATTGTTGAAATGACCTACTCCTCTCTAAGGCCGGATTTTTTATTTTGGTTTTTAGCTGGTGAGGGTCAAAATCATGAAACTACTCTACTTGGATGAAAACCACAGCCTTTTTCCCAATAAATTCAAACAAGGTAATGATTCCCCCAGCAGCACTCTAGACTAATAGTGAAGCAAGAATGTGGACCCAAGAATGGTACAAATTTGTACATAACTAACCACAAAATAAAATTTGTGTTATTTCCTACACTAGCTTGCATCTTTGGTATTGTATCCTCCATTTTACATAAGGCATCTAGCTATAGTGAAATTTTCAAAAAGAAATGAAGATAAAAACAGGACAGGAGGGACAATTCCATCCGTAGCAGGAGCAACAGTTTCATCCATCGCTTGTAAAGTCATCATAACTTAAATGTTCTGAGATGGGTTCCAGCATCCTCCCGTCATCTGTGGAACTCAAAAATATAAAGTCACAGATATATAGCTTAAAATGTCCCAAAATCTAGTTGTAAATACAAATATAAAAATCCATGAATTTATATAAGAATTGTAAAAGATCAGAATTGACAATTGAGACGCTATGACATGAGACAACTATAAATAGAAATGTTAAAAGGTACTTACCTAGACATTCTTTCTCTGGGGAATGGAGAAAGGCTTCGGCATCGGGTGGTAGAAAGGGACAGCCTGAATAGCTTCCCAATATATCTGACATCAAGGATCCAAATATCATCTCACATTATCAGTCTAAAAAAAACTATACGTTTCTAAAAAAACTATACATCAACTTAGCTACAACTTTGTTTTAATTGTCTGCCAAAATTAACCCTGTTTTTACTTATATCAACAACAAACAGATATTCTCAAAAATTATAAATATATATCAAAGAGTGAATAGTTGGGTCTCTAGTCCTTTCCCATAAAATGGCTGTTTCCATTTATTTGCTCACCCGAAGTGTGTGAAAAATCAGCTGTCAAATCAGAGAGACTGAAATTACGAGGAATCTGACTCAAGAACCCAAGTGGATCCTTTTGGTTAGCTGTATTTGTGTCTTGAGGGAAACCCACTCCACTTTGCTGATGTGTCTCATTAGAATTAAAATCAGAGACAGAAACCTCCATGACTGTACCATGTGTGTCTGTAGAATTGCCAACACCACTATAAGAAAATCTTGTGCTGTTCGAGAATCCTGAACTTGGTTGGATTGTTAGTTCATTTCCCGGTGAAATGACAGAATGGCCATGCAATACCGGTGGTACACCTGATGAAATTTCCATCCTTCCACTGCTGTGAACATTCAGAAGTAGATTAACTCAGATTTTTGTGTTCAATCACATGAAATGTAATCATGAGTATTCAGAGAATAAAAGCAGTTATGCAAATATACTCATGTATAGAAACAAACTATGCAGATGCTTCGAAATGCAGTATAAGTGCAGAATCACATAAAATGGTGGAAATCTGAGGAAAATAAAAGCTTCCTCACCTTGAGATCGAGTTGTCATCAGAAGATTGTACAGTATTAGGCAGGCAAGCTCCACCATTAACCAGGGATGGATTCGATGGCACTAAATTACATCCCATATTGTGAATCCTTTGCATTGGTATTGTTGGTTGCTGTACATGATAGCCAATGGGTGTATGTTTCACTGGATTATAAAAGAATTGCAAGATTATTCAACAGTTACCAAAGATAAGATGCTGTATTTTAACTTATCTAGTGCCAAAATTACAGGCCCTGAAATGAAAAATTAATAACTGAAGATATCTCATTCAATTTCATCCATTCCAAAAAGAAATACACCACTAGATACATTCCCGATGTTTTTAAAATTCAACCAACAGATGAAATGACACTTAGGAAATCGCTAGGCCTTCTTCAAGTCTACTGAAAAACAATATATTCCTGACCTTTTAACCATTCAGACAACAGATGAAATGACACTAAGGAAAACACTAGGCCTTGATTAAGTCTACTGAAAGAAGTACATTGCATTCAGAAAGATACTGCAGAATATATGCTTTCATCGTGATTTTAAGCTCTTTATCATCTACAAGAGGCATCAGTGCTCCAAGAAAAATACAATTAGAAACATGACAAAGATTTAGTAGTCTTATCCTCCCAAATGATCATAATACTTAAGTAGTTCAAGTTTACTAGTTCATGCATTATACAGTTCACCAATACTATTGGTATTTCTTTTCCATTGAACTATCTTTAGGAGCCTTAAAGATTCTTTTCACTCTATATGGTAGTTAATTAATCTTAACTAGGTGTTTTAACAGAACCCAAAACTCCCATGGGGGAATCATAAGTATCTTATTGTCTTTGCCAAATCATTATGCCTAACAGAAAATGCTGCAAGGAGCCTTTACGATTCTTTTCACTTTATATGGTAGTTAATAAATCTTAAGTAGGTGTTTTAACAGAGCCCAAAACTCCCTTGGGGGAATCATAAGTATCTTATTGTCTTTGCCAAATCATTATGTCTAACAGAAAATGCTGCAAATAAAAACTACTGATCTGATGCAACAATATTTAATCAAAGTTGTATGGACACATATGGATATAGTATCCATTACGGATTTGACTATTTTTCAAAAACCACTAATCTGAATATGGCTATATATGCAGTTTTGTTTTCAAAAGACTCAAAACAAATACATTGGTATTGGATCACATGTTATCAAAGCAAATATCTCAAAAGTTTCTTCAAAACCAAATACATTGAAAATTTCTTCAAATAAACTTTGCTTTTGATATATACCAATTAAATAAATGAAATTAAAGTTGCTCATTACCTATTTGGGTTTCCCATTTCATCGGAAGATCTCTATAGTCGATGAGCTATTGACCCGGTATTACCTAAAATGCAGACAAAAGCCAAGCAGTTTATCCAACAGGTCACTCACTTTCGCATGTAGAATACTTTTGGTACAAACTGTTTTTTTACGAGCCACCGGGACTTACCCCATGTCCCCATGCGGCTGCTTAAGTGTGTTTTCTGCTTAAATTTGAGCAGCTGGAGTGTTCCTGTTAATATTTTTGTCACCTTGGTCTAAATAGTTCCTAGGGAGTTATTGCAAAAGTCTTACAAAGTTATAATGTCTGATTTTGGGTTTCTAAAGGTCTTAAGAAATGTTCATAAAGGCACAAATCACTTGTCAAAAGGTTCTAGGCACCAAAAAAGCAAAAGTAAGCTTTCAATTTTTACTAAGTCTCATGCCATTCATTGAGGAAAAAAGAAGTCTTCCTTTGAGAATTTCTAGGGTTTGGTTAAGCACTAAAAGACTCTTTCTCCTAGCTTGGTGTGGAGGCTTCATTACTACACCTGGCCGCTTTGTTGAAATGAGTATTGGCACGTTGCTGAGACCAGGGAGAAGATATGGCATGTTGTTGGGAGGTTGGAGAAGTTTCAGGCATTCATGCTTCTCATCCGCATTGCAAGACCTGTGTGTTTCTTTGCATATTCTGCCAGGTATGTCTTGAGATTGTCAAACACTGCCCAAAGGAATTAAGGTGTTTATCTCAAATATTGTTAATTCATTCCTTGACCCTAGCATTCTAAGAATCCACAAATTTGCATATAACGAGTGAGGTATTGTCATTAGCATTGGTACACAGTTCAGAGAGATAGAAATCTGAAGGATGTGGTGAGTTTTGACAGTAGTGATGTATAGCCTGTCATTCATAGTAATGAGGGCAGCAAAGAGCAGTGAGAATGACAGTCAACAGGACAGTCACTATGACAGGGACAGCATAGTTGTTTGTTGTAAATGACAATGCATTCAACTTATGCATGATGGTATGTGCAATGCCATGAATGACAGTAATAAGGTAATGTGCCAATGTATGGCTGTTTGCAATAACAGTCCATAGGTTCTGTAAAACCAGAGATGAGACCTAGACCTTATGCACCTGTAAGTCACAGTGCCAAACCACAAAACTTTGCCAATATGAGACGACAGTGGTAAAGCAGTCCAGGGTCTTAGGTTACCTTCCAGAGTTTTTGAGACCATAAAGCATCCACATGATTCATCAACACAATCATATACCCAGTGACAGTCTAGAGTATCATGCATGAGCAAGTCGTTAAGGTATGACAGTGATCTTTATATCCCTAGGAGCTTGATGACAATGATCAAAGGACTAGTACAATGGCATGCTTTCAATCACAATGTGGTAGGTACGACAATGACAGTCCATGAAAAGGCTAGTCTACAGTCAACATAGTCATAATGAAGACTGTCATAACAGAGAACAAGAATCTAGAGGCGATGATCATATGAGTTCCCACAGATCATGCAGAAGAAATGTTAGGAATATGTCTGTTATTGCAATCCAAGGCATATTGAAGATGCTTGCTTCATGAATATGAAAGATATCATGAAGAAAGTCAAGAGTGTGCTGAATAAGACAAGTGCCAATTATTGATAGCCAATGAACATGCACGAAGGAGGTCATGAGTATAAGAGGGTAATCAAAACCATTACAAAACCCTATCAAGAACACATTGATTCCTTCAAAATGCCAATAAGATACATGGTGATGTTAGTACAGTCCAAATCTTTGAAAACAAGCTGTTCACTGTGGAAGAGGGCCAATGACTGTCAAATGTTAAATGAATGTCAAACCAAAGTCACCAAATGTTGCTCTCCAATCAGCAAGGCTGAACTAGGACAGACCTTGTATAGGTCTGAGACATATAGAATGCATGTGAGGGTAGTCAAATAAGTGTCGTGAAGGACAGTCATCATAAAGACCAACTGTTGTATGACAGTCTACAGTGATAGCGTACCCTATGACAGTCAACAGATACAGCCCTCATGGAGATAATCTAGAGGTGGACAAACACCAAGGAGAAGAATTTAAAGGGGCAGGCTTGGAGAAAAGACAGTCCATAAATTGCATTTAGACTCTACTCACCTGTAGGTGGCAGTTCATGACAGCACATGACAGTCTTTTGTGATAGTAGTCATTGAAATGACAGTCAAAAGAGGTAAATAAGATGGACTATGATATTCGCAAGTGACAAGAGCCATTCAGATGGCAGTGCCAGGGCATTGTTAGAGTCTTCATGAAGCACAATGTTGATGGCAGTGCTTATGACCCAGGGTAAGAAGAATTCATGACAGTAGGGAAGTGTTGACAAGTAGAATGCATGACCAAACCACAATGACACATGGTATAGAGGACAGTAATCTTCAAGGGACAGTAGCACCAAAAGAGAGATCACAATGATATGAAGACAGTGTGGTAGGTATGATAAGGGCAGTTCAAAAATAAATAGTGAAAAGGTTTCTGAATGACAATCCTTTTAGTGTTGAAGGAGGCAGTGAGTGGTTAGTAAACAATGCATGAAAAATAGTGAAGAAGGCAGTAAAGTTGTATTTCATAAGCCTTATAAGAGGATTTTGTCTGTTGTTGTCAAAAGCAAAGGCATGAATAATGATCTCTGCAAGTACCATGAAAAGCTCAAAGTGCTAACCACATCCATGGTAATGGCTTCCCACAAAGGTTGTAAAGGATTCATAGAAGGATTTTTCACAGTGACCAGGCACCTATTTTATATGAATAACAGTCTATAACCACAGGAAGCAGTGAGTATAGCAACATCTAGCAGAGTAGGGGTTGCTAATGAATGAGACATGAAGAAGTAGCAGCATACAGGCGATAGTCCCTGTAAAGACAGACAGACAGCACTCACAAAGGGACAACCATGAATACTAATGAAGTGTTAATGAGTGACAGACCACAAACATACAAGCATGATGACGTTGTTATCTACAGGTATCCAGCATGAAAGGGTGAAGTTAACAGTAATAAAGGAGTCTTTGAACATGCCTTTAAGATCCATAATGCAGGGAAGACTTATCCAGTGCCACAAGGAAACCTATTTCTCTTCAAACTCATTAGAAAACATGTCCTATGTGTATGCTAGTGATGGTTTTAAGGCATTAAAGGGTAGTTGAGTAGAACAAGGATCAGTTTGGACAGATAAGACATCTGTAGCAACAGTTCCCAACATCTTGCAAGCATCTAGGAGAGTGGAGGTTGTTGATTGGAGCCTTTGTAGCATGCAAAGATGAAAAGGCCTGAAAAGTCAAGAATTCAACCCCTCAACACCTAGCAGGAGCATTTGTAGCAGTCAAACAAGCAGATTGACCTCCCAAGCGCCCAAGGAAGTTGAACAACCAAGTTTCAAGGCAAGAAGCTTCATTCATTATGAGACACATGTCTTATATTCTCTCTTTTTGGTTAGATTTGCAAAATGGATGCCTAGTAAAAGCAGAAATACATGCATTCCGTATAAGAACTTCAGATTTCAGACATTATTATGATTTATTATCAAGCAGTTTGAACTTAATTTTCTGAGAAGAAATATTGTAGCAGACTTATACTTTGCTGAAACATGCCTTTTGATCAATAACATAAGACAATTTTTCCTACTCAAAACTATGTATTCTGCATACTGCATACTATGAAATGATTGATTCTATCATAAAAGTATTTATCCTTGATTTATGTCTCATTTTTCTTGCCTTTATGCAGTAGTACATTCATTTGCAGGTCATAGTTTGTGTTTTCCTTTAAAGTTTCATGTTAAAATTCAGCTGTGAATGTTATTCCTCCTGAGCATTATCATAAACTCAAAACCTCTCTATGAAACACTTTTTCAAAAACTGTCAAAAACTTGAGCTGTGCAATAGTCTGTTAGCTTCTATAATCACATTGTGCATACTAAAGCAAGTGCAGATCACTAAAACTTTCTGGTGTATCACCTCATTTTTATGCTTTAAGTTCAGTTTCAGACTTAGTTTCTATCCCTTTTTATCATGAACAGCAATAGAATAGGTTAGTTTAGGTGTTACACTAGGGGAACTAGCCCTCTCAGGAGATTCACTCCAACTTTCAAGTCACCTACAGCCTAGGAGTGTTTCCATTTTGTCAATTGCAAGGATAATTGCTACACTACTCCTCCAAAGGGTGTATTCCAACATGACAACAGTTCCAATGCAAATTTTTAATAATGGGAAAAGGATAATTTGGAATTTTTCCCTATTTTAATGGAGCAGCTACTGTTAGGAATTGAAAATAAGCTGTGGAAAAAAAGAGGGACTGGAAATAAGTAGCAATTGATATTGTCAAAAATGTCACATGGCTACACAAATTTATTTCCCTCTTTTTAACATTTGCCTCCAATTTTTTCCCAAATTTTAACTGCACAAATTGTTATTAATACTATTAATACAAATTTAAGTTGACTGCTTAAAAATAAGCAGAAAAATTAAATATTCATGGAGCCACCAGCTCCACAAATAATTCCTAAATAGGTTGAGCAGTGGCTGCTAGCCAAATTAAGCTAAGCAGTCGCACGGGAACCTGCCCTTAGTTTACCAAACACATGGCTATCACAGAGAAGCATCACCGTATATGTAACAGTTACCCTCAAAGGCTTCAGGATTTATTTATTTATTTGTTTTTAGGAATTGCAATAAAATACAGACTGGCTGCAATGCCATGACTGTATCGCAATTTTTTTAAAACAAAACCAAGAAAAACAGGATCGGCATAGTTCATTTGTTGGCTCCCGAAGGATTTTATTACACCCACCCAACACGACAAAGACAGTAAACAATCGCAGGGAAGACAGGGAAACCCCACCTCTGCTCGTGCTTCTGCTCATTTACATTTTAGTGTTTTTTTAACGTTTGACCTGTGCCGTATCCAGGAGTTCTGACACAGCTCTAAATTAACCTTATTTTGGGTACAGGCAGACATGGTACCCAAGCCGTATTCATGTCATGACATAGCCATATCCGTACCAAGTATGCCGCTACGAGTGATAAGGGAGGGGGTGGCATATCCTGCAACCTTGCATTTATTGCACATCGAAGGTTGCAAAAACAGACCAATTGGTTACATATAATATTTTATAAAATAATATAAAAACAATCTACAAGATAAACACACAGTAACAAAAATTCCTCGTAATATTTGAATTGAACATAAGTTGCAGTTTTTCTTGATCAACCAACAGAAACAATGCAGTTTTGGTGGTCCTAAAACAAGGGATATGAAATACATAGATATTAAAAACCTTTCTGTTAAAAACTATGAAGATAACCTAGGAGAATTTTGGCATATGGATTACCCAGATTTAGTTTGCCCAGATGTAATTATATAAAAATATAGAAATGTGCTGCCACCTTTGGGGGAAAAATACATTAAGGATCGCTCCAGCTGATTTGAATCCCTTTGGTAAACCTTAGATTGAATAGGGCCCACTTACACACACCAGACCAAATCTTAACCACTATCATTTTATGGCAAATATAAGAAAGCATGGAAAATTATAATCAAGCTTAACGAAGAAAAGTTACATACTTGGTGAGGAATGTAATCCATTTGAAATGGGAGGTGCATTTGATGTCGGCATCTTTTGCATAAGTTCAACCTGCTGTCGCAATAGGTCATTGAACTTTGTGATTTGTTGCTTCACAATTAATCTTGTATAGTATGCTTTGAAGAAGTCTGGATTTTGCTCTTCCAGCTTTTGCCACACTGCAAAACAAACCAAGATTACTCAGGTACTCAAAGGATGATTTGAAAAATTGAACCATTGTGAAAAATTACTTTACTCCAGCAGTCCTCCATAAAAATAAATACTTATTTTATAAAAAACGCTAAAGCTTTTGCCTCTGCTGAAATAATAATGTATACAAACTAGTCATTCCCAATGTAATCAAGAATGCCAGAAATATTCTACCTCCCAATTTATGCAGGTTCCCGGAGTTGGTAAGTAGGTCTTCAACACACATTTAACATAAGAGTGAAAGGAACAACAAACATAATATCAGCATTAAAGTTTATATCTATCCCACTCTAGACTAAGTCAGCATCCCTGCTGACATATATTAGAAACTGGTAGGGGATTTAGATGTAAAACACTAAAAGTAAGCATTGGAAGCTACTCAGAAACTGTGACCAATGACAAAGGTATGTAGATTGTCGCTGTAAAGTTATCAATATGGCCTTTTGCAACTGTTTATATTCCCTCTCAACTCACTTTTAAGTTATTCTAACTCAGCCAATAACTTCAGATGTCTTCAACACATATATAACGAAGTGTCAAAAGAATTACAAAAATAATATCAACATTACACTATCCCACTCTGACTAAGTCAGCATCCCTGCTGACACAGATTAGAAACCAATAGGAGGTTTAGATGTAAAAGTTGAAGCTATTGAGAAACTATGACTGACGACAAAGGTATGTAAAGTGCTGCTGTAGAAACCGTCAGTATGGCCTTTTGCAACTCTTTATATTCCCGCTCAAAGCCACTTGTAAGTTATTCTAATTCAACTAATAGCTTCAGATGTCTTACAAGTTCCTGGTGATCTACTTAACACATTGCAAATTTGCTTCGTATTTTGCCAAGATATGTGAAACCTACACTTCAAGATCCAATTTTTCCTTCTGCATACAATTATTTTTCTATTCTTTTGGTACCAATCTTCTACTTTAATGATCTACTTTGCCAAGTTCATTTTCTCTTTTTTGATGTGTCAGGTGTGCATGCAGCTGCTTATCGGGTTTCCTCATTTGTCCTTTCCTGTAAGTGTTTTGTTTTATAATGTAGCTGTCTCTAGTTCTTGGATTCCCCTGACGCTGCTTTGTGAGAATTCAATCTGTCTTCAAGTCTGAATACCTTGTTTAAACTTGTCAATTGCATCCCAGTGTATTTTTGCTGAAATGTAGTTGGACTGTGAACAAAAATAAGGGTGTCCCGAGTATCCAAGGACAGAAATTTCTTAGCTTCCAAGTTTGGAACCACAAGAGTTTTCCTGTGTCTTATATTGAGAAACTGCACTTTTGCTTACTATTCATCATTTCAATCCTTTGCAAAGACATATCCATTGCCACACCAATGTGCGGTAACTTCAATATTCAGGGTTGTAAAAATGGTAACCGCTCACATTATATTGTTCAACAGACTGAAGAGCATTCTTCTTTAGCCTACCACTCTGCATATTACCATGTAATACACCGACCAGGCATATTTAGAGGAATACACTAGTATTTACATATTGAATGGGAGAGGATAAATAGATAGATTCATGGACAATATATACATGGAGTAGTAAGTGAACATGAATAGGAACAGTAGAGATGTGGAGGTACAGATGTATTTCTTTTATACACCTTTAGTAACTAGTTAGCTTAATAAAATGCCGTCCCATATTGTAAGGGCATCATCCTTGAAGCACAAGAAGAAGATAGGCAATAAGATTGTATTCAAACTTTAAAGCTTACAATGCATTAATATGGATCCAAACATTCACGATCAATTTTGAGCAAAATTGAGTGTCCTCCTAAGTTGACAGTATTATGCTGTACAATGGTCATCTCTTGAAATTTTGATTATTAAAACCATAACTGTCTTTGGAGTTGAATACTTTCATGGTAATAAGGATGTCATCTGATTAACATTCATAGCATTTTCAAGGATGTCACATTTTCATTCTCAATATGATGATCATTTGTCACAGTTTGATCAATGGCAACATTTAATAACATTTCTTTAGTTTCTGTTTCCTTTTTCAAGTCAGACCTTGAAATTAGTTTATACTTAAAAGTTTGGTAAGTTTTTGTTTCTCAATATGACCTCCATAAGTAGTCATTTACACTAATGACATTTTTTTTTCTCGTGTATTTTGGTAGTAATTACAAATCAAGAGGTCCCGATCAACACACAGGCACCTCTGAGCATTTGTTAGTAGGGGAAGGAATAGTGACTTTTAATAGCTTATAATTCTTATTGACATACATGAGGAATGAAATGCCATTAGTGCAAATGACTACTAATGGAGCTCATCTAGAGATGACTTATAAATACATGGGTCAAATCCCATAAAACTTTAAAATTTTAATTAAAATGCCCTTGGAAGCCTTCAATACTTTACTCATGCATATATGATTGAGTTATACTTGGGCTAATCACATCTTGATACAAAATACAAAATAAAGGTGACTAAAGCATCACTTGCTCCAAAAGTTGTGCTAGTAGGGAAAGAAGCTAGAGGATGAAAAGCCCAAAGCACTAAACATTCACCTTTCCTCCCCCTCCTAACAAATGATTAGAGGTGCTTATGCGCTAAGTGGGTCCCCTTGTCTTGTAAAATCATCAACATGCATGAAGAAAGATATTGTCACTAATCTAAATGACTCTACTCGCAGAGTTAATCTTATGATGGCTTATAAGCACACACAGATCAAATCCCACAAATCTCACTACTATGGATATCCTTACGCCGAGAGGCATAACACTACAATGGCAGCAAACCCTATAGCACCCCAGCACAATCCATGAAAGAAAAACACATGCCAGCTGTACACTTCAAACAGTTTGAACTAGAAATGTGAAGAAAGTTTCCAAATTAATATAATAGTAATATTTGTAATATTATTAAATGATAATATTATTTTTTTTGTGAAGCAAGTTTCCATTATGAAAATAGTAATATTTGTAATGTTTCCATATTAATATAATAGTAATATTTGTAAATATTATTAAATGATAATATTAATTTTTTTGTGAAGCAAGTCTCCATTATGATAATAGTAATATTTGTAATAAATGATAATATTAAAATTAAATGAAAACATTATTAAAATTGTTAAAGTTTCTAATTTGATTTAATAAATCAATTTTAAATGGGAGAGTTCTCCTCCAATTAAGTTTTTTTCTCAAACCATATATTAAACACTCACCCTTTTTTCATAACTCACAAAAATAATTTGTGCTATCAACAACAGGAATTTTTCTATGACCAACATGAAGAAGTTGAAATCTATGCATTTGATAAGGTAATTAAAGTCTCCAATTTTGATTCTGCATGCACAAGCTCTACATTCTTTTTTTGCAGCCTAACAACTTTAGCTTCAAATTTTGCATTCATGCGTTACCATTTTTTTATGCATTATTGTTTTATTGACAGAGATACAAACAACTATTTATTCATTCTCTATTTTTAATTTTTAATGTTTACAAATATTTCAACATTTTTTCCAATTCCTCAGAAATGGCTTTTCTACAGCAAATGTTCTCACCTATGATAAAAGATTTACATCTCAATACAGTAGAATTTTTAGTTGTGGTATACTTTTCTAATTTTTTTTGTTTAAAGAGATCTTCACCTCATAGATGGAGGAGTAGCAGCTAACAATCCAGTAGTACTTTATCCATTAACCCACTACCTATAAATTGCTACTAATGAAGACCCGACCACTAATTTGGTTTTCAAATACCTGTGTAGACATTACTTGCTGCAAACGAAGTGATCAAAGAAGATTTTAATTTTAATCTTTATTTTTTTATTTTCCTTTTGTCATTCTTTGACTTTGATTTAATGTTTTCTGCAGGTTCTATTTTGGTGAAATGTGAGATTTCAACCTTACTGTGAAAGGAAAATATGTATATGAGTTTTCTTTAACTCTGCAATATTTGTGAAAATCTATTTTCTTGATCCCTAAACCATAACTAAAACTTTAATTGTAACTATTAACCTATCCTTAAACCATAAACCATAATCATAAACCTAACCATAAACCATAGCCCTAACCTTAACCAATAAAATAATATTATTGAGTAATACTAACATAATATATATAATATAATAATATTGACAATATATATATATATTAAATCTCATTTAATATTGAATAAAATATTATTGACAGTTACACTGCAGCTGTAAACTAGCTTATATATCTTAATATTAATCTATATAATATACGTCAAGAGATATCATTTTTGAGGCATATTTTTTAAAATTCAAAAAAGCAAAAAAATATACCTCGAAAATGATATCTCACGATGTATATTATATAGATTAATATTAAGATATATAAGCTAGTAAATACAACTATCAAAATGCCAAAAATATCAATTTAGAGCAATTTTATTTACTTAAGAATTATTTTAATTTATTTACATTGTTTACTTTATTTCTATTTGAAAAGCTATCTTTATTTACTTGAGTGTTGTTTTATTTGCTTGAGTGCTATTTTATAGGTTTATTTTTTTAACACAGTCATGACAGTCCTTGATGCCACTGTAGAATGCCTCTTGGCATAAATACTATAATCAAAATACCCATAAAAGCATTCAATGCTTAAGAGATTTTTTTTTATTTGAATTTCTCTACTTAACCAAAAGTTAAAGATATCAGAACATGCCTCATTGTTTGTTTTGTTTGCAAACTCTAATTTTTATAATTGAGATGCTTAATTTGTTAAGCACAACTTGCAGGCTGTTACAAAGGCACAAAATCTTGTCTTCCTGTTTTGATAATCCCTGAAACTCTTGTAACTCCTCTTTTAATAGATGTACAATTTTCAAATGCTCTTCATTTTGACCATCTGCCAAAATATAGTTTTTATGTTTCTTCTGTTCTATATTTGTTGTCAGTTCATCATCAAGATTATCCCCACCATTTTTGTGCATAACCTCTAAAATATGACAATAGCCAACTGCAAACATTTGACTTTTAAGTAGTAAAACGGTCCCCCAAAAAAAAAAATCTTTTTATGTCAAAAATGTAATGCCAAAGCCAAGGCGAATTCTATTTTTATCATCATTTTTTGTTCATCTATCTTTTAAATAATTAAATTTTATAGCTCAAGTAGGCCCTCAATTAGATGAAACAACCAGCTCCAACTGCTACTGGAGGAGGTGTTCTCAGGGACAGTGAGGACTAACCACTCATTGCAAATGCTACACTGGCATTGACACCAATAATGAGACCCAAGACAATGCTCAGAGGTCTTCAAATCAATAGAGATCATGATTACAATGATATCAAAGTGGAAGGGGACTTGCAGATTCTTATCAATGTTATGCCTAAACATATATGCTTCATGTGGAGGCTATATGTCATTGTGCAGCACAGCTTATAGACCACAGATAATCTTGACAATGTGAATTTCTCTTACATTAAAGGCAATGAAAACAGGTGACAAAGTTGGTAGCTAACAGAGTTGTTGACTTACCCGCTGTAGATAGTCAGCAAGAAGCTTCGTTAGCACTTATGACAATGAGATCCTTAGCCTTTGATTTAGGATTGCCAACAAGACCAACGAGTCTTTGACCCTCCTTCCCCTAGCACTAATGGACAAATCTAATGTTGGTTATAGGGTAGCATCACAAAACCCAATTTATGAAAAAAATTAAAAACTAAAAACAAACAAATTCACAAAAGTGGAGAAATATGCATAATGGAAGTTTGATTTTTCCCATTACCCTAGGTGTTCTTTGATTTGACCCTAAATCATTACCAAATCAGGCCGTGTCAAGATGGCCTTGTGATCAGAACACAACCGTGCAAGCCTTAAGGAACTTTGTACAAGCAGCTACAACATTTTGCACTAGCATGCAAGCTCATCTAAGAGAACATACTAAAGAACTACTACTCCCTTTTAAACTGTCTTTGAGAAAATGATAATGAATATTAATATGCTTGGAGCAATTGTGAAACACTGGATTTTCAAAGAGCTTAATGCAACTCTAATTGTCACAGTCAACTATTGGAGGCTCTAACATCTGATTAGTAATCAAAATGTCTACAGTATGCTCATCTAAAGGAACATACTAAAGAACTACTACTCCCTTTTAAACTGTCTTTGAGAAAATGATGATGAATATTAATATGCTTGGAGCAATCATTGGAGCAATCATGAAACAATGGATATTCAAAGAGCTTAATGCAACTCTAATTGTCACAGTAAACTATTGTAGGCTCCAACATCTGATTAGTAATTTTTGACATCATCTTGCAAATCTAGATAACTTCACAAATAGCAAATCAAGATACCATGTGCTCCTCTCCAATTGAACTTAATGCTACAACTGTTTGTATCCTATGAAACTATGATATCATTCTTCACCCCAAGCTAAAACAAAACCCTTAAGAGCTCTTCCTAGCACTATCATCACCTGCACAATCTAAATCTACAAAGCCATACAGCACTAAATCTTCATTTCCAACATACTTCAATCCTTAAGAAATTGTGCTAATATTTACCAAGTACATTAACGAACCTATCAACAAATGGATCCACCAAATCTAATTCTAAATCTACAGTTACACAAATGAATATTGTTGTTTACACCAACACCTTCCCATAAGTACACTTTGGAGGAAAAAGCATTGGGTCCCAACAAATGTGAAGCCATGTTAGGTACCAATTTACAATGTTCTTTCTCAAAAGAATGAGAAGGATTAAACCCCATGCAAGAAAAACTCCCCCAAAAGAGAAAGAAGTTGAAGAATGGCTATGCAATCCTTGCTCCACCTTGCAATATGGAGTCTCCTATGCTAAAATGGTGGATGCTTGACATTAAATACTGAAAATAATTCATATTTGTCGAACAACATTTTCCCCTTAGGACGAATTAAGTCCAATGGTGGATGCAGAGTATCTTTCCATTCCTAAAAGGAATAAGAGGGAAGAAAACACAAGAATCTCTAGAATCTCCTTATCTATCACAAGTTGGCACTCAAAAAAGTGTCATAAACTAATACTATGGAAACTATTGTAGAACATGAGCCAAAGATGAACAGACAACAAGAACTATAGAACTATCATCGACGAGGAAACAAATGTCATCAATGGTGTCCCCCAAATTTGCAAGGTATGGCTCACAAAACAAACCTAAAAGATCTACCTAAAAGTCATCCCAATGCACTATCTCTAGGAAAAGAATAATGGACCTACTTCATTGAATCGCAATAAGCTTTATTCAAAGCAATGTTGAACTCAATACAAGCAAGTGATGGTGGGAGAATCTCAATGCATGTCATTAGACTACACTACTCATCCCACAATGTGTCCAAATGAATTGGCTCTAGAAAGCAATAATTGACCCTCATTAAATCACCAAAAGCTTTGATTAAAGCAATAATAAACTCAATAGAAGCAAGTGATAATGGGGGAATCATAGTGCATGTCATTAGACTACACAACTATTCCCACAATGTGTCCACACTAGATGCCTAAGTATGAATTATAATCAAATCTGTCAATACTAGAATAGAAGAGTCCTCATCTTTAGAATGCTGACCTGAACTCAAAAAGCAAAAAAAAACGTCTCTAGAGGAGGGAATCAAGAATAACCATAGGTACAAAATTGTCCAAGGTAAGAACATTTGGGATTAGAAGATCATCAACATCTCCCAAATCTTAGTCCAAAGAGTGTGAAGGCACTCAATGCACTAGAAGTACCATTTTGTGTACTCATCATCATATTATCCAATGTAATGTCCCTCTCCCGATTTGCCCTAGAATTTGCCTACTAAACACCAATAGCAGCAACTAGGGTTAGGATTCGTCTTACCAATTAAAATATCTCTTCAATAATGCAATCTTGGGTTTGAATCCTACAAACACCATATGAACAACATATGCAAATATATATATGTATGTATGTATGTATGTATGTATGTATGTATGTATGTATCACAATTCCATGGAGTTTCCTGACGGGTGGACGTGGGGACGGGTTTCAGGGACGGGGGGACCAAGGGCCTAAGTTTGGGGACGGTGGGGGATGACAAGGGACGATGACAGGGTGGTGGCAAGGCGCTGAAATACATATAGTACTTGAAAAAATAGTTATAGAAAGATGTATAAGTATAAAAATAATACATCTTGGAGGCAACTAGGAGTCCCCTAGACGTCTTGAGGACACCCCAACATCCTCGAAGTCCTAGCGGCGTCTTGGAGACGATGATGCTAGTGGTGGGATGGTGGCGCTAGTGGTGGGCTGGTAGGGGGACGTCCCCCCCAAGTCCCCAAGTCTCTGAGATGGGGACGTCTAGGAAACACGAGGTTTTTTTTTTGGTTTGGGGGGGGGGAGAGAGTCCCCGTGGAACACTGATATATATATATATATGTATGTATGTATGTATGTGCTTATGAGAGTTAGACAATTACATCACGTCCATAGATTAACAACAATGCAAACATATTAGTATTTTGGGAGAAGGGACATGATGGGTCCGCTCGAAGCCATTTACCAGGCCTAAGAGGGTGTCTACCATAGCCCTGCCCCTTGGCGACTTGTATCTGCTTTCCCCATCAATGTCCCAAGCCCCTGAAGACACTTGCCACCTTGTGGAGTTGGGCGGGGGCCACAAGTGGGTAACTCAGCTCTTTATGTAAGTGCCCTTTGGTTGGCTACCTACTAGCCTCGTTTACCCCTTTTGCTTACACCCCAGGGCCTTCCTACAAGGTGGGTTCCAAATAGTCAAACATATCTTCTATTTTATTATAAGAAATCACACATTAAATATTCTTTTAGTAGGTATGGCAATATTTATACAGATGTAAGATAATGAATGCTAGAAATACACCTGAATATAGGATATATCTAATACTAGCAATTTGCGATGATGAACTGAACTGATTCCTTTTTGTTTTTTGGTCTGTATGTTTTCTCTCCTTAATCGATCTGTTCTTATCACTCAGAAGATATTGTTAGTGTAGATCAAACAGATAAGAATCTATTATTCATACTTATGTTAAAGCACCATAATTACTTGTAAGGCTCAATAATTGCTGCAAGCATCATTATTGCTTAATTGTATATAATATATATATCTATATGCTTTATATTAATATATATCTATATGTATGTATGTATATATATACATATTTATATACACATACATACATACATATACATACATACATACATACACACACACACACACACATATATATATATATATAATTATTCCTAATTGTTTTCAATCTTCTAATAATCACTTTATATATATGTGTGTGTAATTATATTCAACTTACTTCCCTTATTGATTTATCATTTATCTACACTTATCTCTTCTTGAGCCAACTCCTTCCCACATATTTCTTCTTCCAAATCATATTAATGTATCTGCTGCTACACTCAAAAAATACTTCCTTATTTCTATCCTTATTCGCTATTCCATATATCTGTGCTTCCATCCTCTTTTTTTCCCCTTTCAACCCAATTGATTCACCCACCCTTATATCCTTCATGGAAGGAAGTGAACAGTCACGTCTTTTCCTTAATACCCTTACCTTGGTAAGGGATACATCTTTTCATACCCAAGCGCTGCCCCCTCAGACTCTTAATTATTAATTATTTGTTTCTTGGGGAATTGTTGCATTCCTAATCTTCCTTTATTAATTCCCATCAACCATTTCTTTGCTCAGGCTGCGATTATATTGTCCTGGGTCAGTAATGAGTTCTCTCCTTGGTCAGCGATGAGTATTTCCTTGGACAGCGATTAGTGCATTTAAGACAGGCTGCGATATATATGGTGGGAACATGATATATTCGCTGCATATTTAATTACCTCCCCTATTACTTTTATTGCTGCTTTGTGTTTATTTATTGCTGTTGTTCCCAATCGCTGATTTCACCTCCTTTGTAATGGTCGGCCAGAATAAGAGGGATATGAATATTAGTTAATAGACTAATATGTTAATATTGTTTTATATTATGTGTTTCTTATTAAATTATATTTATTATTATTAGTTTTATATAATATATTTATATGTTATAATGATTATAATTATAATAATAATTAAATTGTCAATATTTATATTGTTAATTATTGCATTTTAATGCTTGGTTTCTTTTATACTTTTGTAATTGATCATGGCAGAGGCATGACATCCAATAAAACCTAGGATATAGTTATTGTTATCATCTCATTTATCCTTCTCATCTTCATCACTTGATTCAAGAACAAGTCCATAGAAAAAATGCAAAAGATCCTTACTCTCAAAATGTTTTAGGAGCTCAACTTGGCAAAACTTATAGTTCTTTCTATGCAATATGAGAATAGAAGGTTTATTTTTAACCATGATTAACTCTTAAAAATAGTCCAAGACTCCAAACTAGCAAAAGCAAATGCATATGTAAGCCCTCCCAAGGCAAATACATGAAATAGCACTTTATAATTGAGTGTGTTTTGCAATAATACCCCCTAAAATATGATAAGGTCCACACAATTAATAATGGCAAATAAGGCAATGCAGAAGAGAGATCACACACAACAAGAGATGATTGTGGGCCAAGATGCCCTAACATGCAATATGCTAAAATAGAATAAACCTTTGAGGTAGGGCAACATCGTAAAATACCTCTTATGGAAGAAACCACTCTACACTATATCTCCCAAAGATCCCAAATACATAACAAAGTCTTCACATATCCTTACAATGATAATTACCTCATTTATATAGACCTCTTCCTAATAATATGATGGAGGGATAAACCAATAAACCCAATGTAGGCCTACTCATTACCTAATATAATTAATTACACAAGTTGCCCACAAGACCCAACATAACTTAAGGGATGTGTGCCACATGTTAGCATCTCCATCCACCTATATACACTATAATATCATATCCCTAGGTACATAATAAAATAGCTCAATCAAAACACCCTTAGAAAGCTACAATGTTTGGCACTTTATAAAATAATGTATTTACAAAGATGAAACTGAATTTTCAAAGTTTTGCACCATTCAAATATGGACCGAAAAGCTGAAAGTACAATCAAATGAAAAATAAGAACAAATAGCTAACAACAATGTATAGTGCTCAGAAAATCCTCCACTTTCAAGAAAACAAGACTCAAAACTAAGTCCATTTGTGAAAGTTGTGAGATCTAGAAGTTCAAAAAACTAAGATTGCACTGCAATGTCTAGGAGAAAACTGATTTTCTAAAAAAAACCCAAAGCGTAATCAGCAAAAACCATCTACACCAATGTGTAGCCAACAAAAAAATACGTGGGTTGAAAAAAATTGCACCAAAAAGCACTTCCTTGTGGCCAAGATATCGTCTCCTCGAGATCAACTACAAAAGGAAAAAATCCAACAATGCAAACTCCCCCCTTCAAGCTAGATCACCAATTTTAGCAATGTAGCTAAACTTAGAAAAAAATGCTAGATTTGACAAAACTATTGCTAAAGTTGGAGGAGTCTCTAGATCAAGTGGAAGCCACCCAATTTGGGGAAAACTTGCTAGATTTAGTGACCTATTACATATAGGAAAAACCTAGCAACAATGGTGAGATCACTATTTGATAAGGAGCCGCCAAATTTAGGGGTTTGTTGCTAAAATAGTAAAAATGCCATGTAGATCCCTTAAGTGCAAAGAGGGGTTGGCATATTGAGTTTGGCCACATAGGTTTGTGCTTTTAAGGTGGTTCACAACATATATGTGGAGACAGCCGAATCAAAGGCCACTAGCTTTATCACATAGATTCAATGGAATACAAGGGTTGTTGGAGTTGAAATCCCAGCCAACAAGAACTATGAACCTTGTAGTGTAGCAAGGTCGCAAGGCTCTAATCCATTCAATCCATGTGTACTTTATACCACAAGTATTGGGGTATCCCATAGGCTTTCATATAGAGTGAGGGTACTCCCATACTCCGAATTAATTTAACAACCTTAGCCATATCAAATATAATTTATTTGCCTAAGTAAAACAAATACACATCATTACACCTACTATTGTGATTGTGCTTGCATGGACTCTACTTACACAATACTAGATAGATTTTGTGCAGAGAATAGAGATGATAGTGTGGATTAGTGTTGCAAGATTGGACTTGACTCAAACTCGGCGAGCTGATTTTTGACCCAAACTCGAACACAGCCAAGACTCGACAAAGACTCAACAAATTGGAAAAACCATTAAATAAAGAGATTTTTAAGGATTTTAAACTTTCATCATACACCCTTCAATAAATAAACTTTAAAGACACAATAAACTAATCAAATAGAAGCTACTTTGATCACATACACAAGTATACATTGATCACATGAGTATAAAAGCATATTTTAATTGAAAGAAACAATAGTTTTAAATATATAAAATGTGTCAAGTGTTCTAGGTGTACAAAACTAGTGGATTATGATATCCATGGCATCGAAAAACAAAATTCACAATATGGAATCATATACTATGGTAGAAAGGAGATTGTATCCCCCAGCCCGACATTGCTAGCTCTATGTGGAGTAGTGCTTGTATCTCTCAAAGAAGTCTACAAATGCTGCTACAGTCATGAGAGCATTAGTTAGGATAGGGCTTGACTTAGCAAACTATAAGTATAGTTGTATAAATGTAATTCAATTACCGAAAATTTAATTGGGCAAAAGTTGAAAAAACAAAAAGATGTTGCTCTTGCATCCAACATGGCCCAAAATGATTTTCATTTTTTATTTATTAAAGCTAGAGTGAGGTTTGGGAGCAGCATCCCTTGCAAGGTATGGGGGTCGAGCCCAAATTGAAGTCTTTGAGATGACACAAACCTTCATGGTGCATGTCATTTTTTATAATTTTATCACTTTTAATCATCCTCCAAAAATTCCCCTCCAAACCCTTCAAAAAATGCTTGACTTTCATACTTTTATGTTTAAGCATTCAACTTTTTATTCCTTGTTTTTCTTGATTTTCGTAGACCTAGCCAATTCTAGCCAGTAAGACTTGCCAAGTACCAGGTTCACGATTCTTGGGCCTCAATTTAGTCAACTCAGTGGGAAGGTCCTGATGAGTCTTGTAACTATGGTATGGATTTTAACGATCTCAAATTGCGTGCTTAGGACGTAATAAAAAATTCCTCTAGTTACCATGCTCCAAATTTGTAATGATTACCCCTGATTTTTTTTGTTTTGTTTTTCCATATTGATTTCCAAACAGCTCATACAAGGACATATGTTATGCAAATTGTATAAACACCATAGTAAAGAAATTCGCAAAAACAGACTTCCAACAGCTGCAATAAATAACAGTAATTTATTCTTCAACTGCTGTTACAAACTGCAGAAACCAAGAACAAAGCTAGAGATACCTTAGAGGTTATCTACCATAACAAGTATTACATAAGATGTAAATACCTCACAGTGATTTGTATTAGGGACCATAACGGTCCTGCTGTGCCATGATCATTTGAGTGATGACAATCATGTGTAGGGTCTGAAACTTCAATCAGCACTCCCTCGAAGTTGCCCAGCTGTAGCCAAGGTGCTTATGAGGCCCTTCCAACAACTCCATGTAATGCTAAATAGCCCAGAGCTGAAGATTTGGCATTAATCCACAATAAACTCCTAATCTGAATAGTCTTCTTCAACTCAGACCAGCTGTAGCTGCACATAAACCTTCAGAATTTCAATCCAACTCCAAAAATGACCTCCTGCTATAACTGTACAGCCAGGTCAAAGGGGCGATCTGCTCTATAAATTAATAACCAGCATTAAAATTCCCAAAAACACCTGCAATGGGGGCGCCCAAGCTAGGGAAGACTATGGTAGAATACCCAAAATGATCTCTTTCCGTTTCATGAAGATATGAGCTAAATCATCGTTTCCCAGCTACTCAGAAAATGCATTTCCAGATCTCAGAAAATCAATACCAGCACACAAAGAAAATATCTAATCACTACCAAACTTGAACAACACTCCAAGAAAGCTCACATCACACCAAAAACTCAACACCCATATCAAAAAACTTCAAAAATCTTCATCTTCTCCAAACCCAAATCACCAAAACAAGCCAAAATTGCTGTCAATAGCAAACCAAGAGCACCAACCAGCTAGGGTGGATGTTTCACCACCGAAACCAGCAACCAAGAAGAGGGTTTTTGTCCTCAACCAGCAAAAGAACTCCCTGAGCTCATTCCAACAGCATCTCTTTTCACTTTATGAAATGAGAGCTCAAACTCATATTTATAAAGTGAGGGAAGAATTAGGGCAACCTGAATTTTAATTTGAATACTTTTCCCTCTCATTTCACTTTATGAAATGTCATAAAATCACCCCAAGAGGGGCGTCCAACTTTTTGCCCCCAAAATTTCACTTTTCATTTTTTCTTTTAAATAACATTCAAGTCCCAACTAGGTGTCCCACCTTATGAGGCATAACATTAGCCTTAAAAAATGATAAATGACCTCCCTTTTGGGCACCACACAAGGACAAACATTGGCCCTCTTTTAAAAACAACATCACTTTACTAGGCCAAGGGGTACACTTCATGAACCCATGCCCCCCTCACTTAAGTTATAAAGCAACATTATAAAACAAGTGATAATAATCAAATATTAATCCATCCACCATTAGAACTCACCAAGGCCATAACTAGAAAGCACTATACTAACTAAAAGAGGAATAGAGGCTAGACCAAGTGCTAAAATAGCACTTATTAAAAATAGAAATTTGTTAAAAATAGTAAGTGAGTCCAATCTCCCAATCCAACCAAATCAGAGCCCAACCGGAACTTACTAAAAATAGCCTTTTTGTTGGAAAAGACCCAAAAAAAGTTAAAAACCCAAAAAAGCTCACCGGTAACCTCAATTTACTCCTCAGAACATGCTGACACAAACCCAAAAGGTCAACGACAACTGCATTGCTAGAGAACTTGAAAAATGGGGACATTACAAAATTCAACATATTTACAATCAATTCACAAGTTTTGATGCCTTTCATATGCAATGGCACACTCTTTTTTGAGCTAGGAAACACCAAAACTTGATCTCTCAACCAAAGATTCAATCTTAAAACCCCCTATCCTTAGTGGATGCAAAAAAATGAAAGACCCCCCTATGGCTTTGACACCACGTAAAATCCAATGAGAATCCACACACATAAGCCAAAATCTAGGTGAGAAGCGACCAGTTGCAAAAGATGCAAGCAAATAGATTAATGATGTAGAATGTAAATAATCAATGTTCCACTATAGAAGATATGAAAAGATACAATACAAAAGATTGCTTACAAATATATAGGCCTCTTGGATGCATGAATCAAGGAGATAATATGTCCAAGAGGTCATGAGTTTAACTCTTACTACTACAAATCAAAAGGTTAGTTGACTTGATCTAAGTAAGAGGTCAATAGTTGAATTGCCAATCACTGGATCAATTAACTCAATCTCATTAAGACAAAGATTGTCTTGACTGAACATAGACAGCAACTAACTACCACCAATTAAGGATTGATGACACAATGGTGGCACTTGTGCACCTCAAGTGTAATGTCCCCATTCTTTCGCGAGCATCAGAATGGTGGATTATCCTTTCATGTTGATCCTCGTAGGCTAATGGTTCTAGATAGAGGGTCATTTGGATGGGCACTTGGTCGTCAAATTGCAGTATTGATCTCCGGAGTGTGGTGACAAGGTAAATTGTTGCGTTTGGCACGATGCTTGTGATTAAAATTATGATACTCACCTGTTATTTCACCATCTTTGGCCTAGGGACCATGTGTCTTTAAAATGAAGGGGTCACTTTATATTTTTCACTTACTATTCATTCATAAAGTGAAAAAAGTTATAACTTAAGTGAATAGTGCTCACTTTAATGAATAGTGTTTTCAATGTTAAATTATAAATATGAAGAGAAGAAGTTCGACCCTCTTCATGTTATGAGTTATTTTGCTTGCTTGAGCTTGTGAGTTGGAGTTTGAGGAAGAAGGAGACTAGGGTTTTCCGATTTCTGCAGTGGGTGAGCCTAGAGGGGGCTTGTTGTTCGTTTGTGAGCTGCTTGAGGGTGTGAAACACCACCTTAAGGTTGTTGATCTGAGTTTGGTTGCTTCATTTGGAGCCATATATTGCTGTTTGCAAGTGATTAGAGCTATCTTTTGGAAGGGATTTTGCTGCCATTGACTCCATTTGCATCTACGAAGGAGCTGTTCGCATTTTAGTGGAGTTTTGGGGCTGATTTGTGCATCTACAGACAGCCGCCCTTTCATGAGGGTTTGTAGCAGCCTAAGAAAAAGAAACACCTCCTTATAGAGGCTGCAATCACTTCTAAAAGGGGCGCCCCAGCCCTAGGGAGCTCTCCAATTCGGGTTTTGGTGGGAGAAGTGCGTCTAACCAAAGTTGTAAGCATTCCATTGGGGTTTGTTACTGTAGCAAAACACTATTCACAGTGCTGTATGGCTGTAAGTTGAATTATTGCATATGATGTATCTAGTTTTGAATCCTATGTAAGTCATCTATTTTATGTAATCTCTAATGTAATGAAGAACTCATATTTGGCTTTGAGTATTAAGTATTTTTATCCGATGTATCTTAGTAGATTAGTTTAATTGAAGTTTATACTTCATGCACATGTTCTTTAGCTCTTATTTGGCATTATTAGCAAGTAAACTCAAAAACACAAAGACAAAATACAAGAACAAACAAAAAATCAGTCCTACAAACTCAGTGAAACAAATCAGCAGAGTGGTGGTACACTACATCAAGTCAAGGTGTACACATCATTATTAGTTATCTAAGTGAGGAAATTAAATATTCCTAATATCCTATGTAAGCTTATCAATTAAGTGCAATATCACACTTAGGTAGAAATGTATCCAAGATAAAATATGAATATTACACCAACAACAAAAGCAAGGGATATATAAATGACCATTTGCAACCACCACGCCTCACTCTATTTGATACCTTTTTGAGAAAGGAATTCCTCAAGTATATGGAAACTATATATGCTAGCTACTTTATTTTGTTGGAGAAGATGCTTGAAGTGCAAGAGCCTCTACAGTTAATGATGGTTGATCTAGGGTGGGGTAGATGGCATTAGGAAAACACAGTTGAGAGAAAACGTATCAAGCAAAATATTCTTGACAATGGTTGGTGGTCCATAGTGACCTAAGAAACTTTTTCAATTGTATTTCAATTATTAATTATTTATTTGTCTAACTTGTAAATTGGATTCATTCTTTGTAGTAGCATTCACTTTTTGTCACTTGAGTCTTAAATCTTTTTCTAAGTTACCGATTTGGGCCCTAAGGCCAACTAATCCAAGTCTAGTCTAGCCTGGATCCAATCCGGCCTAGGGGTTGTCTAGGGTCCCATCCCAGGCCTATAGGTCCCTCTAGGATGAACCAGCAGCATATTTGGCAGCCTTTCACACCCAAGGGACAAATTTAATTGTTTTTAAATTTCTTTCGTATCTTTTGACTTTTCAAATTGACTAAAAACCTAAAAACACCCCCCAAACCCTAAAATGTGGATTCCAATACATTTTAAAGATAAAAACAAAGTCGTTTCTCTTATATTGAATGCATAGCAAAAATATCACTCATCCTTGCTGAACTTTCATTTTTATTTGCCATTGTACAAATAGAGTTGAAGATTGATCGATGGACGTTCCAAACTGGTTGGTTTGCTATTCCTACACATTTGCAAGAGCCTATTTGTAGCCAAGGAGATCATAGAGGAAGATTCAAACAAAAGTAGGTTTTTTTCAAGTTTTTGGTTTCTTTTCTACAATTTTTTTTACAAATGAACTCTCTTGTTTTGTTTTGAATTTTTTGATTTGTTTTCATTCCTTTATAAATCTACAACACATGCTTAATTTTTTAAAATAAGTTGAGATGTATATATATTTTTTTGTTTTCATTTGTTTCAATTCTTCGAATGTGTTGTTCATTGAGTTTGTTGTCATAGGCATTACAATGGCAACCAGTTCCAGCTACATGGGTTGAACCCGCTTAAAAACAAACCCATATTCTCCTCTTTGGAAATATATTGATATGGTACAACAACTTCCAGTTGGTGGGTTATGTTTGCATTTGTTGTGAGTGTGATGTTAGGTATTCATGGTTATACAATTCGGTAAAAGGTCATTTGTGCCACATCCCTAGACTAGGCATCAAAGCTTACCCAAAAAAAATGTTGTACCCATCCAAAAGCATAGATCATGGCATCTAATATGAGCAAGAAAAAGCAGATCAAACAACAAGCCACAAATCAAATCATCCTTTGTTAAAGAAAGGATTTTGAGGAATGAAGCCCCCTCCACTGCCTTCTATTCTTCAACTTATAGAAGCCATCCGTTTTTGGCTACACCTAAAGAACAACATGTGGCCTTTACACATAAGAGATCAAAGGGGCCATTGGAAATGGCATTTCAAAATGAGTCTCAAGAAATTGTCAATCAACACATAGCAAGATGTCTCCATGCAAATGGATTGGCTTCCAATGTTGTTCGTTCACCATATTACCAACAAATGGTAAAAGCAATTAATGAGGCTCCAAAAGGGTACAAGAGTCTAGGTTTGACGAAGGTGCATAACACCTTATTTGAAAAAAAGGTGAAGTTTGTAGAGGAGTCATTGAAGCCCATAAGAGATTCATGGGAAAAAATAGAGGTGTCCATCGTTTCCAATGGATGAAAGATTGAAGGGGAGGTGGAATATAGTGCATTTATTGCTAGCATCCTTATGACAACCATTGAGAAAGTGGGCCTTCAAAACATTGTGCAAGTCATATCAAACAATGCCAAAAATTGTAGAGTGGTCAAGGTTATGGGTTGAGGAGAATTATTCACACATTTTTTGAACACCTTGTGCTGTCCAATCCCTCAACCTTATGCTACAAAAAATTGGCACCAAAATTGATTGGATCAAACAGGTATATGCTAAGGCCAAAAAGATCCAAATGTTCATCACTAACCACCATATGTCACAAGGCATATTCATAACATTCTTGAAATTGGAGTTGCTAAAGGTAAGTCAAGCAATAAGATATAAATTTTATTTTAATAAATATGTTTCATTTTAGAAAAAAAATTGAATTTTATTTTTTGTAAATTTTAATATTTTAATTTTGATTTTCAAACAAGTTGTTAATACCTATTTTGCCTCCAACACAATTGTCTTGAGATGACTTATGAAGGTTTGTGAGGCACTTTCTAACATGATCATCAACCCAAATTGGTCGATATGGAGGCAATCTAGCACTACAAGGGCAGCAAATACTAAGCATAAGATTCTAGATGACATTTGGTGGGATCGTGTTGAATATCACCTCAGTTTCATTGAGCCTATATTGAGTATGATCCGTTATATTGACATGGATAGGCCTTGTTTAGGAGAGATATATGATGACATTGACTCAATGATTGACAAGATGAAAGCCATCATAAATACAAAAGAGCAAGATCCTAAAGAAAATTTCTTCAAACAACTACACAAAATTATTGAAGAGAAATGAAACAAAATGACAACTCCCCTACATCTTCTTGCCTTTGCATTGAATCCCAAATATTATAGTGCTGAGCTCCTTTCTATGTCAACATGAATTGCCCCATATAAAGATGTTGAAGTCAGTCAAGGGTAAAAGGCAGCACTTTGTAGACTCTTCATTGGTTCTGACATGCAAGATGCAATGAGGATTGAGTTCATGGATTTTATACACTCCAGTGACTTTAGTATTGATGCTCTTCATGACAAGTATAAGGTTGATGCTCATAGTTGGTGGTACTTCCATGGCCATTTATTCACACACCTACAGCCTCTTGCAACCAAAATTTTATCACAAGTTTTATAAAAAAAATCTTTTATCTTTTAAGTTTCATTTATATTTTATAACTCTTCTCTAATTTAGTCTTAATAGGTTGCTAGTTCATCTACATTTGAGAGGAATTGGAGCACATACTCATTCATCCACTCAATAAAGCGCAATCGACTACACTCAGAAAATGCAGAGGACATAGTGTATGTGCTTTCAAACTTGCGGCTCCTCTCACATTAACAAGTGGCTACAAGGAAGGGGGCACAAGGAAGTAGGATATTGAGCCAAAGCATATTGACTCGGATGCTTCCACTTCCCACCTTGCTGCAGTTGATGTTGAAGATGAGCCAACTAGCGAGCATGAGAGTGCTAGTGTCGGTGGCACTATTTGTGGTTCTTCTAATTTACCAATACCTACATCATCTAATATGGATGGTGATGATGATATTTTTGAAGACCCATATTATGATGGTTGATTGTTAACATCTGACATTATTATTTTTTAATTTCAATATATAATATATATCATGACATCCAAGTTTGACTATTTGACATTGTAATATTTTTTTATTTTAATGGTGATTTTGTTTATTATACAATATATAATGTTGTGTGATATTCTAAACTTAATTACTGCTGGAAATATGTATATATTTCTGATTTTTATATGTTTTTGTATAGATGAAACCAAAACAAACCCAACCCCCAATTTTTTTTTTTCAACAAACCCGCGAAATGAACCCAAAAACCCAAACCAATACTAGGACCAATAACTTGGATCTTTTTTGAAATTTTAATTTTTGTTTGATGGTGTGTGTTACTTCATCTCACTTGTTGTGTGAGTCATAAGATATGTTGATATAGACTCTCTTATTCTTGGAGAGATTTATGAGACTAATATGCTTGGGTAGATGAAGCAACTCATTTGTAACAAGGATACTAACTTTAGATTATATGAGGAGCATATGAAGTCCACTGTGATGCAACAATGGAATATCATGAAAACCTTGCTTCATATGGCAGCCTATTCTCTAAATTCCAAATGATATTGCACTAAAGCTTGGGAGAGTGCCTACTAATGATGAAGAGATGAAAGAAGAGCTCTTGAAGGCCCTTTGAAAGATATATACCAATAAAATGTCTACTTTACTTCAAACACAATGGATAGCCTTTGTCCAACTTTGTGGGCCAACATTTAGCAAAGTAATGGCAGGGCTAGATAGAGCTACATGAGCTCAAACCGACCTTATTGAATGGTGGACATAACATGGCAAGGATGCACCAAAGTTAAGGATGCTTGCCAGTCACCTCCTTACGCAAGTTGTCAACTCCTATGCTACAAGGAGGTACTCATTCACATACAGCTTCATCCAGTCAGTCAAGAGCAATAGGCTTGCCTCTCAACAATTGGAGAAATTGGTGGCCTTGCATAGTGCCTTGTGACTTCAAGATTAAACATACTCCTAAGTATGATCAAACTCCAACCAAATGTTGGGATGTTTATCTCAAAGATGCCACACATATTGATGAGGAGGAGGCACAAGAAGGATTGTTTAAGGTTCCGTTGGGTGAGGCAATCCCTCATAGTGGCAGCAACTCAAACTCTGATTTTCATATATTGTTAGCAAATGCTCATTAGGGGCAGTGGCAGATTTTCTTTGTTTTTGTCATTTTGTAGTTAAAACTTACACCCTTTGGGCATTTTGTTGTATTTTTTATATAATATATATGCACATTAATAATAAAAGCAATGAAATTTCACTATAAGATGCTTGGTAAGATCTTCATAAAAAATTGTGATATTGGCAAGAAGGACTAAGAGATCATAAAAAATTGTGATGTTGGCAAGAAGAACTAAGATGAGCGCACCCCAAAAATGTTGTAGGTATATTTAACACCATCTAAGAATTTGATTGAATACAAACCATTTCAGCCGGTGTATGGAGAAGAAGCAAAGGTAATTGCGGAGTTTACGGTACCTAATCTACACATTGCACAAGCAACATGCATGGGAGATTAGGAGTCATTATGATGCCAAAATTTTCAGCTTGATCACTTGGAGGAGAAAAGGATTCTAGCACAATGGAGCCAATGGATAGATTAACAAAAGAAGAAGATATGGCATGGCCACCATACCAAGTGCAAGGATTTTGAAGTCTACAAAATGGTGTTATCGTATGCCAACAAGGTCCAAAAGCACCCAAGGAAGTTGAAGGTCAAAGGGTCAGGACCCTTTATAATCTAGGACATGATAGAGCATGTGGCAGTAAAATTGAAGACACTGGATGGAGCTTCAATGGATGGTATGGTCAACGAAAGTTGGTTTTGACATGTCATGCATTGCATGGTCATCGTATGCTAAGTAGTTATAAGGTCTATGTAACTTTTAGGTAAAAAGTATTATGTTGATTTCAAGTTTTCATTTACTTTTGGTATTTCTTTCAGCAATAGACTTCTATTTTGGCAAAGTTCATTTTGGGAAAGGGTTAGTGCAAGTTTTTGATATAGGACAATCAAAAAAAAAAAGACAAGTACAAGCAGCAGCATATTGCACATTTATGTGCATAATCAGCAATGGAATAATAGTGGGTTATAGGAACATTAGGTACCAAGTTGGAACACCAAACACAAAAGGAGTTGTAGAATTGTAGATTTTGAATGCACTAAGATTGTTGATTATTGTAGATCAATGAGCATCCGCACAGATTCTAGGAGGTTTGTGACTATGATTAAAGCATTGTGCTATAAAGGCTTCATTTTTCTAAACAATTCACCAAGTATTTAAGCTCATCATGGAAGTGAATCTCTAACAAACCTCTAACAAATTGAGCTCTCATTGTTCAAAAGTATTAAAACTGCAAGGAGTTTGGGGTTTAAGTTTTCATTGCAAAGGAGTTTGAGATGGCTCCACAATGAGTTCCATGCAACCAAGACCATGGCAAAGAGCTGGTTGAAACTCAACGGATGGAGATCAATGAATAAGATGTTGTTGGTGTTGCAGGAATGGATGCCTTTGAGCTTGATTTATGCACATTATAGATGTATGATCGAGGTTGGGAGGCATAGGACATGTTCAAACCTTCAAAATTGTAACGATGGATCAATTTGCTCCAATTAATGATAGGAAAATCATATAGGGCATTGTAAAAGTCATCACAAATCCCAACTAGTCAATGTGTAAAGAGTGGAATAAGCAACACAATTGTGCTAGTTACTGATAGGAAAATCATAGAGGGGATGTTAGAATTATTGTTGTCATTGATGTCAAAGGAATTATTTTTTCTATAATGTCCTATTGCTGGCCGACCTGCTTTTGCCAAGAGAAAAAAGTCAAATAACTCGCATAAGGCCAACCCCCTCTTAATGGCGCCCAATTTTGGAATTTTATTTTATTTATTTTTAGGGGCTGACTCCCCTTAGGATGGTGTGCCCAGCTTTGGGCAAGGAAAATAAAAAGAATTAAATAAAATTTATATTGGGCTGACCTGCATCGAAGAGTGGTGACCATTGGTTTGAAAAGGCATGTCATGGATATAAATAAAGGTTGTTTGGAGGTGATTTGTGCAAAAAATTCATTGCATATCTTTCCTATTTCAAGAGCAGATATAGAGCAGAAAATGTAGCAAACTTATGAGTAAAAATCAGACATTTGGAGGAGCAAATCTACAGCAGAAAAGAGTAGAGTTACAAGCAGAAATCTGACATATATCTTGAGCAGACTTAATGCAGACTTTGCTTTTCAAAGGTTGGAGCCTCTCACTCAAAGAGATCAGTGTCTCTTGCTGAGTTGGTGCGTAGTGCTCAGTGGAGGGAATTGGTGTCTCCTGCGGGTTAATGCCTACAAAGTTGTAAGAAGATTTCTATAAAAGCAATATTTTGCCGTGGTTTTCTCCCACAAGGGTTTCCACGTAAAATTGTGTGTGCATCTTGTGTTCTAATTTGCTAGATCTTACTTGTGTGGATGTTTTGATTATAGCTTATGATTGCCAAAGTTATAAACTGAAAAGTTGTTTTTATACTGATTCACCCCCCCCTCTCAGTATAAGTGTGTGTGTGTTTCTTCAGGGGATTGTAAAAGTCATCACAAATCCAAACTAGTCAGTATGTAGAGAGTGGAATGAGCAAGGAGTGGTGCTCATACGTACTAGAGTTCTCAAGCTGCAAAAGTTGCCAAATTTTAGCAAGGTGGACAATTTGACTTGGTTTCTTGTCAATCGTTTTCATTATGGGGTGATTTGTTTGAATATTTGCAAATTCCTATAAATTCTTGATGAGCACATAGTTATACTAAGAGGGGGGGTGCGGGGGCGCCGGGCGGGAGCAGAATCATTATAACGCAACTCTTACCAATTTAAAAATTTACCGATCACAATAACACCATTCACTCAACATCAACAATTATGCACATGAGAAGAACACAATAACACTTGATATTTACGTGGAAACCCTTACGGGAGAAAACCATGGTACAAATATTGTACTTTATAGTTTATATATTTATGTGAATTGCAATGATAGTAGGCACCAACCTCTAACTTGTTTTGTAGGCACCAACCTACAGGAAGCACCAACTCCCTCAATTTGTAGGCACCAACCTACTGGAGGCACCAACCCCCACTTGCCAAGCACCAACTTAGCACGAGATAATGACTTCAAAAACAAAGTTCCATCTTCAATGTTGCTTCTTCAACGGATGATGGACAATACTGCTCAAATATATCTCTTTCAATCTTGCACCAAGTCTGCTATAACTCTTTTCTAGATCTGATAAAATTCTTCTTCGATATCTGCAACTGCAATAACTTCTCTTCAATATTAAACCTTTTGACTTCCTCACAAATATGGTGAAGACACTCTTATAAAATCTGCTTAAGACCTTTGTAGATCTCCTCCTTAATCTGTGCTTGATCTGAAAGATATTCAATTTGCTCTTGCAGAATCGCTCAAATGATGTGTATTTCTATTTCTCTATTCACATCATTATTCCCACACTCTACTTGCAAATCTGAATTTGATATCATATGTATATGTTGCTCATATATTGCAACATTTGGTGAAGGATCACATCATTTAAAAATCTGTTCTTGCACCTGTTAAAATCTGAAGTCTTGCACCTTTTCAAATCTCAAATTGCACCTCTTCTAAACTTTAATTTATTAAACTTTTATCACACCATTTTGAAACATAGAATTGTTGCTTAAGGATCACCGTTGCTTTTGGTTTTTGTCCTTTTCTGAATTTTGTCTTTTTCTGAATTTTTGTCTTACTCATTAAAAATCTGAATCGCACCTTTTCAGATATCAATCTAAATGAAACATTTCTTTTTATTGTTTTGTTTCTTTAACTAATCGCACACCTTAATGATAAGTCTGTTTATTGAATCGCATCATTTTATTAACCTGTGTCTTTTCATGAAATCGCATTTCTTTTTATGATGTGTAAATAAGACAAATTTGTCTTATTTGCTTTTTGTCTTTATTCACCATTTTGTCTTATTTGATTTTTTATTTTTTTTGTCTTATTCATATTCATTCTAAATCTGTAGAAGGCTGTTTATGATTACATTGCTGTTATGTCTTCATTATCTGATCAAAATAAGTTTGTAACATACTTCAGCATATAAACCTGATATGTCTTCATTTTCCAGAAACGTACACATATCCTTCTGTTTATAAATTCTTTATGATGTTTGTTGCTTTCTTTGGATCTGTACAAATCTATTATGCTGTTCATAGATTCCTGCCACTAATATTTGATAACTTAAATATTCTGATTGCATCATTCAAGAGTGCTTGTAGATCATTGGTTGTACTTTAATATCTTCATGAGCAAAAGGATTTCTGAACCATCAAGCTTTCTTATATCTATGTTAATTCTTCTTGATCTCATCTATTTACTTTAACATCGATGACAACTTGTCTTTGCACCTTTGACATCAATGACAACATTTCCAACAATTCAAAGATGATCTATGAATTGACAACAAGATCATGTTGTTGGAGGATGAAATGAAGTGCACCAATTTTGCAAATGCATTGCACATTGGAAGTTTTCGTAAAGAGGTAGAAAGAATAATGGACAATCGAGATGAAGGTAGAGGCATTGTTGTCACCAACATGACCAACCCACCGATTGGGGCAGCATGTGCAAGTATAGGAATAAATTTGTTGCACAAAGATCACGTAGAACAAATACCAATGTTAGTGGCCTATGTAGGGTACCAAGTTGGGGTCAAGGATATGATGTTTTACTACTATGCATACCTAGCAAATGAGATGCAGCTCCAATGCATGGACCCACGGCCAATCAAGCCCGCAAAGGTAGCAACATATCATACTGCCAAGTTTGATTTTTATATGCATTTCACCCAAGTACACTTTAGGGATATTATTATCAACCTCCACTCCAACCAACTACCATATGTCATCAATGCAATTGTGGTTGAGGATGCGCACACACAGTTGCTTACAGGCACAAATATTCCACATTCTACAACCTGGCTTGTCATGTCACCATTGTGCTGAGTTTTGTCAACCATAGATGATGATGCACTAGGGGAGGAGACATTACAAGGCAAGGAAGGTGTTTGCAAAAGGATCATCAAGCAATGCTACAAAGAGAAAGGAAAGCACATCACTCATCTTTTGAGCTCTCCACACCAAAAGTACACCAAATCCATCAGGATTCAAATCAAAGAGCCTTCGAGCAGGGAGAATCCAACACAACCTAATGAGAAGAGTCTAGTTTAGGCCACCATAACACAACCATTGCTGATGGCAGAATAGATAGAAGATACATCATTGGAAACTAATGCATAGGTACTTGAAGACCAACCAGCAACACAAAAGAAATCTGACGATGAGGTGCCCAAGGATACAATAGTCAACAATACAACATTGCTACATCACAGTCATCTCCCAATCATTTAATTTGACGACCCTTGTTGTATTGAGAAGTTCTATAATGAGCTACTCTGCAGCAGCACACATCGATGCAATTTCTATATCGTTGCCAAGCACAAGAGTAGTAATGGAAAAGGTATCAAATGGCAACAAACAATGTTGTTTCCTTGGCTTTTGAGGTCATACCATATGGTGATATTGTTGACTATAGAGAAAATTTTGAGTAAGCATGATCGTCTCAATCAAGCCCAAACACATGCAAATAATGTCGAAGAAACAATTGTTGTGCAAGTTGCATAGGCTCAAGTCAAAGTTACCATCATTAAAAAATAATGCATAGAGCACATGAGGATGCACATGCAGCAAAGACAGGCTAATGTGCTCTAGTGCATCATTACAAAGAAGGAACATGACGCAAAGAGAGAAGCCTTTAAGAAGTAGCACGAAGAACTTAGAGAATTGGCTCTATTGACAATCGCTCACCTTAACAAATTGCAGCAACAAATTTTGGAGGCACGCCCAAACATTCTCACACAAGGCATTCAAGCGGCTGCACCTTTGAACTCAATTGGAACACAACTTGATGCCTTGGAGAAAATGGCACAATTTCTCCTCACTCCTACACAAACACTTGAGAAAGCAAAGAAAGTGAAGCTCACAACCAAGGAAGCCACACAAAAGGTAGCAAAAGAAGAATGCACACACATGAAGGTAGAGCTCAAAAGAGGATGGAGGAGAAGAAAGCATTAGTGGATGCATGCAAGCCTATGGTTGAAGACCATTTGACAAAAATTGGAAAATAGTGCAACGCATTCAACCAAGACTTGGCTTTGGTGTGTAGAGTGATTGTGGGATCAACCAATTGGCCAAAATAGGTCACTAGGCACCTTGCCCCACTAAAATTCAATTTGTGCACATTGCAAGATGAGCTTCTTGTGGAGGATTTGTCAAACAATTCCACAAAGAATGTCAATGCACAGCTTCAAGCATTCATTCTATGCATAGCCAGCCAACTAGATGTCAATTCACTAGTGCTTTGGGGCATGAATCAAAAGCTGCACATTCAAGTAAGGCAAATGGTTGTTGAGTACACAGAACTTCAAGCAGAGTTGGGAAAGCTTCAGGACCAGCTTCAGCAACCCCAGCCTATGGAAGATGATGTACTTGCACACATAGCTGATGCAAATAAGAGTTTGGAGGAGCAAGTTGCTGCTAGCCACATGCAATGGAAAGAGTTTTTCATAGCACAAGTTATTCAAATTTCGCCAAAGCTTTCCAATTCAATCAAGGATGTTGTTTGACCTAAATTTTCATGGGTGTTTAGTTGTGTTATGTTCTTGTTTTGTTTTGCTTTTGGTTTTCTATATGTTTGTGTTCTGTCCTAAGGACAAAACAAATTATTTGTGCCAAGAGAATGTGGGTCCCATAAATATCCTATTTTGAATATTGCAATCACATGCCAAGAATAGCAGCAAGTGCACGTCTAGGGAGAAGACTCCTTGAAGATTTATTTTAAGTACATGATGTATTTAGGATCATGAGATTGAACTGTGAGTTAGCTTCTGAATTAGTGCATGAGGTAATTATAGACTAAACCTAATGATATTTGCATGACGATTCTAAAATTGTTGAGTCGGCACTAGGGAAAAGCACATATATAAAGTTAGAAACCCCAAGATAGCAAAGCCTCACTAATTTTCTTATTCAATGTCTTCTGTGTATAATTGCTTGTGACTTCATTGCATCTTTATGTCTAATAGTGTGCAGGTCAAGTAGAGGCTAAAGGACTCAAGCATGATTCAGGTGAGCAGTCTCAGACTGATATACCTGTTGTGGAAGTCATAATGAGTGTTTAGACTAGGTCGATTACATGTGGTAGTAAGATGGCTAACAACTGGCATGGATGCAGTGGTGAAGAACTTTATGCTGGACCCAGGCCAGATGTATGGAAGAGAAAATATGTACAAAACTGCTAAAAAGTTAAAACCATTCCACCACTACAAGGATAACATCTTTAGTTCTTCCTAATTGATAAATAGGCATTTACTGATTTGGTTTTCTGTGACAGAAATGAAAACATAAATTAACCCTATGTACTACTTGCTCTTTTATAGAAAATGATTGTATATTCGTGTCACATCCCACTCATAAGATCTCGTAACCTTTCTCTTTAATTATTGCATTGAATGCCTTCAAATTTGCAAGTTTTTTACCATGCATCACACAAATTCATGAGGTGTTGACAAGCAATAGGGCTTTCACTTCAAATATCATTGCAATGCTCATCCTTGGCCTTTCTCTATTTAAAGCAATTTGTCAATTCCTTGAAAAACTACGTATAGTTATCTTGGCATCAAGTAGCAGGATGTTTAGGCAGGCCATGCATTCAAATTTCTAATCTAATCACTATTTCAAATACAAAGCTTCAATTTTGGGACTCAATAAAACCTCCATTTCTTAACCAGAAAAGCTGAAAATGCTTTCCCCCTTTTTCACTTAATAGTAACATCAAAAATAAATAAAATTTTGAAGATGGAGGAGCGTTTAATGACTCGCCTTTCTAATATTTTGAGAAAAGAAAACAATTATACATATAAAAATATTCATATAAACTGAATTTCTGAACAAGAATGTTTGCAGAAGACACCAATTATAAGAACTGCCTTCAAAGATGTTAACATGAATGGTGCAAAAAATGGATAGATGATTTTTCCCAATTTTTAAAAGACTTGCATGTCTGATTAAATTGTGTAGGTTGTTTTTATAATTCACGTTTCCTTCTCTTAAATCTTATTAGAAAATTTTGGTCTTTAGTGGCTACAAGCTAATCATGCCATACGCTACAAGCCTACAAGCCAAGGAAAGATAGACCACAAGCCAGTCAAACCACAGATTCAAGTTTTACGGGTAGATGAGTCAACATAAGCTCTGATACCACTTGTAATATACCAACTGTATATATTTGGTGGAATAAAGGAATATTCACATATTGAATGGGAAAGGATAATTAAAAAAGATACTTGAACAGTATTTGTTGAAGAACCAAGCAAATATAACTAGGCACAGAAGAAGTGCAGGGGTCAGTGCCTTTAAAATACATTTATTAGTAACTAATTAGACTGATAACAAACTAATCTATGTGGACCAACCAACTGTTGGACTCCAAATTCATATCTAATATATTTAAAATGAAAGTGATATTGGCATACATATAATCACCAGTGTTTCTCCAAATTTCTGAGATGGGGGCACAGCAGGATGTGGGAACAGGGTTTCAGAGAAGGTGAAAATTTAAAATTTTCCCAAATTTTGGGGACAGCAGGGGAACGGCTATTAAAATATCTTAAAATAGCTGAAGTTTTAAGAAGTAAAAACAATTTTCTGCATTTGCAACGACAATCTTACTCCCTTTAGGATTTTAGGGTTTTCTATCATTTTCTCCTTATAACATAACCTTCTCTATGCACCAAATGGAGTAGGCTGTCCAGTTCTGGGAAAAGGGCCATTCCCTCAAAGTCCCCAAGCCCCCAGGACATCTATAACATTGGGGATGTCACTAGGGCAGGCATCCCCGTGGAATACTGATTTAGTCACTATAAAATTATAAATCACTGTTCTAAAAGTTCAGATTGTTGCTTGTCATGTTGCCTCTGTGGCTGTTCACTTTGTCCCTGATAAGGCTGCTTAATAGGAAATACAAGTCTAAACTCTCATTCAAATAATACTTGTACTTGTGTGAGGTGAAGCAACATGAAGTCCCTCCTTGAGAACTTCCCCATTCTCTGAAATAATTTACAAAGACCTACACACATGTTAGAAACCCAAATAATTTTGCTTTGTAGCGCCTAATTTATGTCTGCTAATGATCTGGGACCTCCATTACTCAAGCATGTACCATCATATTAAGGGTGTCATTTTTACATAGTTGTTTCACATTTACCCCCGTACACTAGTGTTAGTTCAACCTCATCTACCTTTGGACTCTCATATTGTTACTCTTGCATCTATCTCTGAGATTCACCTCACTGTCATCTTGTGCTCTTTCTCTTTGAAGAGTGACAGGACTGCCCATTAGTGTTCCTTCATGTAAATAGGTAGTCATACTTCATCTTCCTCAAAGAGAAATGAAGTCCAAGAAGAGTAAAGTGAAGGATCAGTGTCTCTAGGAGTTCATTTCACATCCCTATCCCTTCGAAAATTCTACACCTAGTCTCATTCCCTCCCAGCTCTATAAATAGGAATGAGTTAAAAGTTCCTAGGTATCAAGAAGGTGGAATTGGAAGACAATTCTGTACTATTGTTTTGATCATACAGCCTGGTCCAGCCATCATATTGTTGATTTCATTTCTATCTCAACCATCTTGTCATCTTATTAGCAATTTAAGATTACTTTTTTGTCACCAAGTTTATCTTCTTGCAATAGTCTATGCAAACTCACTCTACGGAAGGCCACAACCAGAGGACACTATGCTTCAACCTCTTCACATCCTCTCACCTGCCATTAATCAATTTGGCATGCCAGAGTTTTAAAATTGCTGGTGTGTTAGCTTCTGGCATTGCATTTATAGATTTACAAATAAATTCAAAAAGCTTGATTGCATTTCTTGCTTCCAAATAAGAGTTCAAGAGGTTTGCACACTATCTTTGATTGACACTTGCCTCAAACTCCCATACACTTTTACAAATCATATAGTTTGCAGTAATTTCTTTGACAGAAGACTAGTTGTGCATATTCTTTCATCTGCATGGTTATTGATCTTCTTCGGTGTGTTTATTGGCAATTTAGGACTATGTACTATTCTTCTTAACATTGATAGCATGAATTGTATCATTTGTAATACCAGAACTTATACATATCATTGCTAATACTCATTAACAATTTCTTTTTCAGCTTGTTTTCAGTTCACAAGCATTAAATTCATTTAGTTGGCATTATTAGATAATCTTGCATCATCTTATTTTCTCACTTATGTGTGGCTAATACTTGCTGTTTTCAGATCGCTACAGGTTTGATCTCCAAGTTGTTCACATTTTTAAGCAATTTAGGGCTTACTTTGCATTCAAGAGTATTTATTCATTTCTGGTTTGCACATTTTAAAGGTTATTCAATCCAACGGACTTCACACCTCACCCTTTCAGTCTGATTGCATAATTTGCCAGCATTCAATAGCATTAAAAAATGATCAGATACATTTAGGAAACGTTCATTCTTTCATTTGAATAATGTTTGCATTCTACAAACTTTATAACATTCAAATTTGATCAATTTCGTTGTTCCTGTCATATTCAAACTCATTTTCTAGTCCTTGAAAACTTCCTCAAGCATCTTAATATTTAATGATAGCAGCTTTCCACAGTCCATAATGATAATTGCTTGAATTTCTGGATTTGATTGTGTGCCAGATATTCAAGTAATTATCTTAATATTTGCCAATTGATGTTTCAAGACTCACATTACATCTTGGGTCTTAGAAACATTGTGCAGTTTTACACAATTGAGGAGTGTTCTTTGCATCCAAAGACATTCAAATCTGATTCTGATCATGTCCCTTGATTGTCCATTGCTTGTACACCATTTCCTTCCTTACTTGCACCATAAAATCACTTCATTAACATTGTAGTCCGTGATTTCTGTGTGCTTCAAGATTGTGTTTGGTCTTTAATATTATCAAGTTTGAATCTTAAAGCTCTCATAGGTTCATTTGCATTGGTCTCTCATTAGTATCATTAAAAACAACTAAAGAAACATTGTATCTACTAATTTTGTGCATTCCAAAGCTGACGACTTCTCTTATAGCTTGCAAACCAAGTTTGTCACATTGTTAGCATACTTATTCTCATGATAGTAGCATTCATTGAAAATGCATGTAAAAGGATAAAACTTGTGCATTCAAGTTGCATTAGTTCATATTTTAAGGGCATAGAAGCTTGCATAACATCCTAATCTTTCATTGCATGGCATATTGGTCTTCCTAAACATCACTTGAGTATCTTGCTTGCTCATTTTGCTTAGGAAGGCCTGTAAACAAATTTGATTTTTCTAATAATTGAGGCAGTTTCAGCACATAACACTCATTACACATCTTTTGGTTGACATCCCACGAGTAGAAAAATATCACTCTTTCGTTGTTGCCAATTGTGAGAGCAGGTTTTGTGGACAATTCTTGCCTCTTTGCATGTAAAAACATAAAAAAATAAGGTAAAAAGCACAAGTGCATCTATTTACCTTCTTTTCATCAAGCAGCTTGTAGGCTGTTTGTTGTTTCCTAAGTCACAAGGTTCGAATTCAAATTCAAGTTCGGCAACATTGAAATTCAGATGAAGTTCAGCAAGGAAAAAATTTGAAAAGTAAAATATTCGGATTAAATTCGCCTCATGTAATTTTTTTATTTTTTTTTATAAATGTACGTAATATATCCACAAAATTGTCTAAAATCTGCATGTTTCAAAAGAAAAATAATATTTAGTATTTAAAATATTAATTAAATATTATTTGAAAAACATTAACTAAGTTCACAGTTTATACATTCTTGTTATGGTCTGGATTCTTATATAATGTTACTATATTAATGTTTATATTTTTTTAAAAATTATTAAAAAATTATTAAAGAAAATATATATTAATAGTTTTAAAATTTATATCATAAAAGAATTTAAACATATATTAATAAATATATAACAAATATAACATCTTAAAACTTATATCATTAAAAGTTTAAACATATATAAGTTAATAACATTTTAAAACTTATATACTATTAAATAAAACATATATAACATTTTGAAATTTAAAAATATATATCAAATAATATAACATATATAATAATTATAACATTTTAAAATTTAAACATATATACTAAATAATATAACATATATAACAACTGATCAAAAAAAAAATATAACATATATAACATTAAAAATTAAAAAATACTAAATAATATATTAATAATATAACAATTTTAAACTTTTAAGAATAAAAAAATAAATATAAAAACTATTAAAATAATTTAAAAAACATTGTTGAAGATCGGAAACTTTAAACATTGCGCTATATTGAACGAAGCTCATATTATTACAAACAGGAAAATAAAATTTGCGAATGGAGGAAAAAATTTGAAGAATGAAAAACATCTGGTGCCTGGCGGGAACGCTGAAATTGGCGGATATCTAGGAAATTTGCTGGAGCAGTGCACGAAACCTCTCAGAAATTATGAAACCTTCAGGAAATCACCAGTTCGTGAGGCGTCGTCGGGTTATTTCTGCAGCGATTGGGCTCTTTATGCAACGAAACCTCAAGAAATGGCGACCTTCTACAACGAAACCTCAAGGAATGCGGTGGAAGAAAAATGACTCGCAGTTGTTTGTGCTTAATGTGAAAATCAACCCACGTTTTACAAAAAAAACTAGTCAAAAACCTTAGAAAAAATTTTAGAAAACCTAAAAAGCACTTTTTAAAAAGCGTATTCTAATAGAAAAAGTGACGCGGGTTTTCGTACAGTCGAACTGGTCAAACTTGAATGAATTTAAAGCAAACATTTGATATTCGCCTAAATTCAAACTTGATACATCAAGTTCAGCGAACACTGTGACTTAGGTTGTTTCAATAAGCTAGGATTAGTTCAACCTGATATTTTTTGATATTTGAGGCAATTTTAGCACACGAGGCACCTTGCACATCATTTGGTTGGAATCCTACAAGTAGGGATGTATCACATTCTTTAGATGTTGCCAAGTTGTGAGAGCAGGTTTTGTGGACAATTCTTGCCTTTTTGCATGTAAAAACATAAAAATAAGCTAAAAGAAGTGAAAGATCCCCAACCCAAATCTAATTTGATTTTCTGAGTTTTGTCTTTTCACAGTCTTTGACCAGCGAATAAGAAGGGTTTTGTTTTTGTTTTGTTTTTGCGTTTTTCTGATTTTTTTTGTGTTTTTGCTGAAGGTTGATTTATGCACCAATATTGCAAACTAGAAGGAATGAAATTGTTGCTAAAACTTAAATGAGTCATACAATTTAAATAGAGAGCAATAATGATGAATTTATTGGCTCAAATGTCATTGTAGATACCACAAATCTGCATATAACAATCTAAAATAAACTTGAACAGCAAGGACAACCCCTTTTCAGCTTCTTCCCAGCTTCACAAATCTGCCCCAGGGTCTGATATGAATTTCCAGCTAACTTAATATGCAAATCAGATCCGATAATTAGTATGAAACCCTTCATAGCACCTAGGATTTGAAGCATGTGACTCTTGAAATGATGCAGCAGCTAAGATAAGGTATAAAATGAGTTGCCAAGGCCTTGAGAAGACCTATACTACTTATGGCTGCCCCTAATCTATTGCAATATGCTGATATAATACTGCTGCAAACTCAAATCTGCAAAATATATATCTAAAACTCATCCAAATAAGCCCAAATGAAGACCCAAGGTAGGCCCTCCCCAATGGTGAACTGGATTCTCGTCCAATCCACGATAGCCTTTGAGAGTTTTCATTCCCAGAAGGTTGAAGCAATGCTGAAACCCTTCTCCAGAGCTCAAACATGCAAAGTGTTATGTAAAAATGAGAGTAGAATGCCCAAAAAAGAGCCCAACACTTTGCTTTAAAACCTCTCATGGACTTTTTGATAAAAATCAATAAAATATTCCCCTTGAGGGTCTTTCCTCATCCAAAGAACTTGAGTTGCTAGGATGGGGGCACTTTTCACTATTCACCTTATGATTTTCAATTACTATTCACTTTTCACTATTCCATTAAAGCAACCTTAATATGTTCACTTTATCTCTAGATTCATCAACTGAAATCCAAACTGAAAGCCTCGTAAGGCTCCTAGCTAGACTCCAAAGCCGTCGATTGGGTTCCCTAACCATGCTGCTGATCTACGAGAACCCTGATAGTAGGCCAACCTCCGCTGTAGATTGAGTTGTCTAAGGATGGGACATTACAAGGAGCAAGTTTGCTATTTACCTTCTTATCAGCAAGTACCTTGTAGGCTGTTTGTTGTTTCAATGAGATAGGATTTAGTTTAAAAAGATATTTATTTGATTTTTCTTCTACTTGTTTGTTTTGGTGAATTTGAATTTTAGATAGGTTGTTTGATTTTAGGCTTTTAGCTTTTGTTTGTCTTAATTTGCTTACTTGAGTTTATTGTGTGGTTCAAATTTATGTAGGTTATATAGTCATCCAAATTGTATTAGATATTTGAATTTTGAAGACACTAAGCAACCCTGAGGACTTGCTACTCTTCCCATTCTTTCAAATTAGGTACCCTGTACTACCTATCATTCAGTATGGGTCCTACCTACTCTTTTTCCAATTTCTTGTCCTACTTTGTCACTCTCAAGCTTACCTTCCCAGTCTGATCTTATGACTATTCTCAGGCAACAACAGCCCCAAAGAGTTGGCCAAATCCCGTGTGTTAGGCAACCTGGTCTTGTTAACAAGGCTGGTCCAAGACACCATAAACCAACAACTACATAAGTCAATCCTTTAAGCCACTCCAATCTCATATGTCATTATCCTCAATTTCAGACTCCTGACAAACATCTAGAATGCAACAACCAATATTGGATCCATGAGACCATGAGTAGAGAAACCACCAATAAAATCCTAAGCTTTAGCCTTTCCAACCTGTCTTTTGGAAAACTACGTGAGGTTAACTTGTTTGTTTTTCCTACATTCATTTCCAGTGAACCTTACATGAAACAGATTCATCACTCCCTTTACTATCTTTTCTGCCTCATCCTACCTATTCAATTTTCATATGGAAGGCAATTTGCTTCATCCAAAATCTTGCCTAGCCTCACCTTTGCCTGCTCATTTCTTAGCCTTTCCAACCTGGCCCTTTTAAGGTTGTGTATGAGCTCAAGTTTGGATTTTTGTTGCATACAAGACCCACTTCATCATTCCATTAAAAGTGTAGGACACCAGAGTATTTCCAAGTGTACTTTCTTAGTGGCATGGACATTCAGGCCATTTTGAAACCCTGCCAACCCTTCATGTGCTGCGCGCAAAGTGTTCTGGCCTTCTTCCTTAATCATGTACCAAATTAAAATATGATAAAATCAATGTTTTCTGTTCAAAAACTTGTTGAGAAACTTTTGCCATTTGTTCAGAGGCAAATCACATTTTGCTCTATGTTCTCAGATGAGGCCCAAAATTAAAATATAAATTATCTTCATGACCAAACAAAAAGAATACGTGAGTTAAGATGTCTAAAAGTGAGATGCACTAATAAATAAGACAAAAATAAGATATCTCAAAGTGAATATTTGCACAAGTAACTCACATTAGAAGAGACTCACTCTTCTAATGCTCTATAGACCAGGTAATGAGAAAATTTTGAACTGTTCTCACTTTGAGAGTTATATCTCAATTTTTTGGGCAGTTACTTCAATTACAGGAGATTTTAGAACTTTCCCATTAGATTCATGTTCCAAATATGTCAGCTACTCAACTAAACAAAAATTCAGTTCACAGGCATCTTCTTTATTGAGCCTGGTAATTTCTGATGGGTCCTAAGCCCATCCCACACTGCCATTTTTATTATACAGGATTCTCTTCAGCCTATTGTTGAAACAGTTGTATCAAATGTTCTCATTGAGGCTTTCAGATAGATTTTTAGGTCTTGGTGAACACTTTCATGGTGCTTGTCTCTCATTTAAGGATCACTTCTATAAGATTTTCTTTTTAATGGTTACCTGTATCTCACAGGCATTCTACTACATCTTGGCATCCAAGGAGCTAAGATGTCCGATTGATGTGATATGTAATAGTAAGCTCAATCGAAGTTCTTAACAGCGAATACCATTTTAACACAAACTTGGATTTGTTTTACGATTTTACAACCTGGCTGCCTGGAGAGAGAAGAAATTCACCTATTACTGCCTGTCCTTTTAGAAAATATTGACAGTAAACTTAAAAAAAATGAACTGCATAATCAAATCAACCATAGGAGTGTAGGAGTCAAATAGCTAGATCTGTTGCATCCCTCTGTGCTCATATAGTACAACTATATAAAATCCAATACAACAACAGCTTTTACTAAGGCTTTGGATTTCAGCTTGTATTGGGTCATCTAAATAGTCAGATTATCTACTGTGTGACTATTGATCATGTCACAATCTAAATTTGAAGTTCAGTAACTATAAAATGTACTTTTTGGGATGTTCCGCTGCCTATGTAACTTGTTGCACAAGCTTCTCCCCTCTATTTATATTTGACTTACGATTATAGCTTATAAAAGAGCAGTTATACACTTATCTATGTAAACATGAAAACTTTATATATAATACATCCTAGCCTATAAAAAACAGTATGCAACAAGAAGCATACCAAGTCCAGTGAAGCCTGGTTCTATTTTAGCCTGATTTAAAAGAGTGTTTATCACTTCCTTTTCATTCATGTATAGTTGTAGACAACGCTCTATCAAATTTTGCACCTGAAAGATAGATGAGAGAATTTAGTAAATGAAGAAAATGTGAAAGAATGAATGATAAAGTAAAACCCTTCTATGTTCTGATAATCTCCTAGGCATATTAGAGAATGAGCTCAAAGTTATCTTCTTGACACTAACTATAATTTATATCAAACTATTTTCCCAAAATACAAAAAAGCAGTTAGAAATTGTTTCATTCAATATAATGTGCCTAATACTGTCTCCATGTAAACAAAGAAAAACATATTTGTGGAGCAATCGATTGACATAGAACACTTATTTTTCATAATCGACGACTTGGATCCTAATGAGCACACGGTGATACTGATAGGGGGGGTGAATCAGTATAATACAAACTTTTACTTTTCCACACTCAATCAATCACATTAACCACACATATGCAAGATCTAACAATTAAGAACACATGATTTACATGGAAACACTTTCGGGAAAAACCACAGCAAAAATATTGCTTATATAAAGTATAGGTTAATCTTCTTCTTGTAGGCTCCAACCTACTAGAGACTCCAATCTCCACTTGACAGAAATATAGGCTCCAACCCCCACACAAACTGAACTTCAACCCAGCAAGAGGCTCCAACCTCTTAATCTTTTAATAGTTGATGTAGTATGCTTCTTCACAGAATCTTCCTCTCGCATATCGGATTACAACTCACACAATATCCTTCTTCCAAATCTGATCACTATCCACACAATAACCTTCTTTCACAAATCTGATTACTGTCATACACAATCTTCCTTCCAAATCTGATCACTATCATGCAGAATATCTCTCACAAATCTGATCCAATCTATGCACCAATTCTTTTCACACAACTGATCATAATCATGGCATTATTTTCGCATAATTTTCTGCCTTACCATCTACTCAAATTCACTTTTCAATCTGCTCTTTTACTCAGAAAAATATATCATTAAAATTTTCTCTTCACAATATCTCAACTCTCTTCATATATTCTGATATACATCTGAATTACACTTCATTTTTCTTCATTGGATCTGTTTTTTATTCACATAATATTCAATAGAATTGTTGTCTTTTGTTTCCCACTTTGGCTTCTATTTATACCACTTCAATTTGCCAAGAGATGTGTCTCTTTGAAAGGAGACAGCTATTTGAATGGATGTGTCTTTTAGTTATCTTCAATAATTATTCCAAAAATAATCGTTGTTTTTTATCTTAAATTATTGCCTTTATTAATCTCTGCTTTTAGAAGCATATGTGATCGCTGCCTTTTAATACTTATTTGCTGCTCATTAATAATTTCTGCTCCTTTTAGATATAGTAATCGCTACACAAAGATGATCATTGCCTTTTAATCCATATATTAATTGTTGCATATTCTTATTTGAATGATACTACATTGAAAACCACTTACTATCTTTATTTCCAATTTTCCTTACTTCTATATCCCATCGCACTGCTTCATGAATAGATGTGACTTCATTTAAAGGGACTACCTTATAAAGGGAGGCGTCACTTGATTGTTAATTATCATTACCATGTTTTTATCCAGCACTGCCTTAATTATTATTGGTAGCTTGATTTAACTTCGTCACTTTCATCAGCAAATACAAATCAACTTCCTCTCAACACTACAACACCATGGCATTTATTATTTGGTCTGCTTTCAGTCCTTGTGCCAAAGACCAAATTGTTATATCTTATGAGTTAACCACGCTCCTTTCTTTTAGTCTATAATATATCTTTGGTTGTCCTCACTTCTATAGTCATTTATTATATATTTCTATCATGTTACAATCATCTATAATTGATTGTCCCCACTTCTACAGTCGTTCAATCATTGTGACATTAAATTCCCTTTGACATCAATGACAAAATTTCCGACAGATCCTACATTAATCAATGGTTCATTTACACATCAGCTCTTACCATTCGCAAACATTGCAATATAATATAACACAAATTTGAACACAATCTGTGGCTTTATTTAATGAAAATAAATATAATAGATAGATAATAAAAGTAGCTATGATTTTACTGTGTGTTGTGCACCAATGTTGCAAGCCTATTATGGTTGTTAACATAGGCCCATGCATGAGCAAATTGATTGTGAATAGCTATCAAATGAAGGTTAAGAAAGATTATTGGTCATAAATCTGGCCAAGGAAGGTTAGTGTAAGGCATTCAAGTTGAATACCCTGACATATACACGCTCATATCACATATATACAGAATACATACAGAGAAATATATGTAAGGCAAAGAGAATTCTAAGTTCATATATCTCACCAACCCATTATTTTTTTTATGAAATGAATTGTATCTTCATAAGGAACGCCTTTTGGGTTAAGCTAACATTCTATATGCTATATCATGTAATAAATGCATCATGACATAGAAATATGCCAAATGCTAGTAACTTTTTCACCTTTCAATTTTATTATAATGTAACCATTCCATAAGTCACTTTTGTAATGTAAGCTAATCAAAATAAACTAATATCAAAGTTATCCACTCTCAAATGCCTTGGAATAACTCTTAAACCTAAAAGCTTGCACCACAATGAGATTTGGTTTAAACAAGACGATCTCATCACACAGCTTATTTAGGTAAACTATACTTTTTCCCAACACATCCATCTCTTCCTAACGGCTCATGTCTATAGGTGATTCTTATTCTGCATTCAATTCATATTGAAATCCGACATATTTGACCACTATAAAATGTGTAGTCATATTTAAATATTTTATCTTTTTGTCTTTTAGAATATAGTATATCTATATTGTCTTCCAGTAACCATCACATTTCTGTCAATTTTTCATTTCTTGTTCAATAATTGCTTTGATGTATGGAACTTCTGGTCTTAGTTAAGGACTTCAATTCACCACGCCTTCATTTTATTTATCTAAATGAGTTTTTAGAGTATTTCCCAACCAAAAATTCTTATATATTAGCATTTATGTGCATGCAGGCCAATGTGCGAATGTCACCATACTACACAACTTTTATATCACCACATGTAAGTATCACCATACTCTACATAGCATCATTTAATATGCCAATAAGCAGGAACAACCACCCCTCCAGCTAGGGACCTCCCCATAAGTTTTCCCTTGATTGAAAAGATCTAGACTGCTCAAGCTGGTAAGGGGTAACCACCCCTCCAGCAAGAGGCCTCCCCATAAGTTTTCCCTTGATTGAGAAGATCTAGACTGCTTGAGCTGGTAAGGGGTTATCCACCCCTCCAGCAAGGAACCTCCCCATAGGTTTCCCTTGATTGAGAAGCTAGAGTGCTCAAGTTGGTATAGGGTGACCACCCCACCAGCAAAAGGCCTCCCCATCACTTTGCCCTTGATTGAGAAGATCTAGATTGCTCAAGCTGGTAAGGGTTGGCTGTTCATTCCATTATATACTCATCCAATCTTGCCAATCAATGTTCAATTAGTCTAGCCTCTCAGATTCTTTCAGACAGACTCCCAACTATTACTCAACGCCCTCATTTAGATCTTTCAGAACTCCATAGCTTGTTATAATGTTATGAGGGAGCCTATTGTATCTGTTTCTTCTGATGCAACCAGAATTGGATTCATCTCTTCAAGCTCCAATATGAAAGATCTTAGAACTGTGTTCTAAGACCATTGGCCCTTCTTCCATTTCTCTTCCTTCTCCCTATGCAGGTAAATCTTGCCCTCTGTTGTAGACTTTGATATTTCCGAGTGCTCTAGAACATCTCTCAAGGATATAGGAAGGTCTTTTAAAGAAGTTTTAATGCAGTAAGCAACTTCCTCGAAATCTGTCCCTTCCAAATCTCCTGCATCATGTGGAACTTTACCCTCATTCTCTCCCACTACTGCTCATGCCATACTCTTAGGTGTTTCCTTTGATCCTAGAGTTCAATGGTAGGATTGTAATATTCTGTGTTAAAACACCTGAGCCAGGTCCAAAGATTTGGGGCATCAAGTGAGTCAATCCTAGCTTTCAAGCAACTTAGCACATGTCACATGTCTCTTTGTAAAACGACTTTCTAATCCTACAAAGGATTATTCAATTTTAGTTTATAAGTTTATAACTTGTACCTGGTCCTTTGGTGCTTCCTTGTCAAAGGACAACAAAATTTCACAAGGCCTCTCGTTTAGGGTAACATTGGATTATTCTGATAAACATGGTTTAGTAAGTTTAACCTAGCTACTCGTGAGTTAAAATCAATCAATTCAGTATGGGTTAAGCACATGAATCTTCCACTTCACCTTCATGTAAGATGCTCTCTTAAACTCATTGGGAAATAACTGCAGAAAGAACAGAACTCCATTCACCTATGCTTTGATTTGTTAGATTGATTTAATTAAGGGTATTCTGGATGAGATACTCCTTGACTTTAAGGGTAGTTCATGGAACAGGACATTATTTGCAGGTGTAGAGAGTTCTAAAATTAATGGACACGAGATTCTGAAGACCATAAACCATCTGAATTAGGTGAACAGATAGATCCTCAGATTCTGAAAGGAAACAAGACAGCTAAATGGCATTGGAAATTTCAAAATTGTAGAAACCTCCCTAGTTGAGGTTGATATGCCATCAAAAGAGAACTCTAATATTTTTTCGATAACCTAGGAAATTTCAGTGGAAACCTGAAAGTACAAACGTAATAGGCATTAATATGCATTTTCACAAAGTTCCTTACCTGAGCACTCTAAGAAATATGACATATATCTTGCGAGAATTTCTTGTTACCTTTGGATCTTATGCTTCCTACTTTTATGTTACATGTGTACAGCCTGTAAGAGTTTATAAATAATTCAATTTCTGTGATGTTAATTCTTTGTCAAGAAATATCACCAGACTGTGTAATATCAAACTAAATGGTCTCAAGATCAAAAATAAAATATGATGTAACATTATATAATCAACATCACAGAAATTGAATTAGTACATCTTTATCAATTCTTACAGGCTGTACACATGTAACATAAAAGTAGGAAGCATAAGATCCAAAGGTAACAAGAATATAAGACTATCTAAGCATGGAAAATTAAAAGAACGGGAAAACAAGATACTTGTCATGTTCCCGAATTTCCAAATTGATCTTTGGAGGGAAGAGATTTCAAATAGTGTTTTTTAACACTAATTAAATAAAATAAATAATAATAGTTTTAGACGTAGCTGGCCCGACTCACTTCAATAGCGCCAATTTTTAAAATTTGAAATTTTATTTTTATTTTCTCCTCTTTGGCCGACGTCTTGGAGTTGGCTTGTCAAGTTAGTATTAATATGGACCTGTGGATTCATTTTGGATCATCACGGATTTGGGCAATTTGGCTGTGCAAGCTATGGTAGAGACGTAGTCTTTTGTGTGCTGCATCAAGGTGAGGACATAGTCTCTCTACCCTGCTTTTCCATGTATGCCTTCTTGTTCACATATTCCAACTAATAGACTCTTGTTCATGGTATATCAGGATTGGAGCAATTCCTGGTGGGAGCCAGCAATCAATGATCTGGCTGAGCCGCAGGCTCTGGCTGAGTGCATCGGGTGATCTCACAATTCAGAAGATTAAGCGACCTCATAACCATTGCCTCACAATCGGCGTTCATCAGGATATCATGATTAGAGGCATCTCCATTGTTCTGACACAAGATCGCATCATTCTCACAATACATACTGGGCGCACGGCTCACATAGGAAGATATTGGCGTCTTGGAATTGATGAGAATACACATACGCAAGAGTATTGTTTATCAATTGAGCCTCTACCATTCACATGATCGGGAGTATTCACCTAGGTCAGACGTCTGTAGCAAGTTGGGTCTCAGCGGATTGTGGATTTCGATCTGCAAGATTTAATAGAACCAGTGTTAAAAGCAATGTATGAGAAGACGCGTTATCTCTAATCTACATAGTTCAAATTAAAGAAAATTATTTCCTGTGCGTCCTCCATATTCTATCTCAGTTGGAGTTACTTATTTATTCTGTGCAAATGCAATTAGATCAATTCAAGGTGCATGTCTTATTAAATTTCTAAGTAAAAGGCACTTAATTCTGAATCTTTTGAGCAAGCTCTTTACAGTGGTATCAAAGCCTCAGACCCTGCCAGACTGAGGGTATTTTATGCAGTTGAGTCAAAGAGAATAGTGCACCATTGAGAGGGAAAGAAAGAAAGCAGCGGTGGAGTCTTCCGGAATAGGAGAGAGGTAAGAAGATGGGAGACAGAGATGATCAGTTCGAGAATTTCTTGAAACAGATGGCTCAGGTGCAGGAGCAAATGGCCAAGCAACAAGAGCAAACGACCCAGATGATACAATTAATGATGCAATCCATGAATGACAAGAACAACAATTGCAGATCAACTTCAAACAATGGACTGGAAGGTAGTCATTCCAACAATTCTGGATCTGAGACTCAAAGCAATAAGGTTACGTGCCCCACACAATCCACGTTTCTACCCAAGCATGGACCAAATAATGGAGGTGAAAAACAAAGTTTAGCAGAAGGAGATATCAATGCAAGTATGGAAGCTTATATGCAGATTGATCCTGAGATAAGGCACCAGCTTCCATTCATTCAATTTCACAATATAAGGAATGGATCGAAGGGAGGCCAAGTAACTTACCACCCCAACAAGGATTTGCAGCACAGGGTGAGTAAGCTAACACTTCCAACATTTGATGGCTCAGGTAAGGTGATTGCACAAGCATGGATACAGAAGTTGGATAAATATTTTTCTCTCAATCCCATGACCGAAGAAAAAGCTATCAAATTTGCCATTCTACATTTGGAGGATTTAGCTCATGAGTGGTGGCACCATGGCATTGTGACTCAAGGATTTGGACAAGTATCTACATATGCAAATTTCACACATAAGTTGGCAGAGAGATTTGATAGGAAAGATCCTGAAGCATATTTCCAGGAGGTAACAAGACTTGAACAAACAAGCACCATGGATGATTATCAGTGTTACCCCAAGTTTCCGGGACCAGGACGGCAGGGGACGACAGAACAAGTCCCCAAGTTTCCGAATTTTGAGGCCAAATTTGGGGACGGCGAGGGACGGCTATATAAAATACAGAAAAAATTAAAATATATAGGGAAACATTAAATATTCATATGAAAACAAGGATAAAGCATGCATATATACATTATAGAAACTTAGCTTATAACATTTTTGTTAAGAATTCATTGCCAATATAAAAAAAAATTCAATTACGATATGAAAATCAAAATAAAAAGAACATGGTACAATGTTGTCATCCCTCTGGCCGTTTCCGGGATGGGGATGGGGACGGGGGGGTTTAGACCTGGGGACGCGTCCCTAAGTAACACTGAATTGATTATGTTTCAGAATTTCAAAGGCTTGCAGTGATGGTATCTGATGTTTCGGACAAGAGGCTCACATTCTTTTTCATTGAAGGACTATCAAACTCTTTTCGTGGCTTGGTGAGGGCATTGGAGTCAGCAACACTTGAGGAAGCTATTCGTAGGGCCTTGAGTCTAGAAGACTCCACCAGGAAGCGCAAACCTATGACTAAGGGCACACCAGTAGGGCAGCCAAAGAAGCCTTTTCCTAAGGCAAGTCCACCACCTAAGAGTTTTCCTCAAAGACCAAATGAATCAAACATGTCAAGAAACGAACTTCATCAGAAGGGTTTGTGTATCATTGCAAAGAAAAGTGGAATGAGCATCACAGATGCAGAGGGAAAGGACAAGTCTACTACATTGAGGTAGTCTTCGATGATGAGGCAGAAAACAAAGGAGTCAACAAGAAAGACACCAAGGAGGAAGAACAAGAGGTCATTGTAGAAGGTGGTCCCACGAGAGGTACTCTTGCAGCACTTTCAGGAGCACCACGATACCATTCTCTCCACGTTTGAGGAGTTCTCCGAGGACAGAGAGTGACAATGCTAATAGATAGCAAAGCTACTCATAATTTCATTGACAAGAAGACAGTTGCCAAGTTACGCTTGGGAGCAGAAGACTTTGAGGGGTTTGATGTGGCAATTGTCGAAGGAAACATCCTTTCTTGCACTAAACGGATTCAACAAATGGAGCTAATCTTAGGATGACACAGGATGAGGGATGATTTCTATGTTGTGGACATCGGTGACACGGACATGGTGTTAGGAGTACAATGGCTTTATTCATTGGGAGAGTACACCACCAACTACCAAACCATGGAGCTGAAATTCAAGCATAATGGCAAAGAGGTTGTCCTCAAAGGCCTCTCCAGGAATGGCCCTATGGTGGTGTCAGCAAAAAGGATGGAGCGATCTTTTCAGAGAGATGAGGTAGCATAGGCAGCAGAGTGCTTAATTACGGATACTAGTCCATCGAAAGAAGAGAGAACCTTTCCCATTAAGATCCAGGCTATTTTGAACAAAAAGTGCAAGGTGTTTCGAGAGATTCCAACGGGTTTTCCACCAGATAGGGGATTTCAGCATGTGATAGAACTCGAAGAAGGTGCTAAACCCGTTATCACTACTCCATATCGGCACCCCAGGGTATACAAGGAAGAGATTGAGAAGGCAATCAAGGAGTTGTTGGATATGGGACATATTCGTCCAAGCTCGAGCCCTTTTGCATCTTCGGTAGTATTGGTCAAAAAGAAGGATGGGACACTCAGGATGTGCATCGATTATAAAGCCCTCAACAAGAAGACAATCAAGAACCACTACCCTATTCCCAAGATCGATGAATTGATAGATGAGCTACATGGAGTAGTATACTTTTCCAAGATTGATCTGCATTCAAGATATCATCATATTAGAGTTAGGGATGAGGATGTGCATAAGACAGCTTTCAGGTGTCATTATGGGCATTATGAGTTCTTGGTGATGCCGTTTGGGTTAACCAATGCCCCCGCTACATTCCAGTCTTGCATGAATCAGGTATTCATTCTTCAGTTGAGGAAATTTGTGTTGGTTTTCTTCGATGAAATCTTGATCTATAGTAAGACGTGGGAAGAACATTTGAGGCATATAGAGGAGGTGCTTGACATACTTGAAAGGAATTCGTTTTATGCTAAGATGTCAAAATGTGAATTTGGGATGACTGAGATACTATACTTGGGCCACAAGATCAGCGCTCAAGGGGTTAGTGTTGATGAGGAGAAGATCAAAGCTATTCAGGATTGGGCTAGACCCAAGAACTTGACATAGTTGAGGGGATTTGTGGGTCTTTGCAGCTACTATAGAAGATTCATGAAGGGTTTTTCCCAGCTTGCGGCACCATTGACAAACCTAACTAAGAAAGGAGCCTTCACTTGGAGTCCCACGGCACAGCAAGCATTTGATAAACTCAAGGAGGTAATGAGTTCATGTCCTGTTTTGGCTGTTCAAGATTTCTCATCTCCTTTTGTAATTGAGTGTGAAGCTTCAGGGGAAGGTATCGGAGCGGTGTTGATGCAAAAAAGGCACCCCATAGCATATGAGAGTAGGAAACTCCGGAGAAGGTTTTCTCCATCTATGATAAGGAAATGTTAGCGATCATGCATGCCCTTGCTAAGTTTAGACAATATTTGGTTTGCGGGAAATTTGTGGTGAAGACGGATCATAACAGCTTGAAGTACTTCCTCAACCAGCGAGATTTGAATGATAGACAGCAGAAATGGGTAAGCAAACTCCAAGCTTATGATTTTGATATTGAACATGTGAAAGGAAAGAACAATGAGGTAGCCGATGCACTCTCTAGGAAGCCTTACATTTGTGCCATGACATGTATTTGCTGATTGGAAGATGGGCATTATAGCTAAGTATGCTAAAGATTCATTTGCTAATGACATCTTGGAAGGAAAGATAATTGATGACAGGTACAAGGTGGTAGAAGAGTTCATTCTCTACAAAGATTGGGTCTATCTCGTGCTTCAATCCAAGACCAAGAATAGGCTTATAAAAGCTTGCCATGATACTCCTCTCGCTGGACATCCGGGATACTACAAGACATACAAGCAAGAGAATGTTTTGCTTGGAAGGGGTTGAAAATGATATTTTGCGGCATGTGAGAGAATGTTTGATGTGCCAACAGACTAAAACAAAGCATGTGTTACCAGCTGGTTTGTTGCAGCCCATACCCATCCCAAACCAAAAATGGCAGAGCATATCAATGGATTTCATCATAGGACTTCCAAAGGTGCAAGGTAAAGATTGTATTTATGTTGTGGTACTACAAGACATACAAGCAAGAGAATGTTTTGCTTGGAAGGGGTTGAAAATGATATTTTGCAGCATGTGAGAGAATGTTTGATGTGCCAACAGACTAAAACAAAGCACGTGTTACCAGCTGGTTTGTTGCAGCCCATACCCATCCCAAACCAAAAATGGCAGAGCATATCAATGGATTTCATCACAGGACTTCCAAAGGTGCAAGGTAAAGATTGTATTTATGTTGTGGTGGATAGGCTCACTAAATATGCTCATTTCTATGCCATTACTTCAGAATTTAAGGCTCCTCAAGTTGCAGATTTGTTTTTTAAAGAAGTCTTCAGACTCCATGGGTTGCCAAGAAACATTGTGAGTGACAGGGATAGCCGGTTTATCAGCTTGTTTTGGCAAGAGCTCTTTCGTTTGGCTCACACAAAGTTAACCCCCAGCACCAGCTATCACCCCCAAACGGATGGACAAACAGAGATCGTGAATAAGTGGATTGAAGGATATTTGAGAAATTATGTGACGAGGCAACAATCAGCTTGGGTGAAATGGCTAAATCTTGGAGAGTTTTGCTACAACACCACACATCACATGTCCATTGGAATGTCTCCTTTCAAAGCACTCTATGGGTACAAGGCTACCGCCTTCATGAATCTAATTCTTGCAGATAGCAAAGTTTCAAATGCTAGAGAAATGGTACAGCAGAATGTGGACATCATGAACTCCTTTAAGGAAAATCTACAACATGCCCAAAACTAGCAAAAGCTATATGCAAATCAGCGAAGAACCAAGAGGGTTTTTGAGATCAATGACATGGTTTACTTGAGGTTGCAACCCTATAGACAGTCATCCCTCAAGGGAAATGGTGCCAAAAAGCTGAAACCAAGATTCTATGGGCCGTATCAGATCGTGAAAAAGATTGGGGAAGTCGCATATGAGCTTGATTTGCCTCCAGGCAGCAAAATTCATAATGCCTTCCATGTATTGTGCCTCAAAAGAGCATTGGGGCAGCAAATTACACCTTCCATTGAGTTACCTCCTCTTGATGATGAAGGCAAGTTGACCCTCGAACCCGAAACAGTGTTGGATATCGGGGAGAAGAAATTGCAGAATAAGGTGATACCGGAGTATTTGGTTAAATGGAAGGGCCTACCAAGCGAAGATGCAACCTAAGAAGGGGTGGAAATTTTTCAGCATCCTAATTTGAGGTTGCTTGAGGACATTCAACCATCTAAGGGCGGGGACTATCATGTTCCCGAATTTCCAAATTGATCTTTGGAGGGAATAGATTTCAAATAGTGTTTTTTAACACTAATTAAATGAAATAAATAATAATAGTTTTAGACGTAGCTGGGCCAACTCACTTGAGTAGCGCCAATTTTTAAAATTTGAATTTTTATTTTTATTTTCTCCTCTCTAGCCGACGTCTTGGAGTTGGCTTGTTGAGTTAGTATTAATATGGACCTGTGGATTCATTTTGGATCATCACGGATTTGGGCAATTTGGCTGTGTAAGCTATGGAAGAGACGTAGTCTTATGTGCACTGCATCAAGGTGAGGACGTAGTCTCTCTACCCTACTTTTCTGTGTATGCCTTCTTGTTCGCAGATTCTGACTAATAGACTCTTGTTTGTAGTATATCAAGATTGGAGCAATTACTGGTGGGAGCCGGCGATCAACGATCTGGCTGAGCCGCAGGCTCTAGCCAAGTGCATCGGGTGTTCTCACAATTCAGAAGATTAAGCGACCTCATAACCATTGCCTCACAATCGGCGTTCATCAGGATATCGTGATTAGAGGCATCTCCATTGTTCCAACACAAGATCGCATCATTCTCACAGGCCGCATCATACATACTGGGCACACGGCTCACATAGGAGGATACTGGCGTCTTGGAATTGACGGGAATACACATACGCAGGAGTATTGTTTATCAATCGAGCCTCTACCATTCACGGGATCGGGAGTATTCACCTGGGTCAGATGTCTGTAGCAAGTTGGGTCTCAGCAGATTGTGGATTTTGATCTGCGAGATTCGATAGAACCAATGTTAAATGCAATGTATGAGAAGACGCGTTATCTTTGATCTACATAATTCGAATTAAAGAAAATTATTTCCTGTGCGTCCTCCATATTCTATCTCAGTTGGAGTTACTTATTTATTCTATGCAAATGCAATTAGATCAATTCAAGGTGCATGTCTTATTAAATTTCTGTGTAAAAGGCACTTAATTCTGTTTCTTTTGAGCAAGCTCTTTACAATACTTGTTTACAAGAATTATTTTAAGCACATGGTGCTTAGTAATGTTAGGAACCCAGAAAAAAATCGTAACATAGAAAAGCAGCATAGTAGATGTTTAATTGTATACAATTTCTGCCACCTAATAGTGTAACCCATTAGGATCTTCCTACATATGAATGAAATCACAGAGTTCTAAAACAAACCAGATAAGTGAAATTGGTTTATCAAATCGGCATACTTCAGTTAGAAGTAGATTTGGGACATCATCTTACCTAAAGTAAGGAGTCAAGCAGACTGATTCCTCTCATGTTTAATCAGTGATAGGCTAAGCATTTGTTAGAATATTACATCAATAGTTAGATTATAGAATAGATATATAATAAATAAATTAGAAAGTTAGCAGATAATAAACAAATAAAGGTTAGTTTATAGTTAGTTTTGGGAGTTGCATTCCCATAAGTAGTTTTGGGTAGTTGGTAGGAAAAATGAGTGGCTTTATAAAGCCACATTAAAATGTATTGAAACTCAATTTAGAAATTATCATATATATTTTTTTGTGTGATTAATTGCAGTGCAATTATGGTTTAATCAATTATCTTTGTGTGTACTCACCATTTCAATATGGTATTAGAGCATATTTGATTTTGTGCTGTGAAAAACAATTTTCAAGTATGTGAAGGAGATTTGATGTTGCATCTAAAGCGTCCAAACTATTTTCTTCTTGTTGCTCATGTCCAGAAATAGACAGTCTCATTAGAATCATGATATCTTTCTCATTTCTCAATGAAATGTAGAAATTCAAAATGTTCTGGAAAGGTGATGAAGGACAATAAAACTCAGAAATCGTTTGAGGATATAATTAGTATTTGATGAGCAGTTTGTTGTGGAAGACAGTAAAAAATGAAAAAGAGAAAAAGCATTCCAATTTTTCCATCGCATCATCAAAGGTGCTTGCTGTTTGATCCTTTGTGGAGTTTGAGTGAATTTGGTTTGTGGATTGGAGATTTAGCATCGGTATAAGGTTAGTGCTAATAAATTTTGTGTTATGGTTAAGTATTGAAAGGCAGATTAAGAAGAAGCTAGTTGATAGCTTTTGGAAATAATACATCATAATTAGCATTATAAGGTTAAGTAATAAAACCCAGAAATCGTTTGAGGATATAATTAGTATTTGATGAGCAGTTTATTGTGGAAGACAGTAGAAAAAGAAAAAGAGAAAAAGCATTCCAATTTTTCTATCGCATCATCAAAGGTGCTTGCTGTTTGATCCTCTGTGGAGTTTGAGTGAATTTGGTTTGTGGACTGGAGATTTAGCATCGGTATAAGGTTAGTGCTAATAAATTTTGTGTTATGGTTAAGTATTGAAAGGTACTTTAAGAAGAAGCTAGTTGGTAGCTTTTGGAAATAATACATCATATCTCTGGTTGCATTTTAAACACTAAATTTTGGGAGACAAGATTTTTTGCAAAGAGAAATAATTTATTTTAATCTTGTAATTGGAATGATAAGGTATTATAAGGTTAATCATATCTTGTAAAATTATTGTAAGGGTGTATTATCAGTTGAAACCAACACTCAAATATTCATATTCAAAAAATTTCACTTTTGCATATGGCCACATAATATACTATTGCTTTGCATAATGTTTATGTTCTCCAAGCCATCTAATGCTACTCTTGATAGAGATTTCAAATTCACATATTTGTGCTATCAGTTATTAACGAGACATCAAATAAACAAAGTGTAAAAGAAGATATAATTGGAGGTTGAGGCAATGGAGGATAGAGCTATTTTATCATCTCAAGCTAGCTTCTTGCTCAAAGATGATTCACTGCATGAGAAGCAAAACCAGTTTCATCTTGAGTTCCTTCATGGAGCAAGGGGGGGCATGACAGCTTTGTTTCAGTTTGTGGATAATTGAGTAAGTCTCGATCCACAAATCGAGGAGTGTTACTACAGATAATTGAGTTAGTCTCGATTCACAATTGATTGGTGGTTTTGTTACTGTGGATAATTGAGTTAGTCTCGATTCACTGGCAGTTGGTGTTTTTTCTTGTGGATAATGGAGTTTGTTTCGATTCACAGGAGTGGCATACTTGTGGATAATGGAGTAGGTCTTGATTCACAAGTACTTTGCAGGTTTGACAATCAAGAGATCCACTGATATATTCAGTTTGCTGTTTCTTGGGTGAGCGAGTTGATGGAGATGCTTCATCAAAGTCTTCAAAAGGGCTACTGTGTTCAGTCCTTGCAGTGTTCCGCCCTTTGTTTGAATTGATGTAATAAGGGGGGGAATGTTGGAATATTACATCAATAGTTAGATTATAGAATGGATAAATAATACATAAATTAGAATGTTAGTAGATAATAAATAAATAAAGGTTAGGTTATAGTTAGTTGGGAGCTATATTCCCATAAGTAGTTTTGGGTAGTTGGTAGGAGAAATGAATGGCTTTATAAAGCCACATTGAAATGTATTGAAGATAAATTTAGAAATTATCATATATATGTTTTTGTGTGATATCTTGCTGTGCAATTATGGTTTAATCAATTATCTTTGTGTGTGCTCACCATCTCAATAGCGTTGGCACATAGACTTGTCCATATTCAATATTATTTTCATACCAGTACATAATAGTTTAGTAAATTTATGTCAGCACGCATAAAAAGTGACTTCATATTTAGCTGATATAGAAGTTCAGAAAAATACGAATCTATTACAAACATTATAGGACATTTCAGATGAACTGATATGCTTCTAAGGTTCGAGGACCTAGAATCTCAGTTAATAAACAATGAGGAAAACTTACTTGTTGTATGTCTTCACAGGATATTTTTCTAGGCTCCCCATTGGAGCTTGGAGGTGTGCTAGAACCACCTGACAACGTCTGACTTTGTCTGGATAACTGATGTTGAGACTGCTGGGAAGCCTGTGACTGACTTTGTTGATGTCCTTGATAGGATAGCTGCTGTGTCATCTGTCCTTGCCTAAGCTGGTGCTGTGGTGGTGAGGACACAACTGCTGAATGCCCCAGTGGCTGACAGTAATATAGAGTAAATATTAAAGCTAGGTCCTATGAAAAAGAATTGAAAACAAGTTGCATATGAATGATATTGACAACCAATGCTTATGCAGGATGTGCGAATAAAAAGATCTCTGAAACTTAAACATTTACCATGGGACATAGAATATAGTTAAAACAATGAACACAAAAATAGGCCTCCATTGCAAGAAAAGTTGCAATCCACTATGAACAGCTAATTCTAATATTATCTCATAATTAAAACAAGAAATGAAAATTTCTGCCCCTGTTTGAAGAAAAATTAAAATCCATTCTGAACATCTAATATTATCTAATACTACAACAATGTATATTACTAAAAAGCCCACCGATGACTCAAAACTAGTGCAAGTACTACATTTAAAGTTTGCATATGACAGCTTAAAAATCAGACCTAGAAGGAAAATGTTATATTAACAACATAGAGAAAAACAATTGAGGATGACAAAGCACAATCAAAGACCTCTGCATTTTCAGCTGTTGTTTTAGTTAAGAAGCTCTGAATGCAAGAAACATCATAAAGATTGACCTTCAACAGGCAATAGCATTAACATTATAATCACTGATCCACCATCTCCAACAATAGCATTAAAACTAGGGCCAACATGAACAACAATTTTCATGTATAAATAGATCACTTGTTTAAAAGACAAGAATCATATTTTGGGAGTTCCATATTTGATTGTCTTAATTTGTATTCATTTCTTGTATTGTCTTGTTAGAGCACATTTAAATGTTTGACATACCTGTCCTGTTTAGTCTCGTTAGATCATTAATATTGGGTTCACCTTGGGATGCTTAGGGTTAGGGTTCATTTAGACCCTTAGAACACCATTGCAATGATCCTTGGGATTATTGTTTATCAGATTCAATTGGCTACAGAATCAATGTTACAGATCCAATTGCTTATAAGATCCAATTATTTACAAATTTGTGGTAACTTGGGATTTAAGTTTATTTGGGATGCCTAGGTTGGGACTTATCCCCCATCACATTAGAGGAGGTTGATCCACTATCAAATTGGATTACCAAGGCTGAGGATCTTGTCTTCACTAAGGATGACCTTGCATGAGTTGATCAAACTGATCTTGAGGCAGAGGCAGTAGCTGTGGCAAAAGCGGAGGATAGAGCACCAGCAAACCCCTTGGATGTTGATATCACTAGTACCCAAGCAAATATCATGGCCGTATCATCATCAAGGTCCTATCTTAGATGCCCACACAAGGCTTTCCATAGAGCTACAAATGTTGGGTCAAGTGATGTAGGCTCCCTCTCAGCCATAGTATTACATTTGATGGTATCCTTGTGCTGATGCTGAAGTAATTCTATGAGGCATAAGTTTTCTCCTTCACATATTCAAACATGTGTCTGTCAGGCCAATGTCACTAGGATGCTGTAGCCAGATTTTGACCCAACAAAACTCCTTTGAATCATTATTTCTGATTTTTAGTCCAAGGAATCCGACTACAAACCATTCTCAATTTTCAATTTATAGTGACACGATAATTTGATATGGAATCAAGCAACGTAGTAGTCAAAGATTTACAAAATACTGTGTAATAGGAGAAGTCTTGTAAAAGAAGCTACAAACTTGACTACAATATCAAAAACAAAGAAACAAAGCTTGCACACAAAAATACAAGTAAAATCGCTAAAACATTCTATTACTACTAAAACTGGTTACTAATAGCAACTGCATTGTGAAAAGCTGGTTACAAAATTTTTGAAAGATACGAGTATAAATAGGAAACCAATATCCTCACAACTGCCACCTAATATGACAAGTGTTGTGATGACTCAACTACCCTAGAAGATGTCTCAAACTAAGAGACTACAACTAACTTAATATGGTGGAATATACGATATCCAATTTTATTTGTGATTACGAAAGAAAACAAAAACTATAGAAAATGCAATTATCCTAACTTCGAAGTGCTATAGTATGTGCTATTATGAATCAATATCAAACTTCTTGAATTCATTAAAGAATGACAAATCAGGACCTAACATAGATTGAATTTTATGAGAACATGCAATGACTGGCACTAAACACAATTGAAACCTATCCAAAATATTTGATATGTGATGCAAATGCGCCTCTAAATTTTTGGGGTTAACAAGCTCAAGGAGATCGCGGGGAAAGTCACCTATACTGCTACAGGAAAAATATGTTGCAAAAAACTTCTTAGCAATAATAGTTTAAAATGGTTGGGTTGGTTTACCAAGTGTGTGCTGTGCTCCTTGGGAGCATAATGGATGGACTTGTAGTCCAAACCTCTTTTGTTATAGCATATCTTACTCTATCCTTGGAGAATCAAGGTAATGCCAAAGGGGAAAAACAAGCATGTGCATAGAAACCCCAACAAAGCTTCCAAAAGAAAAATCTGGTCATCGATCACACCTTCCAACAAGCAAGCACTCCAAATTGCTTTTAGATTTGAAATTCCATGTTTTCACAAAAGTTTAAATTAGAACTTTGAGAAGCTTTTAGACATTCCAATTGTATACCTCTGCTACTCATTCTTCAAAGCATCAATGGCCCCAAGTGACTTTTCATTTGTCTTTTATACATGTTTGCAAATCGGAACTTAAAAGTTCCAAAAAAGCTTCCTATTGGACACTTTAACCTCCATCACTCATTTGAAGTTTCACTCAACAGCGATTCAATATTCCCTTGCTAGCTCATAAGCCTGAAAAGGGCTGAAAAAGAATTCTAGAGTTTTATCACTGACCCTATGGTGAAAAATAAGGGTATTTGATCATTTGTGATAACGTTACATGAAGATGGTTTATCTACAATTTATTGAATTTTTCTTTTGTGGAAGATGAAGAGGCTCCATAAAAACAATTCATTCTCACTCTCTATGTCACTATTTTGTATGAATGCTTATGCATGAGTGGAAATTGAGGAAAACTGTTAAGAAATACCAAGCACAACCAATTTTCAATTAATAAAGACTTGTTTTTGTAATAACCACCCCCTGATTGTTTTGGAAACTGTTTGCTGATTGTGACGTGTTTGCCGATGTGTTTGGTTTGTCTTTGTTCATATGTTTTCATCAATGCTTTGCATGTATATGAAATATTGCATAGAAAGGGAAATACCAGAAAATGCATTGCTTTTCACATTGTACTAAAACATATCATGATGGCAATTGATTACAAATAAAATCAGACTTAAATGAAGATGTTTCAGACCTGGCATATATGGTTATCAGACCTGATAACAGTCTCGCATAGGCAGCAAATTACAAACAAGACCTTATGAAAGTCACCGAAAGATGGTGCTAGCAATACACAACACCCTCTTTCATCCAAGCCAACAATATCATGTAAATGAACTCCACGAACTCACTGTAGCAGGCCCAAAAGTTGCTGTCCAGCTGAGAAAGGACTGAGATTGTCAACCCAGGAAATGTACGCCCCCCTAGGAGGGGCGACCAGCTCCCAAAATTCCAAACTTCAGCAATAAATTCAAACCCATTCTTGAAATGAGGCACCTAAGTTAGAGGAATCCAATGAACCAATACCCAGAATGAAGGGCCAAGCATGCACGGAGTTATAAATGGACTTTCACCTTCAGCCACTGTCAAATAGAGAGTTTCCAGAACCCTGGAAATGCAATTCAGACCTCAGAAAATGCTTCAAAACACCTCCAATCACTTTAAAATAAAACCAAAGATCAAGCATGCCAAAACCTTCAAACCCATGTCAAAAAAAACCAAAAGATCTTCATCAATCCTCCTCCAAAATGTTTGAAATCAGACCCTGTGAACACCCAACTATGATCCCTGAAGTAGAATCACCCCTATCCGGCTAGGATGGATCTCTCACCACCGAAACCAGCTCCAAACAGTGAGGGCTTTCGTCCTCAACTCGCAGCAGTAGAACCCTAGAAACATTCCAGCAGCATCATGTTAAGTTGCCAAATGAAAGATGTCCAAATGAGGCCCAAAGTGTTGCTTAAATAGAAGTGAGAGGGAAATTAGGGCAACTTTATTTGAAATTGTTTTCCCTCCAAAACTCCCACACCCCCCTTCAAGATCTTTTTTTCCTTTTATTTAAAAATCCCTTATGTCTCCCAGTGTGGCATCCCCCTTTAGTGGCATAATATTTGGCTTAATTTTATAAAGTTTTACCTTTATTCTAGGCATCCATCATAAAGGTGCATTGTCCCCCTTTTAAAACAACATTGCTCAACTAGGCCAAGGGGCGGAAGGGGGGTCTTTTAACGTTATAACATAAGTTATAAAATCACCTTTTGAAAACCTAAGCAAATAATTTGCCAAAACATTAGAGCTCACCGGACCACTACCACACACTGCCCAAACTGGAACCCCTACACTACACTGCCGCCGAGACCAGTTACTAAAAATAGCATTTACTAAAAATAGTAAGTGGGTCAAATCACCTACTGGCCAAAATAGAGAACACCGAAAAAAGGGGACATTACAATTTTCTAGAGTGGACATATTTTGTGCAGACATTACTGGTTTGATATTTTCTTATCTTTAGCAAATGAGCGTTGGTTTGAGCATATGGTGTTTCCTTATTCATTGTTAAGCATTTGCAAATATTGTTTAGAAATCATTCACCATGCAATTCTCTGATTTGCATTTACATTTGAACATTAGTCTACTAATAAAATGGTTATGAAAGATTTGCTACCTCAAATTGTTGGCTTAATCTATGTGTGAACTGCTGTTGTCACAAATGAATCAAGGACTTTGTCCCAAACTACCACAAAATTGTAATAAATTTGGACTCGCAACATGTTTGTTATCAATCATTCTTTGTTCTAAAATTTGCAATGCCTTAAATGGCCCTCCATTACTCTAAATCAAATTGGTCCAATGTGTCAATGTTCTTTCTTTTTTGTAGTTTTATTTTTTTATTATTTTTCTTTATACTGAAACAAAGTAGATTTAAATCATCTATGTTTACAATTCTAGCATAGCAACCTATATCAAGTTAAGTCTTTTTACAAAACGGGAGAGTCTAGGATTTCTAACTATTGCTTACGAATTTTGCCTAGTCAACATATATGGCACTAAAAGGAAGATTGTTGCTTAATAAATGCAGCAAAGCTTTGGTTTTGGAACTTATTCTTTAGGTCTAAATTGGATCAAGAGGGAGCAAATTAATAGGTTGGCAGCAAAGTCTGACAATAGTGGGTTCCTAGGTGTTGGAAGAATGTAGAAAACCTACAAAGATTAAGGAAAGCCTAGGAAAAACACAGTTGAGTGGAGATCCTTGACTAAAATATTTGAAGGATATTCCCCAATTGTTCTGGGCGTGAAGGCCTTATTGGTACTGCCACTACCATGGCTCACTTGGGACCTAACAATAATAATAACAATCAAATCAACCTTTGGCTTTGTTGGTCAGAAAAGTTGTAAATGTCCAAGGAGATATATGAAGTACCTACTTTGATTAATAATGATAGAACCAAGACTCCAAAAAGGCATGAAGATGTAGGGTATTGAATGAAAGCCTGCTAATTGAAAACCTACCTATGTCCCTTGTAAACTTTCTTTTATTACTCATACATTTGGTCAAAGAGATAGAATAGCATTGAAACTATTTTTATCTCTCAGTGTTGTGATGCTATAGATGCTAGTGTTTTAATTCAACAATTGAGCCTTGTAAATATGGAAAGTAATGATTGGGGAATTTCAATTGCACGTTTCAAAGGTCGTTTAATAAGATTCCCCAAAATAGGCAACCCACTCCACAAATGGCCTTCAATTTCTAGTTGAATGGTCATAACCCTCTAGTTGGTGTATTTGTTATCCACTTATTACACCTTACATTACACTTACTTAGGCAGTGTGCTACTTAAGTAGAGTTTGATTGTCTTATTGGGAGTGTGAGGTGTCATCTCATTCTTTGGGAGCTACACTTCTTAGAGGGTGAGATGTCATCCTCCTCCCCTTCTTGTATTTTCTATAAATGCAAGCTTGTTGCTATTATTCTTTACAATCTTAATGAATGGAACAGCATTCTTTTGCATATTCAAATCTCATTCTTCTTTTGAGCAAATAGGTTATTTGAATTTAATTTTAAGGCATTTTGGTCTTGGGTAGATAGCTTAGGCAAATCTTTAAGGGTATTAGAGACTTGATGCTCTTAGGCTAGTTCACTTTCATTCTTTTGAAAGACTATTGAGGTTTGTGGTAACCATTTGTAGGTTCTTTCAGTGAATGGTGGAGAAAATTCAAGCACACCATTGTGTCGAGAAGGTCTACAATAGTTGGGTTAAGCTTTTGTTTCATCTAAATCAGGCACCCAAAGACCAACTAATTAAGATTTTTAGATTGATTGTTGCTTGTGTTTATCTTGTAAGTCATTTCGAAACATAATGACAAAAATCTAAGCCTGCCATTACATCCAAAGCAGCCAAAAACCTAAGGATTGTTTGCCAAATCGTTGAAATCAAAGCACTCTCTTCAAAGCCCTAAAATTATTTTTCCAATTGGGATTGTACAATTGGCACACAAAATGAGGCAAAAATATTGAGTTGTTGCATAGATTTTGAGGGAAGGGAATTTAAAAAATATATGTATATTAAGCAATCTTTTATAGTTCTTTAACTTTGTACACATAACATCTCACACTACACAATACAGCCATACCCTACAAAATCCCATGCAAACTGTCCTTGACTATTCCAATATGGCACCATTTGACTGCCATACAACCATGTCACCTACCAACTTGGATGTGCACTCAACTACCATCTCTACTACATCAACTGCCTATATGCCATGTGTCATCAAGACGTACTTCACGTCAACAAGTCACATCCTTACCACGTCAACAAGTCGTCCCAAATTCAATCAATACTCCTACATGCATAGTCAAGAACTAATTGTACATTGGCCAGTACAAACCATACCTACCACATGTCAATAAGTCGTCCTAGTTAGCACTCCTATTACATACTCAAAAGCTAAGTACATTGTCATCAGGTTGTACCTACTGCACCACTAAATTGTCCCAAAGAGCACTCCTCTATACATAGTCAGCAGCCAAATGAACCAAGTTAGTGCTACCTCTATGCCACCTAGGAGCCACATCCACAAGGCCACCACCCAAACAATGCCCTCCCTCAGCCAACAAGAGAGAATCTTTGACTAAGCATTGCATTTGGTCCATATCTTGGATTTGAAATTGCATAAAGTTTCACATAGACACCAAATATTGTATCAATTTTTTGCTTTTCTCTATCATTTTTTATGAATTTTGTTAGAGTAATAAGTTATTATGCTTAATTAATTACATCACATTGATTAATTAATTAAGTCACTTATTCCTCTTTATTACTTAAGCTAAACTTAGGCACATTAATAATTAATTAATTATTAATTATTAAGTGTGCACACTAGGGTTTCATTTTAGGGTTTCTTGATCTCCTTCATAAGGATTGATCACTTTGTAATAATTGATTCTCTTAATGCATTTTTACTGAGAGGTTTTACAGAGAACATATTTTTCGGTTCTTCATATCTTTTGCATGTGCAGGTATCCATCTTGCATGCAGGTGATCTTGGATTCTAACATGGTATCAGAGCTCCGACCTGCATGCTTGTTCGTGATCTCAAGATAGATGCTTGGCCTCGTTGGATCAAACGGACCAATCTGTTCACAGACACAATGGGCTCAAACGACGCCAAAACCCTAGAAACGCCTGTCAAATCGTCCGATTTGGACATTGTCGTCTGGAGAGGAAAATTTTTGCAGGGAGGCCATACCTCCCCAGACGCATTCCGAGGCATATTTTTGAAAAATTCAAAAAAATTAAAAAAATTGAATTTTTGCAGAAAAATCTGCGCTCCCAATGTAAATGGCAGCGCCATCCCACCCAGGGAGCGGGCCGCTGCCGCTCCACCGCCGTTCTAAGCTTTCCTCAGGGCCTTCTTCCCTTCTTAGGTCCTATGGTCGGGCGCAACACCAGCCCAACCTTCCCAGTCATATGGACGACCAAACAAATTTTTTGGTGGAGGGTGTTTTTGCCAGATGGTCGCCAAATTTTGCTCGCCTTTTGCTGATGATGATGACGCCATCCGTACGGCCCTCTTTGCCCTCCTAACCCTAGTTTTTCCTAAAAGAGCAGTTTTTTCTTTTGGCCATAACTTGGGCATACGGTATCGAAATTGGGCAAACGAGATATCACGGAAAGCTGGTTCCGAGCACTTTCATTTGGTGCAGTTTATTTTACATTTTTTTCTGTTTTTAATGCATTTATTGCTGTTTGAAGTCGATGTTGTTTTTGGACTTCCGAGCTCATAACTTTTTGCCACGATCTCCGTTTTTCGCCTCGTTTGAAGCGTGGAAAGGTATTAAGGAGCTTATCTTGTTGTCCATACACTTTTTCTGTATCTATCCCAAGTTTATCACTTAGTCCAGATTTGGGTCCGATGGGTTGTTTGGCATTACTTGGATATTTTGGCAGTTGGGAGAGTGCATCTTGCATCTTTGCACTTCGCTTAATACATCATTCAATAATTGCTGTCGCTTCATAGATTCCGTGAGTTGTTCCAGCTTTGAGTTTTCGAGTGTTCCGTGGCATCGGTCTTCGTTGCTTTATCATGATTCCTTGAGTCAATCAGTGACTCTCATCCGGTTTCAGTAGTATACAGAAGAATATTTCCTTGCTTGCCTATATCAAGTTCCAGTGTTACTCTACAGAGTTCTTCCAGTGCTTCTTTGCAGCATGTTATCTCATTGTAAGGGGGGTTTTGTCCCACTAGGTTTTTCCTTCTCTTACTTCTTTCTTGATTTGTAAATGGGTACCTGATCAGGCCTAGTTGTCGGGACCCATCTTTGCTTTCATGCATCTTATTCTAGTGTTTTAGCTTCTTCCTAAGTTCATCTTAAGGGGGGGTGTTAGAGTAATAAGTTATTATGCTTAATTAATTACATCACATTGATTAATTAATTAAGTCACTTATTCCTCTTTATTACTTAAGCTAAACTTAGGCACATTTAATTAATTAATTATTAATTATTAAGTGTGCACACTAGGGTTTCATTTAGGGTTTCCCTTTTAGGGTTTCTTGATCTCCTTCATAAGGATTGATCACATTGTAATAATTGATTCTCTTAATGCATTTTTTGAGGTTTCAGAGAACATCTTTTTCGTTCTTCATATCTTTTGCATGTGACAGTATCCATCTTGCATGTGTGATCTTGGATTCTAACAAATTTATGTAAAATCATTGTAGGGTTATAAGCATGTAAATAGGGCATCTAAAAACACACTATGCACAAAATGACTTCATTACTTGGGGAGGTCTTCTCATTCTGCAATGTTGGGGGTTTGTTCTTTTGTTTGGTTTGTCTTGTTGTGTTTTTGCATCTTTTCCTTATGTTCTTTGTGTTCTTCAAATGGTTCAACAACAAATCCTAATACATGCATCACACAACTAATTCACTTTGAAAAATAAAATGATTATATTATTGCAGTCTTAAGGAATTGTTTAAAATAACTGAATGAACCGAAGAAAAACCAACTTCATATACAAAAATAGTTTAGTGTTTAAAAACTATGATGAAGCATGTGGATGCTTGTGTTTTAGTTGTTTCTTCTAATATTTTGTTTCATCTTTGTAATATCGAGATACCTAAGGAGATTTGGGACAAAATAAAGGAATTTGTTTGATAAAAAAGATAAAAACAAGGACAAGAACTTGAAAAGACCTCATAAGTCTTAGTCCAAGCAACTTTAACAATATTCTAGACTTCATTACACAATGTAGAACACTAAAGATGCAACTTAAGCACTGTAACATTAAGAAAAAGAACTCACAACTTACTCTTAATGTGTTTTCTAAACTTGATCTTGATTACTCTGTCTTTATTTCTACATTTCATGCTATGAAGAATGTCTTTGGATCTGAACTCACTATGCCTTCCTTTGATGTCTTTGTTGAAAGTCTCACTTGGGAAAAAGAGAAACTAATTCCTCCTCTTCTTTAAAAGCAGACTCACAGAAGAAAGAGATCAAAGGTGTGTATTGTAAGAAGTTAGGGCATGATGAACTCAAATGTATGAAGAAACAAATTAATTGGTTTACTAATATTCTCAAAATGAACATCAGTCTTCCTAACTCTTCTCAAGGTTCCTCCTCTTCTTCCAAATCAAATAAAGAAAAGTAAGGCACTTCTTCCACTGCTTATTTCTCTTCTAGACCTTAAATTCTTGACTCTGGTGCTTCACACTACATGTCCTCTTATAAAGGTATTGTGATTATTGGAGCCATGTTCTATTCCACAAATTCTCAAAGTTTATAGTTCTTCAATAGATGTTTGTGATATAGGTTCAGTGGATGCGGATGAAGGGACATTTAATTAAGTTTTTTGTGTGCTCTCCTTGTCAACCAATCTCCTTTCAATCCATTAAATCATTCACACAAGTATTAGGCAAGAGGATTGAATTCACTCCATATTCAATTGTGAATCCAATTCTGGAGGGGGATTCTCCAATTGGAAAGGATGATCATCAGTCCAAATTGTATGTATTTTCTCAATTTGTGTCAAATTCTCCTTCTACAACACTTCTTACTCACTCTAAGAATGTGAGTAAACTTTGGCATGAGTGGTTCAACCATCTTAACTTTTACTATCTTAAACAACAGATTCAAAAGGATATGATCACAAAACTTCCTAAAATCCACTTTTCAATGGGGTGTGCCAACATTGTATCATGGAAAAACATCCCAAAGAGAAGTTTGATTAAAAAAGTCTTGGCAAGCTACACAAGTTTTAAAGTTGGTTTTAGTGATTTATCTATTGAAATCACAAAACTATAAATTATCACACCAAGACTCATAGACATATTAATTTCAAAACTATATTATGCATTTGAGATTTCAAAAAATCATCACATTTCTTACATTTCATTTGCATTGGTTTATAAAGCCATTCATTTCCTATATAACAAAACTACCCAACAACTACCACAAAACTGACATTTATTTAATTGACGTACTAATATATAAACTATATATTAGTAATATATTTCCAACATTGTGTTGCCCTTACCCCCACCTTATTACATCACTCCAAACAAATGTAAGAAGACCACCCCAAACAAATACCCAATGAACCAGGACATATACACAACTCACTAAGTATCACAAACTAACAAAGGCACACCTAACTAAACATATTTGAGGATGCCCTAACTATCCATCAATACCTATGTAAAGAGATATACTCACTCCACAAGTACACCAGTCTACGTATGAATAGAGACATACTCCACACCCACGATGCAATTCTCCACCTAGGAAGAGAGATGACACTCTACATCCATATTAACACATCCAACTATGAGTTGAGATATACTCTATATCCATAGCAATACTCCACTTGCAAATCGAGACATACTCCACATCTATAAGTACAATATTTCACCAGCGGATAGAGACATACTCTACATCTACAATTACAAATCTTTGGGTCTATGGATCAAGACAAACTCAACTATCCACAAATAAAACGCACTTCCTATGGATTAAGACATACTCAACTATCCACAAGAACAAAACTTAAAACTACTAAGCACCCCTTGATCCAAAAGGGAACACAAAATGAAGAGCTGGTGTCTCTTGAGCAATACACCAATCTCTAAGCAAGAAGTTAACTCTAGATGGGAAAATGCCTCCATCCTCCTGTGCCCTGCACCCTCCCTCCTCTCTGACCTTCTCAAATCTTATTTATGACAACAATAAATTCTCCATTTTTTCCTACCTCCATGACATAACTAGCTTTGAGCTTTTGTTTTCATGTCGCATGTGGCAACAAGCATCAAATAGCAAGTATTCTAGTATTCCATGAGAAACGAGGTAGTCAAAATTCAATGGTCCTATTTCTCTTTGAACTTCTTGGAGGGCAAAATTAAAACCATATTTTGAAAGCACTAACGTTGGGGTGTCAACTTTAACTAATGATGCGCCCTTACAAAAAATTTATAAATGGATCCAATTACAAAATGAATAAACTCTTATGTATTCATCCCCATTGCAATCACTTTGCTTTAATCCCATTCAAATGCGTAATAATGATGTTTGTCCTTCCCTAGGCAATAAATCCCCCTCCTTAATTCTTTTAATTTTTCAATCTTTACAATATAAACGTTATGTCTGCTATTATGAAGCAAAAATCACATTACAACATTTTTACGAACCTTTCTAAACAAATCTCATTCATAATCACATAGAAATGTTCACTTCCTCCATGCACTTTTCCCTTATATGCAACCTCGATACTCAACACTAATTGTTTACAAATCACCATCATTATTATGCAACAAATTTAGAAACAAAATATAGTTTGGCTCTTTTTGCAATTTGTCAAATCTCATTTCTTCGTTGAAAATATGGCATGGTTAGGGTTTCCAGTAAATAAAGGAAAATGAATATATTGGTTATGTGTATGCAAGGGAACACAAACCATTCTCTTCTAACACATCTTATAGTAAACAAACAAGGTAGACATTTCCACACTTATTTGCACCTGCCATCATATCAAAATCTGTTCAATGAAGATGTTAACCAATCGAAACACAATCATCTGCAAATATATATATAGCTGATTTTCATCTCACTAATATTTTGTCTAGAGAAATAACTCTTGAATGTCTCTAGCATAAATCCAATTACCATCAAATGCATCTTTTCATTGACTGCAAAGAAAAGGAGCAGCAAACATAATATGACATTTGTAGGTACAGCTGGATGTGGCTTAGCATTTGCAGGTATGTGAACAGTGACAAGCAACCGGCAACGAAGACTGCACAAATATAGCTACTAAGAAGCACTTCATCCAAATAAAAATTGATTCCACACCAAAATTGTGTCCTATGAGGTGTAATGACAAATCATTCTCAAATGGAACTGGCTTAGTATCAAGAGCATCTACAGTCCAATTTTCAACACACTAAAGTCAAGTAGCAAGATTTAAGCAAGGAAATTTGTCACCTCAAGGCAAAGCCCACTTGTACCTTTGAGCAACTGTGAAGGGGGCCCAGCATGCAAAGATCAGCCAATGTGTTGACCAGCTGGCAAAGAAGAGGACCACCTTTGCAACTATGGCAACGGGGCTAGGAGGAAACAAAGCAACCACACCATTGGTCCCAACAAGGAGCCTAGTTGCAAGGTAGTGAAGCTAAGGGAATACATGCCAAAATACAAGGGGCATTGCCCCAATGATCTAATAATGTTTGAAGATGTGAAACCTCCAAGGCCACTTTACTAGTATGAAATTAAATCTACATGAACACATTTAAAAACACCAAAGACTCGGTGTGAGTAGAAAAGTTCATAGCAACAACATTTAAAAAAAAAACTGTTAAATTTATATCTTTGCAAATGATAAATAGAATCTCCAATCTGAAAGTATGTGAAAGCTTGAGAAATTTAGCAAGAAAATAGGCCCCATCCCCTAAAATATTGTACCAACTAAATGGCTTTGGTCTAAAAGGTTAGAAGAAATCATGAATCCAAAACCATGCAACCTGCAAACAAGCATAGAACGAAAACAAACGTTTTATCATCTCAAAGTGATCACAAAAAAGGCATATAAGGTTTGAGACACTTAAGTGAATCAATCACTTGCCAATTGGCAAGCCCTATGAAATAAGCAAGTTTAGGGTTCGTCACAACTTTCTAAATTGTTTAGAAATACTTACTCTAAATATGGGAAGGTATTTGAAGACAGCATCTTGTGTTCAATTTTTGAACCATAGGCAAATGTGGAGAAAGTCAATTATATTATTTGCTAGGAGTATACCTACTAAAAGAGGAAACAAAAAACCATTTCCAATATTTCCACCAAGGTTTAGTCGACCCCTCAAAGATTTTGTGCAAATGTTGAAAAGGCACAGCCTCAATTATAGAATCATAGGACTCTTTATCCACATTATTCAATCTAGAAATAGCATCAACCTATGGCCAAGAGTGCCAAGTTGAGGCAGATTTCAAATATAAATCTTGAATATATATGATGCTTCTTTTGAAAAACTTGGGTGAGTGTATCAAAGAGACTTTGGCTAATGGTTTGAATCTTGAAGATTGATGGTAAGAGACCACCATAGGGATTCTTGGTTAATTGAGAGACCATTATGAAACTCATTACCATTCCATAAAAGCCAAGGCTTAATGGCTTCCCACACCTTCCAAATGCTTTTAGCCACAAAAGTACCTACAATTTTGACAAGAACAAGAGAAATAACAAGGGAATGAAAACCCAAATCCTTCCAAGCCGATCTCCCATAAGGAGATCCTAAGGAAATCCAATTCCTCAATAAAATTTTCCAAGCTCCATTGCTTTCTATAGCATGCACAATCCATTTGGTGCAAAGTGCAACTCCTTGTCTATGCACAACCATTAGACCCAAACCATTAGAATCTTTGGGAAGGCAACACAAATCCCACACCACACTATGAAATCCTTTTGTGGTCAAGATTCGCCCTATGAAAACTAGGCAAAAGTTTCATAAGTTTTCTATAAAATGCTTTGGAAGACACCCAACAAGAAGAATAGTGAACATGCACATCAACTACGACCTTAGAACAAATTTGATTCACTTGCCAACAAGAGTGGCTTAGTAATCTTGTATGCCAATTTTTCCTCCACTCTTCCTACAACATACTACTAAAGCGTAGATGAACAAGCTTGGAAAGTAAACAAGTTCCCTCGAAAATTGAAAATCTCCCCATGATCAATCTATAGCCACTCATAGTCTTGGATCCAAATGAGAGGCAAAGAAATGGATTCATTGTAGAACTGGGTTTTGATGCATTGTATATTTGAGCTAGAGACTAGGCAAAAGGTGTCCAACCACTCAAAAGCTTGTTCAGTAATGTTTTCATTCTCCACCAAAGTAAGAAAGGAATTATCAGCAAAATGACAATTGAGAAGTATTAGGAGGCTATTAATGTCGCCACAAAGTCCATTAGCCTTCATGTTTGGCATTTTGTTTTGCCCAATTTATGTCATTCATTATGACAGCTAGAGTGCCATTAAAATCTTGAGGAACCTAATCCACCATCAACAAAGCAAACACATCAAGGTCCACATGCACTACAACCAAGAGCTTATTCAAGAATAGGTCACTGATATTTAGTTTTGTCCTACATTGGAGCAAGTTGCAAACATCACCAAACCCTTCACACAAAAAGAGCATGTTCATTTGGGAGCTTTGTTGGGGCTTCAAGAGGGTATTCCTTAAAGGGCACTACCTATTCCCTTCTCTCTTCTTTGGGGGGGCTTTCTCTCTACTTCTTTTGGGGGATTGTCTATCTATTTCTTTGGAGAGGGATTCTTTTTCTACATGGGTACCTTACATGGCTCTATCTTGTTAGGACCTATCTTTACCCACCATTGTGCATAATTACACTTTAGGTTAAACTTGAGTTTGCTTGTCATAGTAGTAGTGTGAGGTGTCACCCCCTTCCATGGGAGTTACACTTCCCTTATTTGGGTATTGAAGTGTCACCTCAAAAAGCAAAATAAGGTGTTAAAGCAAGCATGTGGCCTTTAATTTTATATTCGTGCCAAGATGGGATTACTAATAATAAATACATTTGGTCAAGCCTATTGCCATACCTCCAAGATTGAAGCAAAAGCCAAGATGAAGTGAAAATTCAATTAGCACTACATGCAATACCTAGAAATAAATTCCTCCCACAAGATGCAATCAAGCACTTGCACTTGGATCTCACAATTGAAGAACACCCTAAAGCATACTCCCTTGATCATTTGCAACAAGGTAAGGATATCCAAGTCAAGTGTGAATACACATTCAAGTCTCAACTAAGGCCCATGCATGATGAAGTCACCTATGATATATCATCACTTGACGTTTGTGATATCTTAACCGAAAAGCTATACATTTGCAAACACAATGGATCCCACAAAGCTAAGACACAAATTTGGACCATAAAAGTGAAAGATTGTACAACATTATGGAATCACCTCCAAAGTCTACAAGTAATGTTTCAAGCTTGTGTCACACACATAAGTTTGCCTTGCTCATGATTGCCTAAGCACACACCTAATCACCAAAGTAAAAAGGCATTGACAATGCTTTCTAACACATGTGCCAACAACCACATGCAACACCACAACAACAAATTGATCAAATACTACAATGATGTCTTTGATTGGTTGAAGGACATTCCAACACACTTCAGAATAAATCATCATATCAACCTTCTACCAAGGCTTCCTCTTCCAAATAGTATACTATATAGTAGGTCTATTTTGAAGAATGATGAGATTCACTAACAACTATAAGAGCTCCCAAATCAAGGGAAGTTTAGGTCAATCTCTTCACCATGTGGCACTCCCCTAGTCATCATGCCAAAAAAATATGGTTCATGGGTGCATTGACTATAGCACACTCAACAAGACACTAGTGAAGAATTGGAATCATGTATTGAAAACCTTCTAGACTACCTCCAATGAAAACAACACTTGACCAAAATTGACTTGAATTATTAATTCTATTGAGTTCCAATCAATCCTTAAGATGTTTGAAAGACAAACTTTCAAGACAAAAGAGAGCTTGTATGAAAGCTTGGTTGTATCATTCGGCCTGACTAATGCACCAACCACATTCATGCATATAATGAATGATGTCCTTAGACCCTTCACCAACTCCTTCATCATTGTCTACTTGGATGGCATTCTCATCTTCAACAAGACTTGGGAGAAGCATGTTCAACACATGCCATGCATCCTAGACAAATCACACCAACACAAGTTGAAAGCAACAAGGCAAGTGCATAGTCGATGTCATGCAGATTCCAAGTCTAGGAGTATCATTGAATGAAAAGACACAGATAAATCCAAAAAAGATCAAAGTCATCCAAGATTGGCCAAAATGTGCAATCTCACATAACTAAGGAGTTTCCTTGCACTTGCAAAAATTTTATCACACATTTGTCCTTGCATTCTCCTGATTGTCTTAGCCATTGAATTAAATCACCCATGCCAAAGCTATGTTCCACTAGGCAACTCTACAACAATGCATTTTCTAGGAACTCAACAACACCTTTGGACCACACCAATCTTGGTCCTACCAAACATAGCAATAACCTTCAAATCAAGATCAATGCATTAAATCATAGTTTAACTACTCAACGAGTCACCAACTACTTGACACTTTTTCTTGTCACCAAGTTTTTTTGAGGTTTACTCATCAAGTTTTTCAAGCAAGTTGTCTACAAGTTTTAGCGAGATTTGGGCCACATAGTCAATGAGTTTGTGCCAAAAACTCACAATGCATAGGGGATGTGGAAAAAACGCAATAAAAATGTTAAAATGACAATTAAAAATGCAATTTTGTTGCTTTGTAAGCCCTATCCATGTGAAAAAGTCCTAAGCCAAAGGAATGATGGATGAAAAACACTAAAAATATGTGAGTTTCACACTCAAAAAACACAAGTTGTGCATTTTTTTAAATTATGAAAATGGCACACACCATGATGTCTTTGTAGTCTCTAAGGCCTTCAATTGAGCTTGGTGGCAACGCGCTACCCCTCGACCGACTTTGTATCGCAACAGGGAACAAACTAGGGTTGCTTCCACCAAGTCTCCCGAGGGGCATTGCCCCTAGACACTCACCAAACTCATTTGACATATTTTCTAATTGTATTTTTCATAAAATTTAAGTATTTTTTTAAGAAATTTGAGTATTTTTCAAGTTGTCAAGTTTTGCCAAGTCGGAATTTTTTTGGTCCACAAAGTCTAATTATGTGAACTATGCATCAAATTATGCACTCAACACAACTCTCACCTAACATGGACATCAAGTCAAATATTACTCAAAAACATTTGGCAACTTGGTACAAAGCTTCTCTATCTATGAAAAAGAATTGCATGCCATCATGCAAGCTATCAAACAATTTCAACATTACATTCTAAGGAAAAAGAACATCATTCATTTACATCATAAGACACTTTTATCTTTGTATACACAATACAAACTATAGAATTCATGCCACATGAAGTGGATGACATACTTGCAACTATTGTATTTGGTCATCAAACACGAGAAGGGAAAGACAACAAGGCTGCAAATTGCCTCAACCAGCCTCTTTCATAAGAGGCCAAAACATCTCAAACTCGATTTCCCTCCTCTCAATTGATTTAGACTTTGAACAAACCTATATTGTTGTCACACAAGGTAAACAAGTTATCATTCACTTTGAGTCTAACCAACTTCTCTATAAGCTTGGGCATCTTTGTGGTCTTGTAGGCACTCCTCTCCAAGAGCTCCTCTAGGAGGCACATTATTCCAAAACCACAAGAAACATTGAGGCAAACAAAACACTATCTAAACTCCAACAGCATTTCTCTTGGCCTCATATATGCAATGACATAGAGTGCCACATCAAGTTACACATTCTATGTTGCGTCCCTAAGCCACCCAACAAGAAACATGGAATTTATACATCATTTTCAGTTCCAAATAGACCATGGAAAGCTATCAGCATGGATCACCAATCAAGTCTGCCAACACCAATGCACCATAATGACAATATGTTTGTCATTATAGATTATTTCTCAAAAACAGTCATCAAGATTGTGCATAAGAAAAGCATCAACACACCAAAATCAGCATGTCTCTTATTCAACCATATATGCTTACACTTTGAACTCCCAACATCCATTGTCTTTGATCATGACCAAGGTTCACAAGTCATTTCTAGCAAACCTTGTGGAGCATTTTAGATACTCAATTGGACTGGTTTACAACATTTCATCCCCAAAAAGATGGCCAAAAAGTAGGCATTCCTACAATTGTCCAATGGTTGTAAATGTACAACTATACAAACCCATGCACCTAGGACAAAATCATTTATTAAGATGCCTACAATAGAGCTTTGCATAGTTCTACAAGGCATACTCTATTTCAATCATGTCTTGGGATCCAGCCAATTGCAGCCCTCAAAACCTCCCATCATGCGCCATCAAGCACCTTCTTACACCATTAGGAGAAGTGGCCAAAGAAGAAAAGTTTCAACGAACACATCGAACTTATGCACTAGTAGGTTCAACAACTACTCTCGCATCAACAACAAAATAAAGAGTGCCACGACACTCACCACACCCCTCATGAGTTCAAAAAAGGTGATAAAGTTTGGCTACATCTTGTGAAGGAGAGCTTCAAGGATCCACACTAGAAGCTCAAGCCTCAATGTTATGGTCCTTACACCATATTGCATGAAGTTACGTGGGACTCCTTAAGCCATGCTTTCCTCCACTACTAAACCCAACAAATGTTCAATGTCCTTCAAAATTGGATCAAGACCATCTACATCTATCTTCAAAGAATCAAATCTTCAAGACTATTCTAACATGTACTCATGATGGTATATGTCAATTGTTCAAAATAGGCAAGGTAGGTAGGACAATAGACCAACAAGGCTAAGTGGTACAACCTTCAATAGCTCTCAACTCAATGTCCACTATTAATACTGAACATGATGGAGACCATCACTTATGAGAGAGAATCGCTATTGCAATGTTGAACATGTCACACACCACCTCAATACACCACATTGCATCACCATTTACAGATGTTGTGCCATTGCCAACTATGCTTCAACCACATGACTCCAAATTAAAGGATTCCTACCATCTAGTGTAACTCAACATCCAATACAACCTGATGGAACCAACAAAACTTGGCACTCAATGCCCACACCTTTTGTGTGATAAATATACCACATTCAACCTAGGTGTGCGCCATGTCAAACAGCAGTTCGACAACCCACACCACTTCAACCCACTTTTGCAACACCACTTCTATGTGGAAGACCAATAAACAAACCTACAAGAATACAACCTTTCAACCGTCACTTAAACATCACCCATTTTATAATTGTCATTTTTGTAATGTAAACATATACATCCGTAACCTACACTATATAGATAAATTATTAACTAGAAAAAGAACACAAATCTACAGAATTGCGATTAGCATCTAGACTCGTATTCATGCCATGGGCATAACTAGAAGATAAGGAATAACAAATCTCTCAAAAGAGTGTGTATGTACAAAACACATGTACTAATATGGTCTGTAGTCTCAATCCTCTATCTTCTCAATTTGTCTCTCTTATCATATTTGCTTTCGTTTACAACACATCTAGATTTCAACAATTTAGAGTGTTGACCAATGGAGTCTTCTTAGGATTTGTATCACCTCATCTAGACCCTTACTCTATAAGCACCAAAACATGAGCATAATCAATTGAACTTCTAGCCAAGAAACTAAATCAATCTGTAACAATCATTAATAAGAGACCATCCATATTCTCTATATTACATATGTAGACCTACTTTGTATTAAGACAACCTTTGGGGCTAGAAAAGAGGAATGAAGAAAATAATACAAGACAGGAGCTTTATCTTTCTATGCGTTCTTTCTGTGTATCCATGTGTATTTATAGATGTTATTTTTTGTGTTATTCTCCATTTGAGTTATGGTGGACCATAATTATAGAAGATCTTGTTATTTATTTCTCATCCCTCTAGTTACTATTGGCCCAAAGAAGTATGGTTTTTGACTACATATCCCAATATAACAGTTTCATTTTCTAAAGGACTGGATTTATTTACACGAGACCAATTTTTTGTCCTCCATATCATATGGATAGTAGAAATCAGTGGAGCTCTTAATTCTTTTTCTTTCTTCCATATTCAACCAGTACTACATGTGTGAAATTCCATGTTTACCTTTTTTGTTTGTTCAATCAACCTCTTGTTCTGGGGTTTTACAGGTTTTCTGCAGTACAATAGTTTTTTACAGCACAACTACTTCCAATTGACTAACATGTGTTTTCCATCCTGATGAGTTAAGAATCTAGACGAACCTAATTTGCATTTGTCAAAATCATATCTAGTAAAACCTCAATATGCTACATTTTTGTATTATGTATAGATAAATCTAATATACATTTGTATGTATGTAGATATTTAGAAACTAAAACTAAATCATTTTTTATACCCATAACCAATAAAACGCCATTTTTGGACTTTATGTTGCAATGGCTTTGCCTTGCGCCAAAAGATCGACCTTACTTCAAGATGAGTGTGACATCACTCCCAACTTCTTCCTCAGGTACTCAAAAGTTTCCTTTGGAAGCAGCGTGGTGAAAATATCTGCAACCTATTCTTTGGTGACAACATATTCTAACTTCACCTAATTGTTAGCAACTTGCTCTCTTAAAAAATGACAATTGCAATATGTTTAGTCCTCGAGTGCATTACTGGATTCTTGGATATATTAATTGCACTCGTATTGTCACAGAAAATAGAGATGGGATGATCAAACTCTACCTTGATTTCCTTCAACATCTGCTTCATCCATAGAAGCTGTGTGCAACAAGAAACTGCTATAATGTATTCAGCTTTAGCTATAGAAATTGACTCTTGTTTCTTACTCAACCACGAAACAAGATAATTTCCTAGAAAGAATGCACCTCCACTCGTGCTCTTTCTATCATCAACACTGTCGACCCAATCTACGTCTGTGTATGCTATGAGGGTGAAATCTTCACCTCTTGGATACCATAAACCAAAATCCATAGTACCTTTCAGATATTTGAATATCCTTTTTACTGCACTTACATGAGTCTCCTTTGGTGCAGCCTAAAATCAAGCCACATTACCAACAACTTGCATAATATCTAGGTGTGTAGTTGTGACATACAATAAACTCCCAATCATTGACTGTACAAAGTTTGATTACCTTCAGGAGATTCATCATCCTTGCTCAACTTGCATCCTGTAACCATGGGGGGTACTCACAGGATTGCAATCTTCTACCTTGAACTTCTTCAGCATTTCCTTAATATACTTGGTTTGAGAAAGAAATATTCCATTAGCTGATTCTAATATTTGCAAAACAAGAAAATAAGACAGCTCACCAAGCATTGACATTTCGAACTCATTCTGCATGGTAGTAGCAAATTCTTTGCACATATTTTCATTGTTGCCTCCAAAGATGATATCATCTACATAAACAACAACAATTAACATGCTATTACCTTCATTTTTTACATAGAGGTTGTTATCCGCAAATCCACTTTTGAAGGATTGTTGCTGCAAGCATTTGTCTAATCTTGCATACCAGGCTCTAGGGCTTGTTTCAACCCACACAAATCCTTCTTCAACTTGCAAACATAGTCCTGATTTTCTGAAATAATAAATCCATCAGGCTCTTCCATGTAGACTTCTTCCTCCAAATTGCCATTCAGAAAGGCTGATTTTACATCTATCTAAAAGACTTTAAAATTCTTGAAGCTTGCAAAAGCTAGAAACATTCTTATCACTTCTAACCGAGCAACAAGTGCAAATGTTTCTTCAAAGTCAACACCCTCAACTTGTGCATATCCCTAGCACACAAGTCTTGCCTTATTTCTAAAAATTTGGCCAACTTCATTTAATTTATTCCTGAAGATCCATTTAGTTCCAGTGATGTTCTTATCTTTGGGTCTTGGAACAAACTCCCAAGTTCTATTCTTCTCAATTTGATCGAGCTCTTCATCCATTGCTTCTATCCAATTTTTGTCTTTACTTGCTTCTTGAACACTCTTTGGTTCAATTTTGGACAGCAAAGACGTATCTCAATTTTCTGAATAATCTACCAATCTTTTTGTTACTCTTGGCCTATCACCTCTTATTATCAAATCTTCTAGATGATTTCTTTGTATAAATTTAGGTGGTGTCTTTGTGGAAGCTTTTGATGATGTCTCAAAAGGTGTCTTAGATGTGTCTTCTATGCAATTCAACTACACCTCCTTTGACACTTTCATTATCTTCCATGAACTCCTCTAAATCTAGATCATCTACCTCTTGTATTTGTTTTGGAAGACTTCTATCTTCATCAACTTTAACATTTGCACTCTCAACAATTTTGTGCAAGCGTTTATTGTAGCATCTATATGCTTTACTCTTGGAAGAATATCCAAAAAAATTCCCTCATCTACTCTCGAGTCAAATTTACCCAGATTGTCTTCATCTTTTCTAATATAACATGGAATACCAAACACTCTAAAGTACTTTACAGTTGTTGGCCTACCTGTCCATAACTCATAGGGAGTCTTGTTGCTATTGACTTGGATTAATCCATGATTTTGAATATAAACAGCAATATGAACTGATTCTTTCCAGAAAGAATCAAGGACTTTGGACTCGTTCAGCATGCTCTAAGCCATCCCTTGAACCGTCCTATTTTACCTTTCCACAACACCATTTTGTAGTGGTGTTCTTGCAGCTGAAAATTGTCTTTTTTTTCCATACTTTTCGCAGAAATCGTGGAATTCACTTGAAGTGAATTCTCCCCCTTTGTCTGATCGAAGACATGTAATCGTCTTTCCAGTCTCATTCTCCACTAAGAATTTGAATGCCTTAAATTTGTCAAGAGCTTCTGATTTTTCCTTTTAAAAAGCAACCCATATTCATTCTTGTAAAATCATCAATTAAAAGCATAAAATATCTTTCACCCTGCTTGCTCCTTGTTCTCATTGGCCCACATAGATCTGTATGAATCAGCTCTAGAGGCTTTGTAGTAGAATACTCCTTAGATTTGAAGTTTCCTCTAATTTGCTTTCCCAACTAACATTCTTTACAGATTATGTTTGAAGGTTTTGAGAGTTTTGGAATATCTCTCATTGCTTCCTTGCGGCTGATTTTGACAAGATTGTCAAAAATTAGGTGCCCCAATCTCTTATGCCACAACCAGCTTTCATCTTCTTGTGACATGCAGCACTTTTCACTTTTGGTGTTATTAAGAATATGAAGATTGTTGCTTGCTCTACTATCCTCAACAATAGATCTGCCTTCTTTGCTTATTTCACACCCTTCAGACTTGAAAGTAAGAGTGTGTCCTTGGTCACACATCTGACTCACACTCAGAAGATTGTGTTTCAAACCTTCAACAAATAATACATTTTCTATTTTTGTTCTTCCATCTTCAAAAACAAGAGTGCCTTTACCTAAAATTTTGGCTGAGGCATTATCACCAAATCTTACTGTACCACCATTTGTTTTCTTCAAAGTAAGAAACTTACTTTTGTCACCTGCCATATGTCTCGAGCAGCCACTATCAATATACCAAGTATTGCCTTCATTTCGTGCATGTAAGGTTGTTTGAACAATCATAGAGTTTTCTTTTTCTTCTACTTTCTTCTTTCTCCAAACCTTCTTCTCTTCTTGCTTCTTTTGTCTAGGGGGTTCTGCAAAATTACTTCTACAAACATTTGCAATATGACCAAAATTATTGCACTTGTAGCACATGATATTGAAATTCATTAAAGGAGAAAAAGAATTTCAACTCATCAAACCTTGACTTTGGTTCATATTCCATGCATGATTATTTCTAGGATATGCTCCATAATTCCTAGCTCTATGACTGAAATTATTTCTTGCATGTACTTTGCAATCCATGGCCCTATGACCAAACTGACTACATGAAAAACAATACCCATAAAAGGAGTTATTAAACCTGGTTATTTGTGCTTGTCTAGATGGAAGAGGTTTTCTGAAGCCAGCATTTCTAACTCCTGAATATGTACTTGTCTTCTGGCTGTCTTTTACCTTATTTCCACCATATTTAATACTTTCAACATAGCTTGTTTGTTTTTCTTCATTTGATTTTGTGAACGCTCTAGGTGCTTTAGAATTTTGACCTTCTACAAATCCAAGACCACTTTTTATCAAAAGTAGGCTTTTGTGCATTGATGATGTCACTCAAAATTTCAGAACTCTTTTCACCCTTCAAATTTATATTTGCTTGTACCACTGCTTTATCTAATTGCTTCCTCAAGGAAACAATTTCAGCTTCTAATTTTTCGCAGTTTTCTTCTTTTACTTTCAAGCGATTTCTCACTTCTTCTTCAATTTTCTTAGCTTCTTCAATCTGAATTTTCATATCTATAATTTTCTTTTCAGCTTCATCAAAAGCTTGTGATATTTTATTTGATGATTCCTTGTCTTCTTGAATCTGCACCTTCAATTTAGAATTTCTCTTCTTAAGCTTTTCAATCTCATCATAGGCAAAGAGAAGGTCTTCTTCAAGATCTACTCCATCTTCTTCATTGGTCTTATTTCCAGAATCTTCCTTTTGATCACTGTTTTCTTCTATACCCATGAAAAGTATTTCTTCTCTTTCACTAGAAGAACCCCCATCACTATCTTTTGATGAGCTGATGTATTCTTTAGAATAAAGACTCTTTTTAGATTTTTGAAAATTCCTCTTCATCTCTTGAAAACCCTTTTTATTGTACTCTGGTTTTTCTTCATTCTTGCTGCCCTCTTTCTTTGCAAAAGGACATTTGGATGCAAAATGTCTTACCTTTCCACAATTGAAACACTTGAAGGGTAGTTTCCCTTTGTACTTTCCCAAACCTTTCTTCATTCTTCTCATGAAGTGAGATTCTACATCAACTGAATCACTATAACTCAATTCATGTTTCTTCATTTTTTCTTTTTGTGAAACATTGAATGCAGCCTCCTTTTTGGATGTTTGACCAACAATTCTCATCTCATATGCAATTAAAATACCATGCAACACATTTAGTTAGATTGCTAAGATCTTGCATCTCTTCTATTGCAGAAACCTTTGCATCAATAATTTTGGATTCTTCAATCTCTTCACCAAGGCCTTTAATGGTATTTGATATCTCATCCACACGAAGTAGGTATTGAGCAATAGTTTCCTCTTCTTCCATTTTGAGGCTCTCAAACTGTGCTATGTAAGTTTGAAGCTTTGCCTTCTTAACTTTTTCATCTCCTCGATAAATATTTTTCAATTTATCCCACATCTCTTTTGCAGATGCACAATGCATCACTTTAACGAATTCAAATTCAGACAGCCCACAAAGAATGGCATTCTTGGCCTTAGCATTACATTCACTAGCCTTTTTACCAGCAGCATCAGTTGGAGCAATTGCCAGAGCTGTGTAACCATCAATCACTGATTGCCAGATGTCAAATCCAAGTGCACTTAAATACATCTCCATCCATATGCTCTAGAAAGCTTAATTTGCTCCATCAAATAAAGGAGCCCAATTAGTGGAAAAACCATGTCCATCACTACCAGCCATCATGTGCTTCTCAAGATCTACCTTCAAGCTTGTAAGGCTCTTTTCTGAAGGAACCGTGCTCTGATACCAATTGAAGAGCACATGCTAATACTAAGAGGGGGGGTGAATCAATATTAGGACAAATTTTAGCACTTATTTCAAATCTGCAAATATAACTTCAAAACCATTAAGCAAATAACACATGCAAGAACAGAGAAATTACATGGAAAACCCGCAAGGGACAAAACCACAGCAAAATATTGTTTTTATTAACTTCTTACAAATTGTAGGCAACAACCCACATAAGACACCGTTCTTACAAAAGTGAGCTCCAACTCACTGGGAGCACCAACTGCCTCTGAGCACCAGCTTAGTATGAGGCACCAACCTCCAATAAACTCTATTTGAAAAAACTTATCTGTACTTTGCTCAATCTCTCTTCATAAATCTGCAATTTTTTCTCTGCTCATCACACTCTATCTCTGATCTTCAATGACTGAAAAAACATCATCTCAAAACTGCATACCCTATTCATGCCTTCATCAAAAACAAAACTCTCTTTTCTTTAGACCAAAAAAAATTTTATTCACTTAGTCCAAAAAGCAGCAAACCACATGCAGCTGTACCTTTTTATTTTTCTTTTTAGAAACCTAATTAAACAATAACAAAAAAACTGCACATGAGCTGCTGTTTGAATTCTCAAAATAGAAGATTTCTAAAATAACTTGGGCGCCCAAATCTGATTATGAAACCTTATCAAATCTGCATTAAATCTTTCTTTATGTCACATCAAATCTTTCTTTTTATGACATAAATCTTTCTTTTTATGTCACATTAAATCTTTCTTTTTGTGAAATAAATCAGATTTAATTATCCTCTCATATCCTCAAACATTTTTTCCTTGTTTCCTTCTATTCTCATCTATAAATCTGTTTTTCGGATTTCCTCTTTTGACTTATCTTTCTATTTCCTTCTAAAAAGTGGTGGTCAGTTTTATGTGATTCACTTTCCTTTCTCAAACCTTATTAAATCTTATCAAAAGAATTATTTTCATGGTGGCGCCCAGCTGCTCTTTTATCTGCTTTAACCATGCTTTTGTCTTCTTTTACATGCGAATTCTGTCTAACACAGCAAAATTCAAACACCAGGTTCTTATATCTTTTTGCATGCATTAACCAGGTTCATATATCTTTTTGCATGCATTAACCTTTGACATCAATGACAATTATCACTTTAAACTCGTTTCATTTCATTTCATCTTCCAACAGGCATAGTTCACATATATAAAACCAGCAAATGACCCCACTAATCCTACATTTTCATGCAAGCGAAAGAAAGGAATTCAACTATACAGTGAGCAGATATTGTTATTGAAACCAGCCTGTATACTCGGGATGCAAGTATAATTTGATGTTAACAGTGGAGTCCATATAGTGTGCAAACAGCGTAGAGAAAAGCATCCAAATGCCTATCTGAACCCTGGCTCCGTATACCCATCTGTACAGCCTTGACTTAATAATGGCATTGGCAACATACATTCAACAAAATTCCCTCGGGAATTGAGACCTCCATTATCATTGCATAAGTGAGCACTAACTTCTTGTACCCATATACTCAGTCTTAACTAAGCAGTGGCATTGGCAGTATGCATTCAGCAAATTCTCTTGGGAATTGAGGCCTTAGATTTCACAGCACACATCATTATTAGATATCTAATAACTGTGGGGATAAAAATAACACATTCACAGGTGATCCAAAACACTGTTCTCCCCCTTCCCACCCCAACACAACTTGTATTCAAATGATACTTCACGAAAATGGATCATGCGGCCTCTCCGTCTTAATAAATTAAAAAATTAAAATTTAATTTAATCCATGATACCCATAATCAAGAGCTGATCAATGCAACCAACAGACTATTAAATCAAAACCAATACAATATCCTTATCACAACAAATTAAAAACATTTTTCCACGAGGGATACCCACTCTGCTCCTCACAAAATAATCCAATCTTCAGAATTCGTACAAAATTGAAATCATAAAGTCATTCTATTTTATTGCTCTTTTCAATTTCGGCATTCAACCCAACAAAACAGGCAATCATGCTTTTAAAAAACACTTGATTGCAGCGGAATGAAAAAAAAATCAAGGAACTGTTTGAAAGTTTTTCTTTTCAACAGAGAATTGTAGCTTAATTCAGCCTAAAATGTAAAGGTTGGAGTTGATGCTGAAAGAAGAAATAAAAGAACCTGGTCGTATGAGGAGGGCTGATCTTTCATAGCATGAATAAGGATGCGTCTAATTCACCAGCTGAAAAACAAACTTGGCGCACACAACACGATCATGAGATATGGACGGGACGCTTTATCTTTGCCCTTTTTCGGCCGCAATTGACGTCGTTATTTAACGGAAAATTTATTTGTCTTCTTCCTATCCTTGATTTTGGCTACTAATTAGGGTTTCGCTTTTTTATTTTGAAGTTAATTTTTATTGTTTATTGTTTTAAATATTTGAACGAATTGATTTGATTTTGATTTAAAATCAATGGTTGAAAATAAATAAATCGTCAGATTTTCTAAAATATTAAAAAATATAATATATAATTAAATTAAGAAAGATAGGATCTATTAAAAAAATTAAGAAACATAGAATAAGAAGAAAAAAAATTTAACTTTGTAAACTTAGATTTTTAGACAAATAATAATAAATTTTTAATATATACATATATTTTTCAAATAATATTATATAAATAATCAATAAATTACTAATTTTGACATTTCATTTTATTTTTCACTAGTTTGGTGTTATTGTAATTTTTAATATAAAATTTAGAATTTTACTTTTAACAATTTTAATATAGTTTATTTTTATTTTTAATATTTTATTTGGAATACAATTTAGTTTTTAAAATTTAATTTATCTAATAATATTTTATAATATTTTTTTATTTGTTAGTTCCTGCCAACTATAGGCGACCCCTTGAACTTAACTAGTGATTAATTGTTTTGCTTGCAGCCAATCAAATTCTATTAATTTCTTTCCTATACATTATAATTTAATTTTAATACATTATATTTTAAATTTTTTAAAGTTAAATGCACAATTTTTAACTTTTTAAATTCTGAAAATTATTTTTCCTCAATTTTATTGGCTCAAAATTTTTGAGCGACAAGGACGATTAAGAGAAGGTGGGAGATGGAAAGGTCAGATAAAATGACAATTACTTTTAACTTAACTATTCTATTTACGTTTGCAATCTAAATTTAACTAACTCTAAATACTAATAAATTCCCCTATACTTTTACTTTTAACTTTATTATTCTATTTAATGGTAATTACTTTTAACTTAACTATTCTATTTACATTTGCAATCTAAATTTAACTAACTCTAAATGCTAATAAATTCCCCTATACTTTTACTTTTAACTTAACTATCCTATTTACGTTTGCAATCTAAATTTAACCAACTCTAAATGCTAATAAATTCCCCTATATTAATTTCTTAAATATTCTATGTAATTTAAATTATATAGGTTAATTATTCAAATTATTTTTGCAATACAAACCTTGCTAGTTCTCCATATTAATAAATTCAACTATGCTAAATTTTTTGAAGATTATTTTTTTGTTAAATAAATGTATCTATACATTCAAACTATATTTTAAGATTAATTTTTGGTAATATTAATTTTCATTTTTTTAATAAATTCAAATTCCTTTATAAAATGATTATGTTTAAATCAAATTTTAAACTAGATAATTGTACTTTTCATTTTTAATTTTATTTCATACTTATGGGTGTGCACATGTAATTGAGGTACGAATTTTCTGGATTTAAAATTGAGGCTCAAAATTTTTGGATTTGAAATAACTATTTTTTAAACCACATAACTGTTTTCTCATTTTAAAATAATCAAACTATATAATTGCTTCATATTTCATTGTGAATACTTCTTCCTCTACAATTTGCAGAGTAGACATTCATATTTATGTTTTGTGGGTGAAAGATATTGGAATTATGAAGCCCAATCAATTCATCTATCTAACCGTTTTATTCTTTGATATTTCATTTCTTTCTTTTGTCCTCTCATATTCTTGATTGTAACAAACTTCAAGATTCTCTCTTTGGAGTTGGATAGTTGAAATGTAAAAAGGACAGTAGTGCGTTGAGCTGCTGATATTGTATTTTATCTTAATTAATAGAGTGCTCTTGCTTCTAAAAGTGGATGTAGTTTGTATTTTCCATGAGTACATTTTGCAAATTTATTACCATTCTAAGCATTTGTATTGGTCATATGCTCTTTTTTCCCCTTTAGTGCTTTTGAAGTGTCTTAGTGTATTGTTCTATTTTGAATAATAGTCAAAATTGTAGAGGAAGGATACCATGGGTGCAATGTAATTTTACATATTTTAAAGGTATTGTCAAGTTCTCTTCTGTCTTGCCTGCAAAATTTGTTTAATTTTTGTTTGTATCTTATCCATAATCTTTTTAAATAGTGAAGTCAAATGAATATCAATAGTAACATTTAAAAGAATGGAGTGTACTTAATATTTTTATTAGTGAATAGCATACATTTACAATACAATTCTGTCATATTCTTTCAGGCACTTTGTTAAATAGATTACATGTATTCTCCATGTCAATGATTGAAAGATCTTCTCATTATTTTTTATGAAATCCAAGTCTATTTGATAGATATTCTTATTGTCCTAAACAACATAAGTTGTAGATAAAACAGTCAATTCAAATCAAATATGTAGTGTACAATTCTTTATGGGTAAAATAACAAAATCTACTATTGTCAGCACCCAAATTTTAGAACACAACAAAAAAAATTAACAAGTATAACAATAATTTTAATTATTTGTGAATAAAATAAATATAATATAAATTAAAGTAAATTATATCAATATAATATATAGAACTATAATATATAATAATAAAATAGCATAAAATTTAATTTCTTAAAATAATTAATAATAATAATAAATTGATGAGGAGCGGGTGTGTTTTGTGTTTGCAAAATATTCCATGATTTTGTTGTGCCAACATAAAATTTGGAAGCTAGAAGTTATTTAATTGTCAATGTAAATGGTGTTACTGTGAAATTATTAAAAAAAAATTGTTTGTCAATAAATAAATTATTATTAATAATGATATAAGATAATAATATGGTTTTATAATATAATATAGCTAGTTTTAAATCTATTATATTTGATTATATATTATATTAATTTATTAAATTCATATGTAATATATTAATTTTAACATGGCATTATAATAATATATACTATATAATATGTAACATATATAATCTAATATTTTTTTTAATTTATAAGAAAGAAAATATTATATAAAAAAGATCAATGATTGCACTAATTTTTTTAAGATATTTTCCACAACAATGTTAATTTCATTATATTTAATTTTTCTTAAAGTAAAATGTTTGATTTATAGTCTCATTGCATGATTTGTCTCTCATATATGCCATTTATTGAAGCTTTAAACTTAGTTTCAACTTTATTTAATATTTTGGTTAAATATAAGGTTAGAGTATCAGTTTATCGTCCTTCCAATAAATTGGAGGAACATAAATCTAGTTTTTCAGCCAAACCCAATAGCTTGATTTGGGACACTACTTGTCTATTGACTGTCATTAATGTATACCAAAATATAAAAATTGAAGATGCCTTCAATAGTCAGTATAAACCTACTATTTAAAACAAAACTCCTGCTATAAAACTATCTAAGGATTCCATATTTAAATGTTGGTCATAATGGGTGCAACCCCTTGCAAGATTAATCACACTACAAGAAGATATAAAAATCACAAGGTTCCAAGCCTATTTTTCAAGTTGGAATAAATCCAATGCCACATTGCATGCTAATTTCCATCATAGGCTTCTTTGCAACATCATCCCTTAACCATGGACCTTCATCACAAACCTTATCTTACATAAAAGGATAATTAACTAAATGTAGGTTGAGGTTGTGCAGACTTTCTATTGCATGATGACCCCAGTTACATATGTCATAAACACAAGGTCATAAGTTTGTTGCAAACTATCAACATCCCATTTGAAGTCATCAAACTTAGGAAAATATTCAGGAGAATAGGAATTCTATAGAGAAACTTTCTCATTACTCATTCTTAGAAGACAAAACCCTAACCTGCTTTTGTTGTTTACAGACATTTTCTTTAATCTCATCCTTATATTTCTTTAGACAATTATAACCCCAAGAGGCCATATTGATAGCATAACCATCATTTGGGGGGAAGTAGAGGAAATCCCAGGAAAGAAAGTACGAGGTATGAACATAAAGTTAGTACTGTGATCTTTCAAGATAGAGAAGTCCTCAAAATCTAGTTTAAGTTCCTCTAAATAAGATCCCTGACATTCATCCATTTTTCATTAAAATTCCTCTCATCCAAGCTTGATTGAATTGAGTGATGGTAATAGTATTCTCATAGACAAGTGTTTGGTCTTGGTATCCATGACACTAGGGGGAATGGAGATGGGAAGTGGGCTGGAATTAAGAACAACAAGGATCATAGAATCTTTAACCAAACCAAGAGAATCCACATGTTATAACTAAAATGAGGACTTTTTTTGTGGCCTCAACTTGGCCTTTCTATTGTTTTACATGGCCCTTGCTTGAGCTCACTTCGTCACATACTTTAGTGGCGAAGACAATGTATTTACACTGATGTGTCTAGCTAAAATTTTATGGGAAAATGAAGTTCAATCCTCATATTTCAAATATTTCTTATGGTTGGGATGGCCAAAGGGGCATAAAGTCTTGTTTTAATGGTTTTCCAATTCAATATTTCGTTACCTATTCTTTGGCATCAAGCCCACCATAGACTTTCCAAGAGTACATTGCATGTTGCGGCATGAACTTGAAGTTCCAATGGCCTCCAATAAGATTCCCATGTGCTTGTTGAAGTACATTCCCAATCTCTTACTACACCACACACTTTAATACTTGGTTGGGCCCTAGCTTGAACAACAATCCATTGACCAACTGGAATGCCTTGCTTTCCCATGCTAACCTTTAGTGGTTTCTTGCTTGTAATTCATGTATATTATATGAGGTTTGATTAATACTTGAAAGAAAATAGCAATCAACATTAATTAGAAAGAGGCGGCGATAAATATTGATAGAGGGAATCCATTCATATTTGTGCTCATCAAAAACTTGTTGAGTTTTGCTTGCAAAAACTTGGGATGAAAAAAATCTCACAAGTAGTTAAATTGTGTTACAATAATGTCTAATGAGATGGTAGAAGATTTGGGTTTCAAAAGGATAACACACCCAAATCCTTATAAGTTATCTCAACTTTAAAATGGTCAACAAATATTGATAAATGAACAATGCTTAGTTGATTTTTAGACTGCTTGGTATAAAGACAAAATTTATCTGGAAAAATACATATCTATAAATTTATAAGTACAGATGTTTAGTTTATAAATAAATACACATTGATTAAGGGTGGACTACATTATCTCTTCTTACAAAAAGTTTTTGACATGTTAGAATATGGGCCATATTCTATTGAATAGCTCTAAAATTTGAAACATAGTAGACTATCTTTATTTAAGTATTAATTTAAAGTTTTAAACCATGTTTCCAAAAAAAATTATGTAGATTGGATAGCTACTCAAAACAGAAATAATTTTCTATGTAGATTTTACTCATGAAGTAGATATTCTTGTTGCTGCAACAGGTGTGCCAAATTTGGTTCGTGGTCATTAGCTAAAACCTGTTGTAGTAGTAGTTGATCTTGGCTTAAATGCAGTAGAGGTATGGCACCTTCTAACTTCCTTTTTCAAAAAAAATTTGTAAGTAAAAGATGGTTAATATATAGCAAATTAAAACTATTGATTCCACTTTTGCATGATCCTAGTGCTAAAAGAGAATACCAAAATTATTCAGTCATGTTTCCTATGAAGAGGCTTCAATAATAGCTTGAACAATTAATCGTCTACCATGTGGTCTTTGTCCAATAACTATTGCAATGCTTTTTTCCACTACTCTACAATCATCAAAATGGGCATATGGGTTCAATTGATATTTTTTATGTTTGATTTAGGCCTTTGCAATAGACTTCACATTATAAGTTTTATTAGGCTTATAAATGAGTTATCTAAATTATTGAATGGAATAAAAAGATCATTTTCTATCGTAAGGAATTTTTTGGAGACATTAGGAACCTATAAGAGAACTTGGAACTATATGCTTTCATTTTCATTTGTGCAGAAAACTGTAACATTTAAGCAAGTTGGTTATACATGACTCTAAGTACAATGAAAGTTCTAAAGATCTTCGCTTTTTGAAAGAGGATGTTTTATCATATATTCTAAATGGTTAAGGAAATCTTTGAACTCATAAATATTTACATAATGTTGGCAACATGTAAATTGTGCTTTCTTCATGCCTAAAAGCACAACCACAGCATGAGAATTTTGAAGTGAGCAAAATTCTTTTTTTATAAGAGTCATTTTCTAATGGAAGACAAAGTTGACTCTATCAATGATCAAATTACTAAATTTAGGTGACAATTGCTTTATATTGACCAATTGTTCCTAAAACACAGTAAACTCAACAAATAAAACAAAACTATTCTAAAACTTTATGTAGGAACTTCGCTGCTTTGCAACTCTTGTTAATATTGAGTTTATGTTAATATTGTTTGTAATATGCTAACTTATCTATCTTATTACATAATCTATATAGGAAACACCGAGATATATCAACTTGTTTAAATCCATTTTAGAAATTTGATTGTTGTGTGTTTATCCTAATGGATTAGTTGCATGATAATATAATATCATTGGCTTATCTTCTAGGAATGTGCAACACCATGACATGTGGATGATATTGAATATAATTGAGGAGAATGAATATTGTTTAAACATGAGGACATTATATTGAATGGATAAGTATATAATTTACATTAGTTGTATTATAAGGCTTGTAGTCTATGATTTATCTTAGAACCCTAACCCTACTCCTATAGAAATTCAATCCTAATTGAACTATATCCTTAACGGTAACCTTAACCTATTAAAGTTCAACCCTAATTGAACCTAAACACTAACCCTAACATTAATTCTAAATGTAACCCTAATTGAACCCTAAACCTAAACTAACTTTAACCCTAACTATAGTTGAATCTCAATCCTAACCTTAGTTGAACCCTAACCCTAATTGAATATGAACAATAACCATAACTCTAATTGTATATCTTAACCCTAATTGAATATGAACCCTAACCCTAACCTAATTAAGTCCTAATTGAATCTTAACTCTTATAGTAATTGTAAGCCTAACCCTAATCTTAGTTGAATTCTAACCCCAACCCTAACCCTAACTCCAAACTTTATCTTAGAACCCTTACCCTAATTGAACCCTAACCCTAACTCTAATTAAATCTTAACCCAAATTAGACCCTAGCCCTAACACTAATTAATCCCCAACCCTAACTCTGATCCTTACTCTAAACCTAACCCTAATCTTATCTTGGGAATCCTAACCCTAACCTTAATTGAACACAAACTTTAACCTTAGGATCTATCTTAGAATCCTAACCCTAACCATAACCCTAATCTTGTTGAAATTCAACCTTAATTAAATCAAATCCCTAATCCTAACCAATTGAAGTTCAACCCTAATTGAACCTAAACACTAACCCTAACCGTAATCCTAACTATAACCCTAATTAACACTAAACTTAATCCTAAATGAACCCTAAACCTAACATTACTTTAACCCTAGCTATAATTGAATATAATCCTAACCTTAGTTGAACCCTAAACCTAATTGAATATAAAGCATAACCATAACCCTGATTAATTTCTAATTGAATCTTAACTGTTACCATAATTGTAACCCTAACTCTAATCCTAATTGAATTCTAACCACAACCCTTAGCCTAACCCCAAACTTTATCTTAGAACCCTTACCCTAATTGAGTCTTATCCCTAATTAATTCCTAACCCTGACACTAATTAATCATCTTAATTATAATTGAATCCTAATACTAACCCTAGTTGAACCCTAATCCTAATTAAATCCTAACCCTGATTGAATTTTAATTGTAACTTAAACCTAACCCTAACTATAATTGAATTCTAACTTTAACTCTAATTCTAACTCTAATACTAACCTTGGTTCTAATATCAAGATTAATTATAACTATATTACTAACTAAAATCTAACCCTAACCATAATTAAAACCTAACCCTAGGTGAACTCTTACCCTAACCTAACATTAACCCTAACCCAAACCCTAATTGTGCCTAACTCTAACTCTAGTTGGGTCATAACCATAATTCCAACCCTAATCCTAACCCTAACATTTACCCCAAGCTTTATCCTATAACCCTGACCGTAATTGAACTTTATCGTAACCCTAACCCTAATTAAACATTACCCTAATGCTAACCCTAACCCTAGCCTAACCTCGAACTTAATTGATCTCTAATTGAATCCTAATTGAAGCTTAATCCTTATTGATCCCTAACCCTAACCCTATCCATAATTCAACCTTAATCCTAATTAATCATTAATCCTAACCCTAATTGTCACCCTAATTTAGCCTCAATCACCCAAACCCTAACTTCAAGCTTTATCTTAGAATTCTTATTGAACCCTAACCCTAATTTGATCCTAATCATAATCATAACCAATTTTAAATAATAAAAAATAAATAATAATGTTATATGAATTATTTTTAAATTATATGATAAAGTTAAGTGAAAATGTAATTCTTAATTAAGATAAGCTAGTTTCAAATATATTGTTTTAAAAACTTATTTTTATATGTAATAATAAATTTATTATATTTTCTTTGTATTTAATTTTGTAATTTTAAATTGATTTTAGATGGGCACTTATTATAAAAGACTTTTATATTAAATGTATATTTAAGTTGTTATATTTTTGTACTATTAAATCTTTAGTAAAACCTTAAGTTTATAATATTTCTATGCGTATATATATTAATTTTGAATAAAATAGAATATTAATGATTTTTCCTTTGGAACATTTTTAAATTTTTAAAAAATATTGCTTTTTTAATGTTTTAAATATATTAATTTAGAAACATATTTTTATATGCAATAATAAATTTAAAATATTTCCTTTTTATTTAATTTTTTTTTTTGGTACATAAGATTAGTTTTTATTGATAATTAAAACCAAAATACAAACGTCTACCATGTAAGTTAGAAGGCGAACTGTAAACCCACTATACCACCCGTCCACAAAAAACTTTAGAAACCTACCAAATGCTTCCTTGTTCCACTAAATCCCAGCCAAAATTAACAAAGCCAAACCATTAAAATGGCATTTATACGGCCATGGCTACCAAAACCAAACAAACCAATACTAACCCTATAAACCGACAAAAAAATAAACGAACCACCACCCAGCGTACATAAATTTGTTCAATTTTGCGAAATCCTCAAATTCTACCTTCCACTCCACACTATCGACCACCATTAGCCTGAAGCTTCAAAAAAGTCATAGCAACCGCCACAATCAACCTATGTCGCATCAAACTCGGACCTTGCAAATCCAAAAGGAAAGGGAAAATCTTCACTGTGTCCTCCAAGCTCACTCTCTCCACGTCACAAGGCCTCAGACAACCCTTGCCTTTGACCACCACACGAAGAAGATCATCCACACCTTCAACCAAATCCACTCTAAATAGTTTAACCAACAAACTTTTTGCAACTGCCTTCGGCTCCAAATTATCCAGCAAAGAGGCAAGGAAACAGGAAGAGACATGCAAATTGTCTCTCATGTATTCCCTGCACTCCAAGTGACCGGAACCCAACACCATTTTGACAGTCGCCAACACCAACAGATCGTAATTCAACAAAATCCATTTTAATCTTTGATCTGTGACCTCCCTGAAAGATGCATGTCTCGCTGACGACCGCAAAGATATTGGAGTGTTGGCCCCAAACCAAGCAAGGCCCACCACCGAGACCTCGATAATAAATTTGGAGCTCTTCCCCATTCTCCACCTCACACCGCAAGTACCTAGCAATGGAGATAGGAAAAAACCACATATGCCACACTTTGTAGAGAAAACATGATGCAAAAAAGAGTTTGGATAGCAATAAATAAACCCATAACAAGAAAACGCTGCCAACCTCCTCAAATTGTACTCCTTTCTTGTGTGCAAGATGTCAACACAAAGGAAGAAGCACCCATTTCCATTATTATCTTTCATTAATCCAAGTGTCAACACTGTCCTCCACCATACACTCTACTTGTCAACGAGACAAGCCGCCGCCACCCAGTCAACAACTATGCCAACTAAGCTCAAAGGACCCCCACTCATCTACCACCATGGCAACTTATGCCACCTCCCTCCGCCACCATGGAGGGACGCCCGCCCTTCCGCCCACATTTAATTTTTTATTATAAATACATTAATTTATTTAGAATTTTTTAAAAGAACAATTATTTTTTATTATTATAATTTTATTTCTATTCTAATATTAAAGAACATTTTACAATGAATCAAAGAATATTTTTCTTTTCTAAAGATTTTTTAATATTTTTTAATTTTAAGTATATTAATATAGAAAATTACTTATATCATACTTTATCTTATAAATTTTAGAAACTTCTTTTTTTTAGTTCTTTATAAATAATTATTATTTTTATTAGAAAAGATTACTTAAATAAATATTTTAAAAAGATCTTGAATTTTTTTAATTTAAGTATATTAATTTAGAAATTTATTATTTGCTATTAATTTCTTAAAAAATTTATGTTTGTCAATATTTGCATTTTGATATATTTTGACTTTCCATTTAGTTTATTTTATTTCAATTTTTTATTTAGATTTAAGTTTGAAATTTAATTTTATTATTTATGTTTTTAATAAAATTAGAAATAATAATTAAAAATTATTAAAATTAATTTAATTTATAATTATTTATCTTATTAAAACTTTAATTAGTGTAGAATAACTCTATTTTGAATTTTTGTTATAATTTATATAATAAAATGAATTTCAAACTTAAAATATAAATTAAAAATTTATAGAGTGTGTGAGAGAGAGAAAGTAACTTTTGATTAATCATTTCATGCCAACAATCCAAGGATAATACGTCCCTAGGGAGTTATGCTCAAGGTAGCATGCCATTTGATTAAGAATATGATAATTCACCTTTAAAACCTCTTCACTATACCCATTGCACACTTAGGAGGAAAATAGATAGAGACAAAAAGAGAAAAATAAAGAGAGAAGTAGAGAAATAGAGAGGGAGACAAAGAGATACAAGAGAGAAAAAGAGATACAAAAATAGAGGTATAGATGTAAAAGAATAAATATGGAGAGACAAAGAGATAGAGATAGGAAGAGAGATAAAGAAAGAGAGAGGAGGAGAGACATAGATTGCTATAGTCAAATAAAGAGAGAGAGATAGAGAGATAAAGAGAAATAGGAGAAAAAGATATATATAGAGGTAGAGAGATCAAGATATAAAGAAAGGGAGAGAAAGAGGGGAGATAAATAGGGATATCAAAAATTAGTAAGGGGAGAAATATAGGGAGAGGGAAATTGACAGAGAGAAGAAATGCGAGAAAGATTTATAGAGGAAGATAGAAGGGAAGACAAATATAGAGAGAAATAGGGGAGAGAAGAAGAGAAATATTGAGAGAATAAAAAATATAAAGATAGAGAGGGAGACAGAGATATAAAGAGATCTATCTGTGTTTCTTTTTCCATATATCTCTATATATATTTCCCCATATGTACCTCTCCCTACCTCTCTCTATATATATCCCCCTCTCTCTACCTCTCTCTATATAACTTCCTAGCTCTTTTTATCCTTTCATCTCTCCCTCTCTCTCCATTTCCATCTCTACCTTCCTCTTTATCTCTCTCCCTATCTCTATCTCTTTACCTCTCCTTACATCTCTTTCTCTCTTCCCCCTCTATCTTTCTCTCTTTCCCCTCTATCTTTCCCACTATATATATCTCTCTATCTCTCCCTCTTTCTATCCATATATCTCCCTCGCTCCCTATCACTCTCTCTTTCTATATCTCTCAACTTTTCTATCCTCTCTCTATTTATCTATCTCTCCCCCTCTCTCTCTATCTATTTATATTTATCTCTCCCTCTCTATATCTATCTCAATATCTCTCACTCAAACACACACTCCTTGTTTTTCCTTCCCTATATTTATCTCTATATCTCTTTCACTCACACACACACACACACTCATTATTTCTCCCTCCCTATCTCTATCTCTCTATCTCTATATTTCTTCCCCCTCTCTCTATCTCTCTCCCTCTCCCTCTCTATTTATATCTCATTATCTCTATCTCTCTCTCTTATTTACTCCATCTCTCCTACTCTCTCTTTATATATATCCCTCTCTCTACCTCTATATATATCACTTCCTATATCTTTATATTTCTATCTCCATCTCCCCCTCTTTCATTGTCTCCCTCTATCTCTATCTCTCCCTCTCCCTCATTCTCTCTCCTTCCATATCTCTCTTTATATATTTATCTTTCTTTTATATCCCTATCTATCCCTCTCTCCCTCTCCCTATCACTTCCTCTTTTTATCTCTCTACTTCTCTCTCCTATCTCTATTTCTCTCGCTCAATCTCCCTCCCTCTCTATCTATTTATACATATCTATCTCCCTCTCTATCTCTCTCCATATCTCTCTCTTACTCATACACACACACTCCTTGTTCTCTCTCCCTATCTCTATCTCTATCTTTATCTCTATCTCCATCTCTATCTCTCCATATTTAAAATCTCTCTCTCTCTCATATATATATATATGGCATACGACAAATTCGCCACCAACAATTCACCAACGAAAAATTCACTGCCAGCAATTTACGGTGGGAAAATTCATTGCCATGACAAATTCATCGCCAAGTAAAATTCACCGCCATTAATATTTTTTAATATATATTTCATAACTTTGAATTTTATTTTATTTTTAAAAAAAAATCACCTTTATTGACAATTTTATTTTTTATGTTTATTTTGATATGAATGTTTTTAACATGATAATATATTAAAAATTGATTTATTTTTGTGTTAGGTTTGGTTCATAGTAATTTATATTCATCTCTTTTATTTTTATTTGCATTATTTTAATTTGTTTATTTCATTTGCACTATTTTAATATTTTTATTTCTATGCTCGTCGACTGTCCTCCATGGTCCATCTCTACTACACATATGGTATATAAGCTTTCATTTTCATCATTGTTTTATTGTTTCATGATAGCGATCTATTTAAGTTTTTAAAATAAAAATGTCGCTTAAATTTTATCAAACTGAAAAAGGTAGGCAAAAAATATTTCTTAATGGTTATTTCTTTCATAAAGAAAAACAAACTGAAAACAAAGTTCACTGGGAATGTGAAGATTATCAAAAAATCAAGTGTCATGCTCGCATGACTACTAAAGGTGATGCGATCATTAAATAGTTTAATGAACATAACCATATTGTAGATATAGTGAAAGTTGAAGCCACCAAAATTTTGAATGATATTAGTGATAGTGCTAAAAATACGTGTGATACACTCCAATTTGTAATAGGAAGTGATGTTGTCGAATGCAACCAAGCAATAGCTACTAAAATTCCAAGTATAGATACCATGAAGATAACAATAAGAAATATAAGAGCTAAACAATATGATGGGCCTACTATCCCAATGCGTCGAGAAAACATAATTTTTCTGAAGAATATACAAAAACACATCATGGAGAGCTATTTTTGCTATTCAATTCTAGACCTGATAGCAACAAGATTTTAATATTTTCTATCGAAATAAATCTCTGAGCATTGGTACAATGTGAACACTGGTATGTTGATGGCACTTTTAAAACTGTTTCACAACTATTTTACCAATTATATACTCTGCATGGGTTACAAAAAAATGCTTATCTACCTTTAGTATATGCGTTGTTGCCTAATAAGACTGAACATATGTATATATGATTACTTCAAAAAATAAAAGATTTGGTACCATTAGCATCGCCAAGATCAATAACAATAGATTTTGAAAAAGTTATGATAAGTGCAACAAAAAGCAGTGTTTCCAATGACAAAATTACATGGGTGATTTTTTCATTTTTGCCAATGCATTTTTCACAAACTACAGGCCCGTGGATTAAAGAATCGTTATGAAAATGATGTTGAATTTGCTCTGAGTATGCACTTGTTGTCTGTCTTAGCATTTTTACCTATGCATGATTTAGTAAATGCATTTGACACACTATGTGAGAGCAATATTATACCTCTTGAAGCTCAAGATGTAGTTGATTATTTTGAGGATACATGGATTGGGCGTCCTGATAGACATCAAAAACGATGACGGCCACCAAAATTCCCAATTAAAATGTGGAATTGTTATGAGGGAGTTTCAAAAGATTTTCCCAAAACTATTAATTCAATTGAAGGTTGGCACAGAGGATTCGAACAACAAATTTTGGCACATCATCCCATTTTTTGGAAATTCATTGACAATATTAAAAGAGAACAGAGCATAAATGAGGTTCGAATTGAACAATATTTAAGTGGTCAAGAGCAGCAAAAAAAGAAAAAAATACAAAGATTCTACTGAATGGATAAAAAATGTAGTGGCTAAATATGACAAGACCAACAATATTTGTGATTACTTACAGGGTATAGCTAACAATACCAATGATTAGATTATATAGTTCTCATATGTATAATTGATTATAGATGATTGATAAAATAAAATATATTAAAAATATTTTTATTTTTATTATCATAAATCAATTATAGATGATTGATAAAATAAAATATATTAAAAAATATTTTTATTTTTATTATCGTAAATCAATTATAGATGGCTGATAAAATAAAATATATTGAAAAATATTTTTATTTTTGTTATCATAAATCAAATTCTCTAAAGTTAATGCTATTAATTTTTTTATTATCATAAATCAAATTATTCTTTTGCAAAAAAAAATCAAAGTTTTCCAAATATATATTAAAAAATATTAATGGCGGTTAATTTTTCGTCGCGGTGAATTGTTGGCAATGAATTTTCCTAGATATATATCCCTCTCTATCTCTTTCCCTATCTCTCTCTTACTCATACACACACACTCCGTGTTCTCTCTCTATATATATATATTCAATCTCTATTTATCCATTTGTCCTCTCTTTATATCTCCCTCTCCTTCTCTCCATATCCATCTTCATCTCCATATATATCTCTAACTTCCTCTCTATCTCTATCTCCTCACCTCTCTCTCTCCCTCTCTATCTGTAACGCCCCGCCAAGGAACCCCAGAGGACAACACTAACTATGCCATAATAATGAAACAATTTTTTTTTCTTAAAGAAATACCAGTGGAGTGCATAACATAACATAACATGCAATCTGATCCCTAGTCCTCTAAGGTTCCATGATTATGCTACTCACATAACTATCAACCCAAAAACTAAATTCATCTCATTAGCCATAGTTTAACTAACAATGAAGAGTTCATTTTAATCTATCACATTAAATGATTTTACAACATACATTTACATAACATGTCATCAGATAAATAATCATTAAAGATCATATATATGGAACTAACAAGTACATTTAAGGCACATCATTACATTGTTTACAATATTACTTCCCTAGATACATTTGGGAAGTTTACATCACTATTACAATAAATAGTACATATGATATACAAGTCCAAGGCATGTACATAAAGACTGTCTCTTCAAACTGGAACATGAACTGGAATCCGCTACACAAGGCACAACCTCCACGCACACGAATAAGCAGCAAGGAAACCCAATGGAGGGAAAAGCACCAACCTCCCGACCATGTGGTACCCTAAGGTCCACCCCACATGCCAGGAGATAACATAAGGTCCCACTACAAACAGATAATCAAGAAAGCAATAGGCTAACACAATATGGGGTTAAACATAGACTCCAACACAACATTGCTAACAACACGACATCACTTACAATATTGACTTCACTTCCAAAGGCGTACACACAATAGAATGGAACGTGCAACTAGGGAATGCTAGACTACAATAGGGAGGAATGTCATCACATAGCTTGCTATAGTTTATCCTGACAGATCTTCCTAGGCCTCGACCCCCATCCTGGGTTATTCTGGCAGACTCTACCGATTCCCGACCCCCATACAAACTCATGCTGAATCAAAATACCTTTCATGAGGACAAGGTAGTTGATCTTGCCATTCCAGATCTTCTCATCTCATCTCAAGCCTAAACGAGCACTTGAGCCATGAGTAAGACATACATTATCTTGATTAATGTGAAATCTACCCATCCCCCTAATTCATTATTAATGTTATTACTAGATTAAGAAACTCCCAATAGGTTATCCTAGACAACCACTTTGGGTTTCAACCCCCACTGAGAGCTACTCCCCCTACTTGCAACTAGTAAACCTTACACATCAGCAAGGCATTTACCATCTTGCAAACTTAACATAATTCACATGAATCCAAACACAGTGCAAGGAATTGACCATCTTGCACACATATCACAATCACAAGAATGTATACACAGTGCAAGGCATCGACCTTCTTGCACTCAACTTAGAACATAACAAACCACTTCCAAATTGAACAAACATAAACCCAAACACACAAGAATACTCCCTCCTAACCTCTAGAAGCCAACCTTAATCCATCTTGAACAAAAGACTCCCATCATTAACGCTAACATAAACACTTAATCCCATAGTCACGACACATTCAATTAATCATAACCATGAATACATTCACAACTCATGCAATGAAACATAACAATTTAGTAGTTTAAAATCTAATTACACAATATTTATATTATTACTAACTAATCCACAAATCACTCAATTAGATAATCCATATCGTAATAATGATCACAACTAACTTTTAAATTTAGCATCACAAGAGACATATGTAAATCTAGTCAATTTTCCTATCACAAAGGTTTAACAATTAATTGAGGTATCCCTACATTATTTCCAACACAAATTAACGTACTTAACTTTATCATCTAATATTTAAATAAACGAAACTATGTTATTTTGCACGCAAGCATTTTAAGAACATACATTAATCAATATTTCAAAAAGTGCATATCATAGAAATGCAATGGTTTCAATATAAGAATATACAAGTATTAATTTAATAAGGTAAAGCTCATGTATGTATGTATACACATATATATGGGTATATATATGATTATACATTCTTAAGCAAATAAATTTCATTACCACAATTGCCTCCTATCCAATTATCGTGAGGAATCATGTTTGATGGATTTATGAGAAAGCATTACATTTCTTACATGGAAAACATAAATAAAATTTCCACAAGAAAGAATTCTATTTTTGAAAAAAAGAATCTTCATAGACATCAAGTCATGCAACCAATATTATTGTAAGATGGTTCTTAAGGTACATTATCTTGATAGGTAGACACCCCTTGACCACATAGCAATATGCTATATTTAATTTGAATTGGTCTCTCATAATTATTGTTCTAGTTTCTTTTAATTAAATTTTTAGCCTTAAAGTTTTGTTATCTAGTTATCAAAACTCTCAATGAGTCACGTCCCTAAGTAACACCCAATTATTCTCTAGTTCCAAGTGGAAATAGGGAATTTCCAAAGGCCACCATGTTTTATCCAAATTTCTAACTATGCTAAGAATCTCATCTTTCTACATGTTATACACTTATGCATACGATTATCTTCTTTAATATAATCACAAATCCTTATAAAAGGACTCCTCTTCTATCAACTTATATCCTCGACCTATCCTTCAAAACTCCATCGTTAAGATGGTCAAATATAGAAATCGTGTATCTCATTATTACCTTAGTGATACTCAATAATCACTTCAATTAAAGGCTCTCCAATAACCCTTAATTAAAATTTTAACTATATTTGATATAGAATCTAAGTTCCTTTATGACATTAAAATCCCTAATTTCATAAGGAAATGTCAAATGAGCTTGCATCCCCTAAATTCAAGTCTAGTTTATCATGCATTACTCAACTCCCCTCCATATGCAGTTTGTGTGAAGGGGAAGATGATAGACGTTAAACAAGATAAAACTGTGATTGAAATTAGGATCTAAGCTAAAGTTTATTTATTAAAGTTATGATGTTGAATGAATTAAATAATTTTATTTAATTATTTAATTTGGAAAGGGGAAAGTTGTGTAAATAAACAATTACTGATAATCATTTAATTAAATTAGAAGAATAGGTGGGGTTAAATAATTAAAATAATTATTTAATGTAGAAGTTGAACTTGAGGTTTAAATGAAGAGCTAACTAAATAGATTGTTTAGTTAATTAAAAGAAGAATTAGTCCATGTGGAGAAAGATAATTAATTAATATTAAGATAAACGTGCATGATGAATTGTTTTTAATAAATAAAAGATTATTTATTAAAGGGATGGTGTTGAATGAATTATTTAATTTAGAAAAGGTGGGATTAAATAATTGAAATAAGTATTTAATGTAGAAGTTGAAAGAGGATTAAATAAAATTTAATATTATTTAATTTATGAGGGGAGATTGATTGATTTAATTTATCAATTCTTTTTGGAGTTGAACGTGCAATTCAAGTTTGACTTTTGTAAACAAAGTTGCATTAGTTTGATTTGATTTTTTATGATATTTTGAATAGTATTATTCAATTTATTAAAATTTGGAAGGAATGCGAGTTAATTAAATTATTATGATTTAATAATTTAATCAACTTAGGGGAATAAAGTTAATTAGCGACATAATTAAATAATTGGTGTTATTTAATTAATCATGAAGAATAAAGTTAGATTAGGACTATTTTTATTTTTTTTTGAATTTGATGAAAACGTGAATTAATTAAATAATGTTGTATTATTCAATTAATAGCAGAAATTGATGGCGTGTGCGGGCTCTGTGTGTCGAGCTAGGGCAATCGTGCCCTAGCTCGTTTCCTGTTATGCTTGCAGCTACGTTGGAGGGGGTTTTTTGACACGTTCTAGGGGGAGAGGTTCTGCAGTGGTGCTGGTGTGGCTTCGGCTGTTGGGGGCTTTGTCTCTTTGCAGCCTTCGCCCTTGTTTGACAGGCGTGGTGGTGGTGGGTCGCCATAAAACAGTGGATTCTCGTGGATTGTGGGCTTCGGTGCCTGTGGCGGGTGGTAAATTCCACTCTTTGTGCCTTTTGATCTCTTGCAGGCTACACTGGGTGGGTGTGTTTGTTGCTCCCTCCTTCATTGACACCTTGCCTTTTGTGCCTGGGATTGGAGGGTCGGTGGAACCCTTGTGAAGATTACTTTTGTAGCTACCAAAGGAGGCGTTTAGGGTTCTCAGTGTACCCTTGCGCTGAAGCTTTTCTTTGATCATCTGCCCCGAGGGCTGCATGCCCGACTTGGGTGTCCGTGAAACAATGTCCTGTGGGGTTTCATTTGGGGTGAGCCCCAAGTTGGATTTTTGTTTTGCGATTGGTTCAATGCATTCAATGAGAAATGAAAAAATGATTGATAATAATTTGTTTTCACTGGATCAGGAAATGAATGGTTATGGGTCGTCTGGAGGATCGAGGATTACGAAAATTAATGGTTGTTTGGAAAGATGTAAAGAGAGACCGAAATTGGTTATTTCGATGGAGATGTTGGCAGATGATATTGAATATTATTCGAAACACTCCTTTTATTGCAAGTTTATGGGCATAAGAGTATCCTTGCAATTTTTGGAATCTTGGGCTAAGAGGACCTGGCTATTAGAAGGAGAGATGGAGATTAGGCTCTTAGCGAATAACTACTTTATGGTTTCATTTGATTGCATGGCCGATCGGAATAGGATTTTCGAGAAGGGTCCCTATTTCTATAACCAAGTGAGCTTGTTTATGAAGTCGTGGCATGCAGGCTTTAATCCAACTAAGGAGCTCCCGAATAGGGTTCCAATGTGGGTTCGACTGCCGTGGTTTCCAGTCGAATGTTGGTGAGAGGATGTTCTACATTTAGTGGCTTCAATGCTTGGTAAACCAGTAGGGTCTTCACAACAGACACAGTTTAAAAAGGTAATGACTTTTGACCGTATTTGTGTGGAAATTGATTTAAGCATGCCATTGCCATATTCTGTGGAAGTGAGTGTAGGATCATATACATGGGTGCAACAGTTAGACTATGAAACTTTGCCTTTTCAGTGTCGACACTGTCATGAGTATGGACACTTGCAGCGCAAATGCCCTAGGGCTAAGCCGATGGGGACCCAATCTGCCCAAACTCCTCGCAATCCACCTAGGGTTCATAAGGGGAAGGGGCCTATTCTGGGTGATGGTACTGGAGAAGATGGATATATTCCTGTCAAAGCTCATAATAGGAATCAGGGGCAAAAGAGGACTCTAGGGGAGAGGCAGGATGATGTTACTTTTAACAGGTTTGAGGTGTTGGACGATCTTAGCCAACAGGAAGTGAATCCTGGTTTGATGAACTTGGATTAGGGAACTTTGTGTTCGGGAAAGGATGGGCCTCCTTCAGAGACATTACAGGTTGTGCAGGACACGGGAGTTGGGCAGATGGACACGGATCAACAGTTGATTGTCCAGGCTAGGCCAGATCTTGTTATTGGGGCTTTGACGAATGGGGGAGAGGATTCTCCTTTGCCTATAAAAACTGGTGCAGAAGTTGGAAAGAGCTCTATGTCTTCTTCTCACCTGGGTATTCAGCAAAAGGATCCAAAGAAAGGGGTTGGTGAGAGGAATCCCAAGCTAAGCAGGAAAAAGGATCTGGAAAAGATTAAAGCAACTGGGGAAACTTTGGTGGAGTCAGGGGTAATCAAGACCCTGGATTTGCATTTCTTGTGTACCCAGAAATGATTGTTTTTTATCCTGGAATGTTAGGGGCTTGAACAGTGGCCCTTGACAAAAAATTGTTCATGATTTGGTTAAGAATCATTCTTCGGATGTTCTTTTTCTTCAGGAAACTAAATTATCTGTGGAGAACATGTTGAGTATGGTACCTAAGGTGTGGAATTATGGTGAGTGTCAGAGTGTTGGAGCTCATGGTGCATCCGAGGGGGTGGCTTGCTTATGGAACCCCCAGAGGATTTTCCCTCTCTAGTAGATGTCTTCTAGATCTACTATTTCATTGGTGGCCTCATGCTTTGTGACAAGAGAATGTATTCTCCTCTGTAATCTGTATGTGCCTGTTGATTATCAAGGTAAGCAGCTTCTTTGGTCCCATCTTCGATATGTCTACACCCTAGCTCCTTTCCACCCGTGGATTCTGGCTAGGGATTTCAACGCTATCGTGGAGTTGTCTGAGAAAATGGGTGGAATTGCTAGGTTGGAGCCTTCTGCACTACTTCTCAGGGATAGCATTTCTAGTCTAAATCTTATTAATATTCAGCCCAGTAATAGTCGCTTTACTTGGAATAATAGGAGGGTTGGTGAGGACTGTGTTGCTGAGAGGATGGATTGGTTCTTGGTCTCCTATTACTGGGTTAGTGACCTGTGGTGTACCTCCTCTGAAATTTTGGATTGGAGGGGTTCGAACCACTGGCCTATCAAGCTTAGTATCATTTTAGCTCGAGTGCCTCATTCTCCTTCCTTCAAATTCTAGCTTATGTGGCTACGTGACTCTACTCTTTCTGACCAAGTGGAGGTGTGGTGGAGGATTGGTAGACCTGCTTTTGGTACAACAATGTATACCTTCACCAAGCTTCAATTTTTCAAGTATCAGCTGAAAAGGTGGAATCGTCAGTGTTTTGGTAATATTTTTCATGATAAGGCCGCTGCTCAGGAAGAGTTAAATAAGGTTACGAGATTGATCCGGGATAATGGGGTTTCTAAGGATCTTTTGAAAGAAGAGGCTAGGACCCTGAAGGTGGTGGAGGCATGTGAGTTACATGAAGAGGTATATTGGAAGCAAAAGGCATGGGTTGAATGGCTACAGGAAGGGGACAAGAATACTGCATTTTTCTTTAATTCTGTGAAGGCTAGGAGGCATGGTAACTTTATCTCTGTGTTGGTCAACGATAGGGGGGATCATGTTGTTTTGTTTCAGGAAATTGCGGCAGAGGTATCACAGTATTTTGCTGCTCTTTTCAAAGAAGATTCACAAGGGGGTCCTCTCGAGGAGGAACAAGTCTTTTCTTGTATCCCTTAGTTGGTTTCAAGGGAGGTGAATGAGTATATGATGAGGGAGATTTCTCTAGACAAGCTGGAGGAGATTGTGTTTCAGATTAAGAGAGGAAAGGCTCTTGGCCCTGATGGTTTCCCAATAGAGTTCTTTTAAGAGTTCTGGGATATCATAAAGTTGGATCTTCTGGTAGTTGTTCAGGAGTCCCAAAGAAACAAGCAGATGTTGCGTGCTCTTAATTCCACTTTCATTGCTCTCATTCCCAAGTGTGAAGGGGCAGATAGGTTAACTCAGTTTAGGCATATCTCCCTTTGCAATGTGGCTTATAAAATTGTATCAAAGTTAATGGCTGAGAAATTGAAGAAGTGGCTTAAAGTGCTGATTTCAGAGGAACAAAGTGGGTTTGTTGTGGGTCGAAATTTTTTGGACGATGTTGTTATTGCTACTGAGATCATCCACTCCATGGCCAATTCTCATGAGAAGACAATGTTCATTAAGTTGGATATGGCCAAGGCCTATGACAGGGTTAGATGGTCCTTCCTTTGGAAGATCCTTGTTGCATTTGGATTTTGTGAAGAATGGATCCAATGGGTTATGAGTTGTGTTATGTCAGTATCCTTCTCGGTACTGATAAATGGAGATCATTCTGAACTTTTTGGGGCTTATAGGGGTCTACGCCAAGGTGACCCTCTCTCCCCGTACCTATTTCTTCTTCTTGCTAAAGGTCTTGGGCATTTGTTGAAAAAAAATGTTGGGCTAGGCATCATTCAGGGTTGGCATTGGGGTGGAGATTTGCCTCCGCAATCTCACTTGCAGTTTGTTGATGATACTGCCTTGATGGGGATGGCTACTGTCAGGGAAGCTACTTTTTTGAGACAGTTGTTGGATGTTTATCTTGTGGCATCTGGGTAATTGATTAATGAGGATAAATCTTCCATCTTCTTCTTCAATACGCCTGCCCCCATTCAAAGAATAATTGCTAATATTTTGAAGTTTCAAATAGGGGCTCTCCCTTTTACGTATTTGGGCATTCCAATTTTTGTTGGTCGTCTTCCCAAGGGTTCTTGACAGAATATTATTGATAAGTTCTGGGTGAAAGTCAATCATTGGACACATAGATGGTTGTCTTTTGCTGGGTGGGTTCAACTTCTTAAGTCAGTTGTGCAAGCACTCCGTACTTACATATGTATGATTCAGGTGGCTCCGGTGGGGTTTCTTAAGGAGTTGGATTCTCTTAAAAGATAATTTTTATGGCCTGGGTGCTTCTCGTCCTCCAAGTGGAGCCTGGTCAAGTGGGAAGATGTGTGTAGTCCTAAGCAATATGGTGGTTTGGGTCTTCTTTAATCTACTTTGTTTAGAGTGGTTGTGGCTGCTAAGCTTTTATGGAGATGGTGTGTGGAGCAGGATCAATTGTGGGCCAGGATATTATCTCATAAGTATTTCCCTGGCATCCCTCGACATGATCTCCTTAGGTACCCTCTTGAGGGGAAAGGTTCAATGATTTGGAGTACTCTTCTGAAGGGTGCAAAGCTCATTAAGGAAGGTTTATTTTGGATCTGCAGACGGGGTTCAAAAGCTCTTTTTTGGTTAGACTCTTGGGATGGTTTCTCTCTGCTTATCTCTCAGTTTCCTCACTTGCTTCCTTTGAGTCAGAAATTTCTTGCAGTTGGTTGGTCTAGGGTGAGTGACTTCAAGTCCTTATCTTTTTATGGTCCGTTGGAGAGGGCTTGTTGGAAGGATCCCTCTCAATGGCTGAATTTTGGTGAGGAGGAAGGCAGGGCCGAACTTAACATGATTCTTTGTAGTAGACGTTGTAGCTCTCTATTGGAAGAGGATATTATTGCTTGGGCTCACAATCCCAAGGGGAGTTACTCTATTGCTTGTGGCTATCAGGTTTTATTGGCTCAAAAGTTGGTCAGGGTGGAGGTCCATTGGTGGAAGAGGGTGTGGAGTAAGCTATCATGGCCTAAATGTAATTGCTTTGTTTGGACTTTAGTGTGGAATAGGTGCTTGACCTAGGATAACATTCGTAAGCGTGGTTTCCAGGGGCCTTCGGTATGTGTTCTCTGTGGGAAAGCGGAAGAGGATTCTTCGCACTTGTTCTTCCGTTTCCCCTTTGTTGTGCAACTTTGGCATTGGTGGTGGGAGGTTTGGAAGCAACCTTGTGTACATGCTTCCTCTTTGGTGGAGTTCTGGGATAGTATGGGAAGACCCCCCTCATCGGCTTCCTTTTTGCAGGATGTTTGGTATGTTGGACCTACTTTTCTTCTTTGGTAGACCTAGCTGGAGCGGAATCGTAGGATATTCCATGGTGTTAAAGTGATGGGTCAATAGGTGTGGATATGTATATTAGGTATGCTACAGGAGTCAGTTGCGGATAAAAGTGAAGTGTTTTTCCCCCTGGGGAAAGGGGATGCTGAGTTGGTAGATAGATTGGGTCTTCAGGGGATACGTTCTTCTTCTGGGGGTTCCAAGAGATGTAGGCATGGGGCCAAGAGAGTGCAACGGATGGGTAGGTGGCTACCACCTTCGGCTGGTGTCTTGAAGATCAATTCTAATGGATCTTCTAGAGGTAATCCTGGGCCTGCTGGGATTGGTGGGGTCAGCAAGGACTCCAAGGGTTCAGTGATATTTATTTTCTCCATTCATGAGGGGGCGAAGATTGTTAATCTCATGGAGGGCTTGGTAATTCTTTATGTTGTGGAGTGGGCACTTGCTTTGGGATGGAAAAAGGTTATTTGTGAAGTTGATTCACAAATCTTGATTAATCTGTTGAATGAAAGAAAGATGTTTGATATTAATTGGCAGTTGGCTTTGGTTGTTCAGCGTATTCTTCAAGTTAGCTCCAGGATGGAGGTGGTTTCATTTGTTCATATCCTGAGGGAGTGGAATCAGGTTGTTGACTACTTGGCTAAATGGGCTTCTAAGCATGATATTGGCTGGAAGATTGAGGATTGGATGTAGGTTTCCCTTGAGTTACGTCAGGATTTGGAAAGATTCCTTGAAGAGGATAGAAGGATATTGGAAGATAGATTTTGTTTCTGTACTTGCTTTGTTGCTTCTTTTGGTTTCTGGGGCTTGCTCCCTTTGTCTTGGTTGTAATGTTCTCTCCTGATTTTCAATAAAGTTTTTACCCCTTTTTCAAAAAAAAAAGAAGAAGCATAAATCAGGTTTTTAGGATTTTAAATAAATGAACTTTATTTAATTGGTCGAAAATGATGAAAATGTGAATTAATTAAATAATGTATTAATATTTAATCAATAGATGAAATTAAGGTTTTTCTTGATGTAAATGATGAATATTAGTGTTAAAATGCTAGTTCGCAGGCCAGGACAATTTTAGGTGTCTACATTTTGCCCCTCTTTGAGACAAAGTATTAGTTTCTTTGTTTCAAAGAACATTGCCCTTGTATGCCCTAGGTGCAAGAGTTGCCCCAGTATGCCCCAGACGGGATAGCTTGGTGCCCCCTCGGGAAATTTGATAAAAATTTTGGATAATGCACCAATTTTTTTGATAATTTGATGTGATGCATTAAGGGCTTACAAAAGAAATGGCGACAAGAAGAAAATGTTAATAAGAAATGAAGTATAGTTGATGTTGTTAGTCATTGATGATTTTTCTTTCACTTTGCTTTAGAGACTTCACAGTTTTGAACAATCCTGTTTGATGTAGCAAATAGATACGATGCACCGAGGTATTAATGACCAAGGTGACTTTGTATCCATTGCGTGGAATTTGACTCTACAAACAAAGAGTATTTTTGTTCATACTAGACATATGAAAACTTTGTTTAAATTATATAGTTGGGTTGTGTTAAAAAAATTTCAGACCAATCACACAGAGAGGTATAGGACACCTAACATGAAAATGCTACATGAATTTCAAACCATTTACACAAAGAGGTATGGAATACCTAACGTGCAACTGCTACATGAATTCCAAACCATTTACACAAAGAGGTATGAAATACCTAACATGCAACTGCTACACAAATTGTTTCAACACAACTTCCATACACTCAATAAAGCAAGTATTCGCCATGGTAGTATTACAAAAATATCTTACAAATAGCAAATCGAAAATGATGCTCACTTGCCCCCATTCCTTCTCTAAATCCTTATGGATATCTTCGAGAGATACTAGGAATGAGTCAATAAAATAAATCATAAAAATAAGACTGCAAAAAGATAAAACAATGTTGTTATATCACTTGCCATATCTGTTTGGGGTGGATCTATTATCTGTTGTTGATCATGTCTATTGTAGGAACCAATCCATTAAGGCATATCTCAGGATGATGTTGGGACTTGTCAAAAAGATAGGTAGTTGATACTTTGGCCTTGTTTTCGATTGTTTATAGTTAGAGCTTTGCGATTGTTTGCTTGAAAGTTATAGCTTTTGATGTTTGCTTTGTTTGTTTGTTTGTTTTTTCAAAGGGTGAGTGTGATGATCTATTTATTATGGATGAAAAATTTCTTGTGGATGATGATGACGGGATGGGATCTTTTTTGATTTTCTGAGTTTTATGATGTTGTTTTTGTTGTTTCTAGGGGACTAACCTAGGGCCTCGGGGGCTCATCAAAGATAAGCCTTTCCTGCGTTGTACACATAGAGGCTCATAGTTCACTTGGTTTGAATGTTTTTGACCTTTTTCTATTTTGTGGATGTTTTTGGATTTTTGATTTTTTTACTGTTTTTGGATTTTGTATTTTTGACTAAGTTGAAATAAAGTATGTTGGAAACCTAAGGGGACTAACCTAGGGTCTCGGGGGCTAATAATTCTTTCCTACACTGTACACGCAAAGATCACGTAGTTCGACCGTGTGACTCAAAGCATAAACTATTTTTGGGTAAACAACATTGATAATTTGGATTGATATTCCACTTTTGTGTCTAGAGGATATGTTGCGGGAAATCTACTTGAACTAGCTGTGAGGTTCAAGCAAATGTTGATATCTTAGACTGTTTGAGTGAAGGAATAACCTAACGATGTTGTTTTGTTTTTGATGTTTTCCAAATGTTTTTGATTTTTTGTTGTTTTCTGATGTTTTTGATCTTTTGTTATTTTTCCAATGTTTTTGACTTTTTTTGTTTTCTAATGGTTTTGATCTTTTTCTATTTCTATTGTTTTTGATCTTTTGTTGTTTTCATGACCATGATAGGACACTCAAATATCTAATCCATGACCAACCTTTTTAAATTTCCCCCAATTGTAGACAAGACAAATTTCCTTAATCAACGACAAGCCATGGTTGGATACACTATTTTATTATGAAATGAATGGGTGGATACCGTGAATAGTACTGATAGATAATGATGCAAGTTTCATTCAGACGTAGCGCCTATTTTCCAGGTTTTCACTATGGTACCTATTCTAGGAGCGCCACAAATTGGTTTTCACTCAAAGAACATTTTATTTCTCTTTACTATTTTTCTTGTTTTTTTTTGTATTTTTTATTTTTTGGATTTTTACCCTTTTACCTGGGGTATTCTAATGTGCTTTATGTGTAGAACATCTTGAGGTGGCTATTGTTCAGCAGTTCAGCTAAAGGTTCTCCTTCAGGAGTAGCTAACTAATATGCCCTAGAGTCGTAGCTTGCTGTGATGACAAACGGGCCTAACCAGTTTGGTTCAAATTTTCCTTTGCCATCCTTATTTAGTTGTACCTTTTGATTCTCTTTGAGGACTAGTTCACCAACTTGAAAATTCTTGTCCTTGATCTTCTTGTCATAGTTTCATTTGAGCCGATTTTGATAAACCTGTAGATGGTTTAATGCACTCAAATGCCTTTCATCTAGGAGTTCTAATTCATTTAGCCTAGATGCCTTGTATTCTTCATTGTTGACCATGTCTTTTAGTGAAACTCGCAATGAAGGGATTTCAACCTCAATAGGCAAGATGACCTCTAATTCGTAGACCAAGAAAAATGGTGTGGTGCCAGTAGGTGTGCAAATGCTGGTTCGGTAGGCCCATAAGGTTGGGTTTAGCTACAAATGCCAATCACAGTCAACTTCACTAACAATATTTTTGAGTATTTTTAGTATGGTTTTGTTAGATGCCTCAACCCGACCATTTCCTTGTGGGTAATAGGGTGTGGAAAATTGATGTTGGATAGAAATTTGGGAACAGAGCTCTTGGACATCCCAATTTTTGAATGGGGTTCCATTGCCTATTATTATTGTTTGGGGAATTTTGTGCCTGCATATGAGATAATTCAAAGTGAATTTTGATACCTGTTTGCAGGTGATATAGGTCAATGGAATTGCCTCTATCCATTTAGTGAAGTACTTTGTTGCTGTGATAATGAATTTGTGCTTGTTGGATGAAGCAGGTGATATCTTGCCTACTAGGTCTAATCCCCATTGTGAGAAAAGCCATGGTGTGGTTATAGGTCTCAATTTCTATGTTGGTGCATGAACCAGGTCATTGTGCTACTAACATTGTCATCACTTTCTAGAATATTGTATGCATTCCTGTTCCATGGAGGGCCAGTTCTGAGCAATTTCTGGACTAGATTAAGTCTGCTAGAGTAGGATCCGCAAATACCTTTGCAAACCTCTTGTAAGGTTGTTTGTGCTTCTTTTGTGTTAAGGCACCAAAGTAACATACCATCTAGACTACAATGGTATAGGGTATCTCCTAAGATGGTAAAACGAGAAGTTCTATGGGTGAAGGTTTTCTTTTGGATGGTCACTAAGTCAAGTGGTATGGTACCATGTTGGATGTAGTCAAAGTTATCTTAGTACCATGGGGAGTTAGGACCAACAATAACACATACCAATTCTAATTCTAGGATGTCGAATGTTGGTACGAGCAACTATTCCATGAGGAACTCATACTTAGGCACATTCTGTGGAATATCAAGCAACGAGCCTATTGTTTCCATTGCATCGACAACTCTATTATTGATCTGAGGAATTTGCTCAAAGGTTATTCTTACAAAGTATTCCTTGAATCTATCCACCATCCTTTTATATGGCAATAATTTGTCATCTTTTGTCCGGTACTCATCATTCACTTGTCTGATCACTAGCTGAGAGTCTCCGAAGACATGTAGCTCTTTTATTCTCCATTCAATAGCCATTTTTAACCCTGTGATAAGAGCTTCATATTTTGAGATTTTGTTTGTGCATGGGAATGCAATCTTGTAGGCCTTGGGTATACTATCTCCTTGGGGTGTGATAAATAGAATACCGACTCTAAATCCATGTTGAGTATGGGATCCATCAAAGTGTAGAGTCCATTGGTCTATATGTTCTATCATCAAGATACTCTCATCTAGAAAGTCCACTATGAGAGGTTTATGATCATCTAAGGGTGCTTCGTCTAGTTGTTCTGCTATAATTTGTCCCTTGATAGCTCTCCTATCCACATACTCTATATCAGATTCACTTAGGATCATCACCCATTTGGCTATTTGGCCTATTAGGGCTACCTTTGCTAGTAAGTACTTGAGTGGTTCTACCTTAGAAATCAACTTGAAATTTTTGTTCAAGATGTAGTGTCTCAGCTTTTGTGTTGAAAACACGACTGAGAGACACGCTCTTTTAATGGGCAAGTAGTTTAGTTCATAGCCCACCAGTGTTCTGCTGATATAGTAGACTACCCTTTCTTTATTGCTATCATCTAGTTGGGCCAAGAGAGCTCCCAGTGCTACTTGTGTGGTAGATACGTAAAGTATTACTTCCTTTTCTGGGACAGGCGGCATGAGTATAGGAGTAAGTAGGTACTCCTTGACTTGTTGGAATGCTTGGTCACATCTCCCATCCCACTTGAAGGTGATGTCCTTGTGTAAGAGATGAGTGAAAGGGTGACATTTGTCTGCCAATTGCGTGATAAATCACCTGATGGATTGCAGCTTCCCTTGTAGGCTCCTCAACTGTTTTAGTGTCTTTGGCGGAGGCATCTGTATTATTGCTTTTACTTTGGTTGGATCTACTTCAATCCCTCTTCTTGACACTATGTACCCCAAAGCTTTCTAGATGTTACTCCAAATACACATTTCTTAGGATTGAGTCTCATATTGTACTGTTCAAGATGATCAAATACCTTGGCCAAGTTTGTTAAGTGGTCTTCCCTTTTGAATGACTTTGCTAGAATTCCATCCACATAGTCCTCCATGATTGTGTGTAGTATATCATGAAATATGGTTGTCATTTCTCTTTGATATGTTGCTCCTGCATTCTTTAGAACAAAGGGCATTGCATTCCGAAAAAATGTTCCCCAAACACAAGTAAATGTTGTTTTGTGTTGGTCATGTCTAGAGAGATCTTTATCTGGTTGTATCGGGAGAAACCATCCATTAAGGATAACATCTCATGCCCTATTGTTAGATCTACAATCATGTCAATACTTGGCAATGGAAAGTCATCCTTTGGACAAGCCTTGTTCAAGTCTCTAAAGTTTGTGCATATCCTTATGCCCCCAGTAGGATTGGACATTGGTACTAGATTTAATATCCATTGTGGATAGTCGATGGGTCTGATGAAACCCACATCTAGTAGTTTCTTTAGCTCTTCCTTTACCAGTAATGCTATCTATGGATGCATTTTTCTGAGTTTTTGCTCGATAGGCTTTGCTCCAAGGATTACAACTAGATGATGTACCACTAATGTTGGATCTAGTCCATGCAAAATTTACCTTTTGGGCGTTGATGAAAGTTGTGAAGTTGTCTTTTTCTTCTGGGTCAAGTGATGTTGCATGGTAGATTATCTTCAAGTCCTCTGCTGTGCCAACATTTATGGGTTCTACTTCATCTACTAGCAGTGTTGATATTTCCTAATATTCTAATATGGGGAGATTGAACTTTCCATCCTCGGGTACCTCTGAGAGGTTTTCACCTTCGGATGCATCCTTTATTTTCCTCTTTTATGGATCTAATAGAGCCACAAGGTGGTTTTCTCTAGGGTATCATATTTTTATGTTCTTTATTTCATTTTTGTGACTAGAAGATTCAATCTCTCCACCAAAGTATGCCTCTTGTTCAAGTTCCATGATGAACCTTGCTTTGTGGTCTCCTGCTCGTATGTCTATTCGAAGTCCCATGAACTCTGTGATTGCCTCATCATTCTAGAATTGATCCAGAACATGTGTATGTTGTTGTTGATCCCAATCTATGAGTTGTGGGTAATAGAGTGGGAGGTTATCATCTTGATTTGCAAAGCTTATGGAAGTGGACGAAAGGGTCAATATGCCTCGGGTGTCTTTTTCCCATTGAGTGTCTAGGTCGTCATTGCTAGAAGTGGGAGAATCATATCCAGTGATGAAGGAAGGAGAATACCATTCGTATTCATTAGAGTCCATACCAGAATTGTAGTAGATGTTAGGAATGGTTTGAATATGTTGGAGAGGGAACCTATCAATGCTAAAATTATCAAATAAATCTTCAACGGGTAAGTTGTTGTCTAAGGTATGATAGGTATCCAGTGCCTTAATGCTAGCATAAGTTTCTCGCTTCTTCCAAGAGGTTCATTCGGTTTTTGGAATAACCACATCTTTTGGCTTATAACCTAGCCCCATATTTTTCTTCCTTTGTTCCACTATAATAGGCTCTGATTGGCCTTGTTTGTGTAGCCCAAGGCCACCCTTTCCATTATATCCCATATGTTTAACTAATTGATAATCTCTCGTGGTAGGGTCAATTAAAATGGGTTGTGGATTTTCTGGTTCTCCTTGGTCCTCCTCGTAGATCATAGATGAAAAGTCCTCAAATATTTCTTCATCTTACATGTCTCCCCACCTAGTGAAGATAGTGGGTTTGGCAATCATTTGCACTATTTTGATCTCTTTTGGAACTCCATATACTCTGGGTGTTGGTGGAAGCATGCCAATGTAGAACGCTTGGTTGAAATAGTAATTTCCATTACCCTTGTCAAGTACTTGAATCTTGGATTCCATTTTTGGTTGGTTACTTGAGGTGTTCTTGGTTGAGGTTGATGGAATTATGGAAGGTTCAACATAAGAAAAGGAGTGGAATGCTATGTCATTGCTAGGAACACGTTGGATTTTATTGTGTTTCTCTTCTAACTTGGCACAAAAATGAAAGGGCTCAGGATCAACATATAGTGTTACTTCATTTCCTTCATGGGGAAACTTTAGGCATTGATGAAAAGTGGAAGGGACTGCTTATATTGCATGGATCTAAGGGAATCCCAGGAGGAGGTTGTATGGAAACTCAAGGTCTAGTACCTGATAAGTGGTTTCTATGATGGTTGGTCCTATCTACACTGGTAACCTGACTGTTCCTTCAGAATTTCTTTCGAGGTTATTGTAGGCCCTTATTGTGATACTCTTGCCTTTGTCAATCACATCATCAAAATACCCCAACTGTTTGACAAATTTTAAGGTACAAATGTTTAAACCTGCACCATTATCTATTAGTACCCATTTGACCATGGTTTTATGAACACCAACCTCTATGTAGAGGGCTTGGTTGTGGAATGTTCTTTGGGGTAGATCTTTCTCAAAAAAGATTAAATAATTACTTGTTGTGATCTTACCAACCATGGCTTGGAACTGACTAGGATCGAGGTCATTAGGGACTATTCTTTCCAATGCCTTTTCAAGTATCTCCCTATGAGCAGGTGATAGTTTTAACAAATCCAAGATTGAGATTAGGGTAGGTGTTTTCTTTAATTGTTCCACAATACTATAGTCATTTGGTGACTTGATTGTAGGTTTGGGTGGGACTCCTTGAATTGTAACTCTTCCTCGATGGGTGGTAATGTTATAGTTGTTGTCTCCACCTCGTAGAGTCACTACGTTTTCCCTATTATCATCAACTTGTGAGAGGGTTCCTAAAACTATGTCCCCATATGTGTAATTAGCGTTATGGTACTCTTGTTCCTTTCCTTTGTCATTTCTTTTGGCATGGTTTGTGATTGGGTTTGAGTATATTTGCAATTCCTTATTCCCAGGAAGATGTTTAACATCTACCTCCCCTTTGTCTATCAAATCTTGGATGAGGTGCTTGAGTCTCATGCAATTGTTTGTGGTGTGTCCTTTGATCATATGGAAGTCACACAAGTCCTCGTTATACCACGGTGTTTTGAAACTTGGTTCCTCATAGTTTGGATGATCATTAGTTTTAAGAAGGTTTTGTTGTACTAGTTTACACATGACTGTTTCCAGTGACTCACCTAGTACTATGAATTGCCTCCTTGGTTGATCGTATTGCCTCTGTTTCCCACCTTGATTCGTTTGCTGGTTCACAACCTGATTGTTCTTGGGATATGTATTTTGGTTATTTTGCGCGTTGTTTGGAACATAGCTTGTCTGTGCTACCTGTGGTTTGTTTTGAGCTATGTTTTGTGTATGCCATAATGCTCTAACATTAAACACTCCATCATTTGTGATGTTTTTCTTTTTAGCCCATACTTTAGGTTTCTCATTTGAACTAGACAGACTGTCTTTTGAGCTATTTTATTTAAGGGAACCTCTTGCAATGAGGGTTCTCTCAATATTCAATCCCTTCTCAATGGTTTCTTCAAAGTCTGCTGGACATAACATTGTGAGTTGATAATTGATCTCAAGTAAGATGTTGGTAATGAATATGTCCACCAATTCCTTGTCGGGAATGGACCATTTACATCTACTTTCCTTGTGTCTCCATCGTTGTAGGTAGGAGGTAGAAGATTCTCCTTGATTCTGTTTGATCGTGGACAAGCTTGTGATGGTGGCATCTTGCTCAATGTTGAAGGAGAAGTGACTTATGAATTTTTAAGACAATTCATCAAAGGTTTTGACTGTTGGTGTCAAACAGGTGAACCACTTCATAGCATGGCCCATAAGGCTGCGTGGAAATAGTCTCATGAGGTATGAGTCATTGTGTCGTACTTCCATGCATGATACAAAGAAATCACGTATATTCTCTACTGGGTCCCCTCTTCCTTTGTATTTGTTGTCAAATTTGGGTATTTCAAAATTCTTTGCAAAGGGTATTGTAGTGGCAAATTGATCGAATGGGAATGGGCATCTCTTGGATAGTATAGGTTTTCTTTTGTTTTTCGACTTGCATGCCTGCTACCTATTGGGTGACGACCTCTAGCTTCATTTCTATGTCTATTTTTGGCGTGTTTGTTTACAAGTTTTGTGTATAATAGCCTTGTTGTCTCACCATATTTGGGTCATATATCGGGTATTGTGAAGGTAGAAGACCTCATTAACTATTTTGGGTGTAGAACAGGTTAGTTCCTTGTTGGATGTAAGGAGGGTTAGCTCCTTGTTGCTAAGATGAATTGTACTAAAGGTTACCCTGTTGATGCACTAGAGGGACACCTTGTTCGTAGGACAACTGAAGAAGGGCACTCTATGACACACCTTGTTGTTGGGCAGGACTAAACTGAAGTTTACCCTATTGATGCATTAGCAGAACACCTTGTTGATGGGACAACTGCAAAAGGGTGTTCTGTGGCACACCTTATTGCTGTGAAGGACCAAATTGAAGGCTACCTTGTTGATGCATTGGCGGGACATCTTGTTGATGGGTCGACTGAAAAAGGATGCTCTGTGGCACACCTTGCTGCTGGGCAGGACTAAATTGAAGGTTACCCTATTGACGAGTTAGCAAGACACCTTGTTGATGGTTAGATAGAAAAAGGGTGCTCTATGGCACACCTTGTTGTTGGTATTGCTGGTTCAGAAGGGGACCATGTGGTCCACCTTGTTGGTGGTATTGATTGTTCAGAGGGGAACCTTGTGTTCCGCCCTGCTGAAGGTACTGATTATTTGGAGGGGACCCTATGTTCCACCCTGTTGAAAGTATTGACTCTTCTAGGAAGGGTCAATATTTGAGGTATTTTGAGGTACATACTATCTGGGAGGAGGATTGTTGTTTTGTGGTTCAGATTGTGATGGTCCTCCTTGATACAGTTGTGTCGTTGCTACTTGTTCTACCTGAGTTGGTTTTCTGAATAAGGGGTTCTCTTTGGGTTGACCATCGCTTTGTGAGAACATGGGTGGCATGTTTGGCATCTCTAGAGGTTTGGTTATTTTTCTTATAACTGAGTTATCCCCTAAGGGAATCAACTTGGCATCCTTGAGAGCTTCTACATTGAAATCCATTGGTAATTTAGCACCACTTTGTGCTAACTTGAAGAAATAGGAGTTTGGGTCCTTTCTCAACAACCTGTCCATTAGTTTAAGAACCTTGGGGTTGTTGGAATGTTTGAACAATTCGTCCTCATTTATTTCTTCCTCTGTGTCTACCTCCTCTATGACTACTCTATTTGGTTCTTGGTTGTTTTGTTCAATTACCTCCTTTTGTTTGTGATTTAGTTCCTCTTCACTGAAGGTATTTCTATACATAGGCCTCTTCTGTGGTGTTTCAAGATCACTTGGCCTATAGCCCCAAGGGCTACTTTCATCATTTATGGCATTGTTTGGTGGGATGCTAGTGTTGGTTTTGTTTGCTTCCATTTTCTTTATGTGTTGTGATCTTGTGGTTGTCATAAACAACTACCAAGCTTTTGTGATTGTTTTTCCTGACTCTTATTCTCTAGAAAATACGTGGCCTATTGGTACAAAGCGATAATAGAAGTGATCTAGCCAGTTTTGACAGTTGTGATATCTCCTTGAGAAAAAACCTTTAGCAAAAAATTTTCGTAGGGCAATTCTTTGAGAGTCGAAGTATAGATTTTTTGCTTAAGGATTTTGCTCTTTCCAGACCTAAGGATCTTTTGCTTGCCAAAAAGCATGAGGGATGTATATTTATTGCCACGTAGGTGGTGGTAATATAGGTCTTCCAACTATTAGGTCTGCCTTTTCTTCCTCTTCGTCTAAGATGATTGATGCAGTGAGAAATTGGCAGGGTATTTCGTTCTTCTCAAATATGAAAGTTCTCAAATTGCTTATGATGTCAATTTGGGCACCTTCAATATATGTGTTACCTGGTTGAAAGATTGGTGCTACAAGGTCTAGTTGTTGAATTGGAGCGGTAGGTCCCCAGATGGTCATAAGGTGTGATGGTGTCTCGGGATGGTTGTTGTGAAGCTCAAGACCCTAACCTTTGAGTGTTGTTTTGGAATGTGGCCACTTTTCAAAAATTCAAATGTTGAAGAACTAGGGTCGATATTCCACTTCCTTGTCTAGAGGATATGTTGTGGGAAAGATACTTGAACTATCTGTGAGTTCCAAGTAACTGTTGATATCATAGACTTTTTGAGTGAAGGAATGATCCTAATGTTTTGTTTGATTTTGATTTCAAATAAGTAGGATGGGAATAATGGACAAGAGACTTTGTGACTAATCTAATTTTCCAAATGTTTTGTTTGAACAATGACCTTATAAATAACTTCAGTTTGTTTTCCCCTAAGTTTCAACAAAAATACTGTGAGTTGGAAATGGTAGTTTGTAACCTCTATGTGTTTGTTTCCTCTATGTTCTTGAGTATGGAAAATGATATAATAGCACTAGACTGACTCAAAAGCATGGACTTTATGTGACCTGCATGTCTATAGCTCAAGTTGTGAAATCACAACACCCAAGCCAAAGTTTACCAAATGTTTACCTTGATCAAGGTAACCTAAAATAAAAGCCGAAATGTTCGGAAACCTTTTAAGGATAAATCCTTTCAAGGAGTGGAAAACATAAGGCTTCTTTCACAAGTATACACTAAATCAAAGGGTTTTTTATTTGACCATCTTTTTCAATGCTTGTTTTGATGTGTTCTTTTTCTTTAAATCAAACACAAAATTTTATGTCACAATTGTTTTTGAATGTAATTGGGAAAGTTTAACATTAACAAGCAATTACAACTCTAGTGGAGAGAAACCATCCTCTTAGGTGGGCTTGCCTCATGCTCCGAAGAGATGATTTTACATGCGACTTATGGCACGGGCCTGTAGTCGAACTTGGCAAGTAACTTCTCGGAAGTAAATTATGATGCACCACTTTCAAAGAATGTTTTGGATAATAAGGTGGCTTCTAAAACAATTGGCTCTTAGTCATGTTCTAGGGATTATTTTCAGGCACCTACACATGTGGTGTTTTGTTCAATTAAGAACCTTCCAGCCCTTGTGAGTTTTTAAGCATCACAAGGATATTGAGGAAGAATACGTTGGTATAGGACATTCGCACCCGAAGAGTGATGAACTTTTCTCACACTCACAAAAGATTTATATAGCAGTCCAGAATGAAAGTACCGCTTGGGTCGCCCACGAGTCCTCTGACGTGGGAGATTCCTCAAGTAGGTAGGCCCTCTAAAAAAGTATGCTTGAAAAAAGTGTGAAGCTCAAAATGTTCTCGCTCACCCAAGATCGCCAAAAGGTGTGAGGGGAGAAAACAAACATTTAGCTTGCCAATCAATAAATACACAATATACAATTCATAGCAATTTGATTCATTTTAAACACCTCGAGCGGTATTATCCCCAAAAAAATATGTGAATAATGTAAACAACTTGTTCTTTTTATTTTTGCACCAAATTGAAGTGTTCAGGACATCAAGCAATGAAGATAGTAGTGGTGTGAAAACAACAAGAATAGTTTGTTCATTTTAAGCCCCAAAATTGAAGTGTTTCTAAGAGAATCAGGCTTGGTCTTAACTTTAGTCAACAAAAAATGAATTGAGCATGCACCAACAAAATAGAAACCATTTTTTGTTCTTTTTATACACTAGAATTAATGTTCCTAATTATGAAAACACGAAATGTGTTCATTTTTAGAACCCAAAATTGAAGTGTTTTTGTTCTTTTTATGAGCACCCAACAAAAGTTCCTAACTTAGAAAGCTTTAAAATTGGTTCATTTTAACAACACCAAATTCAAATGTGATTTTGTGTTGCTCATTTTAGAGCACCAAATGAAAGTTCCTAACTTAGAAAGCTTAAAATTGATTCATTTTAATAGCACCAAAACTAAATGTGAGTTCGTCGTTTGTTCATTTTTAGAGCACCAAACGAAAGTTCCTAACTTAGAAAGCTTAAAATTGGCTCATTTTATCAACACCAAATTCAAATGTGAGTTTGTGTTGTTCATTTTAGTGCACCAAATGAAATTTTTACTAAGTTAATAAAAAAATGATTGTGGCTCTGAAAATCTTGGACCGATCGTCTTTCCTGCACAAAACAAGTTAACTTGTTTCAAATCATGTATAAAAAACCCATTAGCACTTGCAAAACAAGCAAACGTTAGCAAGGAGGTTCATTACAATAGTGCAGGATCCGTGCACTTGATTTCCAAAGCAAATGCAAAAAAAATGCAAATGCTCAGAATTTTTTTGCAAATGCTCAGTTCCAGAAGCAAATGCTCAAATCTCCGTGCAAATGCTAACCCAAAAATTTGCAAATGCATGGTGCTTAGTGAAAAAGAAAGTTTCCCATGTCAAAAGTGAGCTTCTTGTTGTAGACGCTTTGAAATCTTGTCAGTCAAATGCGAGCTTTTGTTGGGCAGTGTGTGAAACTTCTCCCGAAAGCTCCGAGAACCTTGTAACTTCAATTTGGCTTATGAAAACATTAGTAATGAGGACCTAGGTCCCACCGGGCATGCTAGAATGTGTGAGGGGGAAGATGATAGACGTTAAACAAGATCAAACTGTGATTGAAATTAGGATCTAAGCTAAGATCAAACACAAAATTTCTAAAATCCTATCCTACACATACGAAATGAAACTAAGCTAATTGAACATACATTAAGAAACCTATGATTACCAAAATGAATGCAAGCAATAAGTACAACTTTACCATCCCGTAGCAGAGTGTATTTGCGTGATGTTGGGTTGTTCTTGTCACCGCAAAGCCTCCAAAGTTCATGTGCAAAAGCTGGATCAATGATGCTTGGTTGATCGAAAAAGGTTGAAGCTCTATCAATGGTGATTGTGACAACACTTTGTTGCAAAAAGTATGTTGATTCTTCGATCCTTATTTGTGAGGAGAGAGGTTTATTATATAGGAAATGAGATTTTGAATCGACGATTAGGATCGCGTTGGAGAATATCCAGATCAACGGTTAAAATGTGTTGAGAGAATTTAGACATGAGAAGATTGTGCAAAGTTGATTGCACAATTTGGGTGATTGAAGAATAGATTGGCTAGTCAGGGTTTAGATTGATCAGTCAGGTTTTGATTGATCATTCAGGGTTTATTTAGGAATTAGATGGTTAAGTTAGCAAAATTAGATTGCTTAGTTAGCAACCCATGATTTTCTCAATCAAAAAGTGGGTGAGGAAAATAAATAAATTAATTCCTTTTTGGAGTTGAACTTGCAAATAAAGTTTGACTTTTGCAAATAGAGTTGCATTAGTTTGACTTGATTTAAATGATAAATGATTTGAATAGTTTGATTTAATTATTCAAATTTTGAGGGAAAGTGAGTTAATTAAATTATTATGATTTAATAATTTAATCAACTTAGGGGATAATGCATGTAGAGATAATGAGACAGTTAACTAAATAGATATTTTAGTCAACTAGAAGAAAGTATTCGTTACGTTTGAGGAGATTGTGCATGAAAAGATAATGAGACATTTAACTAAATAGATATTTTAGTCAACTGATTTAGAAGAGCTAGTTAAGTTTTTGAGGGAAATTAATTAATTAATATCAAGCGGAACTTGCACATGTTATGATGTTGAATGAATTAAATAATTTAATTTAATTATTTAATTTGGAAAGAGGAAAGTTGTTTAATTAAATAATTATTGATAATCATTTAATTAAATTAGAAGAATATGTGGGCTTAAATAATTAAAATAATTATTTAATGTAGAACTTGAACTTGAGGTTTAAATGAAGAGTTAACTAAATAGATTGTTTAGTCAACTGAGAGAAAGTGGTCGTTATGTTTAAGGGAATAATGCATGTAAAGATAATTGAATAATTAACTAAATAGATTGTTTAGTCAATTAAAAGAAGAATTAGTCCATGTGGAAAAGATAATTAATTTAATTAATTAATTAATATTAAGAGAAATGTGCATGATGAATTGTTTTTAATAAATAAAAGATTATTAATTAAAGGGATGATGTTGAATGAATTAAATAATATTAAATATTATTTAATTTAGAAAAGCTGGGATTAAATAATTGAAATAATTATTTAATGTAGAAGTTGAAAGAGGATTAAATAATATTTAATATTATTTAATTTATGAGGGGAGATTGATTGATTTAATTAATCAATTCTTTTTGAAGTTGAAGGTGCAAATCAAGTTTGACTTTTGCAAACAAAGTTGCATTAGTTTGATTTGATTTTTGATGATATTTTGAATAGTATTATTCAATTTATTAAAATTTGGAAAGAAAGTTAATTAAATTATTATGATTTAATAATTTAATCAACTTAGGGGAATAAAGTTAATTAACAACATAATTAAGTAATTGGCGTTATTTAATTAATCATGAAGAATAAAGTTACATTAGGACTATATTAAATAAATGAAATTTATTTAATTTTTCAAATTTGATGAAAACGTGAATTAATTAAATAATTTTGTATTATTCAATTAATAGCAAAAATTAGGTTTTTAAGATTTTAAATAAATGAACTTTATTTAATTGGTTGAAAATGATGAAAAAATGAATTAATTAAATAATGTATTATTATTTAATCAATAGAAGAAATTAGGGTTTTTCTTGATGTAAATGATGAATATTAATGTTAAAATGCTAGTTAGCATGCTAGGACAATTTTAGGTGTACACATTTATTAGGAATCAACTTAAAAGGAAGGTGAGATTTTCACCTACTCTTACATGCAACCCTCTTGGACTATCCTATCATCTAAAATAAATATTCTGATCCAAGAAAAATATTATTGAGAGATCATGAGAATCATAAGAATCAAAGATTCCAAAGCAATGCCATACAATTCATGGGAGTCAAAAGAATTCCACTCATTCAATTCGTGGGTGACCTTTTATTTCTAGGGTCAAAGAAAGAGAAAAGAGACATTGTGATGTGAGTTTAGATTTATCTTAGACCCAAATAGATATTTCAAGAGCTCGACTTGGAAAACATAAGACAAGACGTGCTTGTTGGTCTATCAAGAGGGTCTTGATATCCCTTATGCAGTTTGGTATAGGTTACAAGAAGCAATCCTTGTGGCCCTTGAAAACATTCACGCCGTAGAATAAATTCATATAGCCATGCATGTTACTCAAATAATATACCAAGACAACATATGAACTCTCTATTAAACTGTAAGTTATTACAGAGTGGGTTTCGGCACATAAAATCCTCTTAGAATCATAAACAGTAAGAAGTACCTATTAACAAGTAAGGTATCATTGGCAAACATGGCTTCCGAGGAACTCACTTAGATGGTTCCCACTGTAGATGCTCCTCTTCCTTTTTAAATTGTCCTCAATAGCCTTGTCACTTTTCCAAGAACCGAGGCACTTAGACATAAGCACTGTCCCAAGTTCCCCAGGGCCTTCATCAACCACAAGAAGGGGCGTGGCTTAACTAGCACACTCTAAGCGTTGACCGCTTAGGTGGCTGGTGTGGGGCCCTCTAAACCCGTCCCGTTCGCCGTTCCCCATCGCCGTTAACTCTCGTTCTCCGTTACTCCCGCACAAAGTTCAATTTTTAAAATTCGTTTCTCCCGCCCGTAAGATCTCCATATGCAGGTTTTTGACTCCAACAATTTTCATTTGCACGCCTACTCCTGGCTTGTGCCAAAATGCGAACTTTGGAACAGGGTATGGACATCCATCGAAACGTAATGGAATGGTGATTGTTTTCAGATATCACAGTTGGAAATGCTCTGGTAAACATGTAAGCAAAAATGTGGAAGCATAGAGAAGGCACGCGAACTGTTTGATCGGATACCTCAAACAAATGTGGTCTCATTGAATGCAAGGATTGCAGGATATCCACAAAATATCTTTGTTGAAAAGGATTTAGAAACTTTCAACAAAATGCGATTGGCAGGTGTAAAGCCAGAGTTCGCAGCCTCTGCCAGCATCCTCACAGCCTGTGCGAAAATGGGAGCTCTGGAACAGGGTATGGACATTCATCAAATGATGAATGATAGAGGAATTTTGCAGATGTTGTAGCTGCAACTACCTCGGTAGACATGTATGCAAAACGTGTAAGCATAGACAAGGCACGTAAACTGTTTGACAGATCGCCTCCGAGAAATTTGTTCTCATGGAATGACCTGATTGTCGGATATCCAAAATGTGGAAGCATACACAGGGCACCTGAACTATTTGACAGAATGCTTCAAAGCACATTTTTCTAATGGAACGCCTGATTGCAGGATGTCAACACAATGGGTTTGTTGAAAAGGCTTTAGAAACTTCCAACCAAATGCAATTGGCAGGTGTACAGCCAAATTCTCCCAACCTATGCCAAAGAAATTTGTTCTCATGGAATGACCTGATTGTAGGATATGAAAAATGTGGAAGCTTAAACAAGGCACCTGAACTGATTGACAGAATGCCTCAAAACGCATTTTTCTAATGGAACATCCTGATTGCAGGATATCAACAAAATGGGTATGTTGAAAAGGCTTTAGAACCTTCTCCTTCCTAGGTTCCTCAAAGGAAACTAGGTTGCAATTCCATGCACAACGAACCTTCTCTAGCTTTGAAAATACCCTTGATGAAGAATGTCCTGACGAGGGCTTAAATTTGATGGCCGTATGACCGTATTTAGTCATTTTAGCTATAAAATACAATTAAAATTTTAGAAAGACTATCACTTGAAAGGCAAAATTTTAGTTAAACTATCAAAATTTCTATGTAATTATATATGTTTTTTTCAATCTACATATATTTTTCTTAAAATAGATAACCTTTAATATTTGAAAGGCAACTTCAAATAAATGACCATCACAAAAAAATTGCTTGACAGGGAGGGTCAACTGTCAAATTTAAGCCATGGTCCTCACATTCAATTTTAATTATTATTTTTTAATTTTTTATTAAAATTTTAGTGTATATGATGTAATAGTTTTGGATGGGTAGTGTATTTATAGAGAATATATTTTTAACAAGTAATGTAAGCTATAGATGTATCAATGAATTGTTTTGCATTCTAAATCATGATCTCATTTTCTTTTTGTATATATCCTAGTTTGAATAATCAAGCAATCTATTTTTATAAAAAAATATTTGATTATTTGTGTTGAACTTTTTTTTTTAATATTAATATATTCTATATTTTGTGAATTAAAAGAATATAATAGTGTAGGATCAAAATTTTGTCTTGCCTTACATTGGCATAGTTTCTCAACTAGATGATAGGTTAGGTTTTGTCAAGAAAAATACATGATTGAATGTGCAATTTGATAGGAAAATTTTGACTTATGTGAGTGTAATTTTAAATTTATTGGACATTAGTTTAAGTTTGTAAATATGTTTGTATGACAAGTAGTCCTAATTGATTGGTGACATGTAAGATATGAGATATTCTTATGAATAGTTATTTAAATGTTAAAGTTTATATTGAGATGCAAGTGAATAAAAGATATCTAAAAAATATAAACTATATAGTACCTTAATAATTGTGAGGCTCTTTTGTGAATCCATGGCTAGTATGATTTAGTATAATAGGAAGGTTATCTATAGCTTAGAAGGCTATGTCATATGTAACTTCTATAGTCAAAGATCCTATAATAGATGTTTGGAATAAGTATTAGACAATATATAAATATTAGATAAAAAACATTAATGCAATATTTATAGGATATATATAATTAATAAAGGGTATTGAAAATTGGGTTAAAAACATGGATAACTTGTTAAATTTAAGATTATCATTATCAACCTATGTCATGAAAGGTATAAAAGAGTTGACAAGAAAAAAAGTTATAATAGCCTTTAAAATTTTATTTTTTATTTTATGGATTGCTTAGGTGACAAATATTTTTGAGAATAAATATATTAGGGTCATTAAGTGATAATACATGTTATTTGAAATATGAATCTTGAATATATAGTTTCATAGATTTATCTTTTTATGAGAATAAGTATGATAAAGGATATTCTAAGAGATGGAATGTAATATGGAAAATGGGTCCTTATTGGCTAGCTTTTTTATTTATTCCTATTTTATATTATATTCAAAAATCTCTAGAGGATAGAGTGAGGATAAGAATTTTAGTATTTTGTATGTATCTTGGGATAGAACAAGGTACGAATCTTTAAGTTTAATTGTGTACTTAAATCATGGTCTTGGAAACTAGTCAAGATACTTATATATAGTTGTTATGTTGTACAATAATTATGTTTATCCTTATATGATTAACCATATTTATATGTTTTAAGTTTATGTATTCATATTTCTTTTTACTTAGAACATACTTAATTTACTTATTTTTATACTAATGTGTTAATTCCAATGCTATGGCTATACTACATCTTGTTGTGTTTGTTGAAATCTCAAGCAAGGGATAAAATGGGAGTGTAAGTAGCTTCAACTTTATTGTGCTTACTATGAATATTGGTCCCACTATAAATGCAACAAAAAAAATCCACAAGGTTTTGATGAAGTTTCCTTGGTGTTGTCATGAACTACTTGAGAGGGTAAGAGAATGGTTGTTTCTACACATTTATTAGAGGTGAAATAGTTGTAAGCCTTTCATGATGTGTTGGATAACTTGGCTATGATGTATGATAAGTTTGATGGGTTGTTTTTCTTTCTAAAAGATACATTATTTGATTGATAGTATGGATGTGGTGGAGATGCTAAGTTGATATGTGCATTTGAGCATTACTTTGATAATATGTAGTGTTGGTGAAGATCTCAATTTTTTCCTTTGCAACCTTGCCTTGTAAAGTTTTGAATGAAATTATAAACAAGTTTCTCACCATCTCTTGACATGTTTTAATGTCTATGTAGTTGGATGATTTTTCATGTTTTTAAATAAAATATTTTTGGTTGTGTGACTTATATAAAATTAATGTATATGTTTTTTATTTTTGTTTTATAACATTTTGTGTTGACATAGTTTGCTTTTAATAAATATTTTGTATTTAATAAATTATTTCACACCATTTCCATTAATATTGGGTCATTTGTGGAAGAAATTATGGAGCATTAGGAGATAAATTAAGGCACTTACAATGCATTAGATTGTTATGTACCTATGGATATGATTGTTATCTATTGGATTTGCACCCTGTTGAATGTGAAATTCAACAATCCAGTGAAACATGGGAATGATCCCAAGGTGTGGGTACCTCAAACGGGACCAAACCTCTGGAGAAGGCCGACTTCCTAGCTGGTTATCACTTACAACTTTCTAATTTTGTAAAGGAAAAGGGAGAAGGAAATGCATGAAACGAAAAAATTGAAAATTAAAAGTGAAGTGATACACCAAACTTATGATGGAAAATGAAAACTCAGAGCTTTAAACACTTGGCTCAAACTGACAGAAATCAAAGTTTGCACAACCTGTTACAGTATGTTTTTGCATAAATATTTCACTAAAGGGCCATAACACATTAATTGGCAAAGGGAAGGTAAACTTCACAATTGAAAAAATATATTCATTCCCTAGACACAATCAGTAACCTACATAAACTTACATTTGCAGAAAAGGTATAAATTTATGAGACAAAGCTAGAAGGAAAACAAAAAAATCTCACAAAGAGCTTGATCAATCATTCAACATACACAAGACTGCAAGAACAAGAAGGCAAGAACTTCACCACCAAAAATAACCAAGGTATCCTATGTATTCCATATCCAAAGAGTTACAAAATATGCTAAGAAAATATATAAGGACTTCAAAAAGTCACAAGTACAAAAGTTGCATATCAAGAACTAACTCCAAAATGAGTCCAAAATGAGAATATATCTCTCCACCCTAGGTAGTTGCATCAAAAAAGGAACTAGAAGCTTTTGAGCTCGAATGCCTCCAAAAAACCTATTTTTTGGCAACTAAAACCTCCCTAAAAGAGCTCCAATATGTTTAAAAAGGTCAATTTTGACTAAACCTATCATAAAGCATGCAAAAATGGGCCTAAATACTCTCTAACTCTCCAACAAAGCGAGTAAAATCCCCCCTATATTCTTGGCACATGTTTTCCAACTGCAAATAGCCTCCCCTAGATGCTTGAAAATCATAAATCCAAGCATATTCCTCCTTGACCATAACTTTGTTTGCAAACGTAGCATCCTAATAACATTTAACTTAAGTGATTTATAATGATATCACTAAGATAAATGTTTTACATTTAATAATTTTATGCAAAACAAAGATGAGTCTCGACCATATGGGAAATTGATATAAAGACTAAAAGTCTAAATCTATACTAGCACATACCAAGGGACAAGCATTAGTTACATTGCCAAAGTTTAAAATAAAAAAGTAAAATACCTTTTGCTTATGTCGACATTTCCTTTAGGGTAAAACCCTAGCAACACAAACAATGAAAAAGTCATCTCATTTTGCATTTCAAGTTTCTGGAAAAAACTCAGGGCGCTGCCAAGGGTTTCAATGAAGCTCCTTCATGACAGAATTTGAGGCTTCAGTGGGGATTTTCACATGTATCCTATAGAACGATGAAAGTATGTTTTGACTCTTACTTTGCTCCATTTTTCTCTAGCATTATTCTATGTTTACTCTACATCTCATGGCCATCTTACATGAAATAAACATATGCTTCGAATCTCTCTATGTGTTAATTGGTACCTTTGTATCTCTACGCCATGAATTTGCATTTTCTTTGAGCATTTACCTGAAGACTACTCGCCTTTTCTGAAGATTACTTTTTCAGAAAAGATTTGTGTAAATCTTTCCTATCTTACATGCACTTGCATAAATGCAATAATCTGTTAATGTAATCTTTTGATTTCTGCTTATGCACTTGAATGTAATGTAGGAAAGATAGAGAAATGTACCTTTCTTTTAGTTTAAAATCAAAGAGCTCAAACTAATTGAGCTAATAGTGAAATTAGGTAACAATGATAATTTAAGGTATTTAGGTATTTGGCTAGCTTTGTAGGCTATTCGTAAGGAAAATAATAACATAATCATGCATTATTAGGATGGAGGTTATCTTTCCAAGTAGGTGCAGGTGTGGATTTTAAGTAGCATATGATGAGCTTCAAAAGTGAATATAATCAAATGATTGCTTCACTAAATTTCATAAGGAAAACAATAGCTAGAGTAAGTCCATATCAAGAACAAGAATTGATGAATTCTATCAAATTACTTCCAACAATTAAAATATGTAAGATCAAGAACTTGAATGAATCATGAACTAGGAAAGTGACCATAGAAATATATGGTTTATGAATAAGACTTGTAAGGAAAAGAATGCAAAATATATAAAATGTGCCTCAATATATTATCAAGTACAAGATTATATTAGATCTATTCCCTATTCAAATTTTTTTTTGATGGGTGTTCAAGGCCACTCCTAAGGTACCAATAAAGTATATTAAGAGCTTACTATGTAAACCCCATATATAAATAATCAAAATAAGTATTAAAAAACACTATGAGGTAAATTCTAATAGCCTAGATTGAAACCACCATCCTATGGCTCTTTGCAAAAATTCAATGATCTAAGTCTAAATAATTTACTTGTATGGGAGGTTGTTGCTTGAATTAATTATAATAAATCTTAGAGTCCCATCATGATAATTTATCTATCAAGACTATCCTTTCAGACTAGCATTCTTTGCAATACTGAAGCCTATTTTTGTTTCCAATTCTTAATAACTCCTAACCATCAGTTCCCCAAGAAAATTATTGACCCTAGATGTCTTAGAGTAAATATCTAATTGAAACATTTCTCCATGAGGAAAAAAGCCTCAACAAGAGTCTTAAGTCAAGAAAATCCCATATTCATTACTCTATCAAGTGAAATCTAAGTCATCGATTGACCAAAGTAAATCAAGTAGTGATGCCTATCCTCTAAATGGAAGTATGAATGTTGCCCCTTTAAAAACTAGAATTGACCAAAAGAAGTATAACAAAACTCTTTGAGGTAAATTCTAATATCCTAGACTGAAATCACTATCTTATGGCTCTAAGTTGCAAGATTCAATGATCTAAAGTCTAAATAATTTAAGTATGGGAGGTTATTGCTTGAATTAATTATAATAAGTCTTAGATTCCCTTCATGATAATTTCTCTATCAAGACTATCCTTTGAGACTAACTTCCTTTTTAATATTGAAAGATATTTTTGTAATGAATCCTAATCATTAATTCTTCAAGAAAATTCTTTCCTATTAATGTCTTAGAGTAGATATGTAATGGAAAGATGTCCCCAAGAGGAAAGAAGACTTATCATAGGGATTTATTGTTTTGTAAGACTACATTCCTATATAATGTGAGCAAAAACTTAAGAAGTTCAATTAAATAAATCTAGTCTAATTTTTGCCAAGTCCATTGGGCTATCCTATATGGTATCAAAAGATGGTTTAAATCTAAGGGCCTAATGGGACATTAAGGATAAAATTTTAGGTTTAATTTTGAGATTGATTAGGTATTGATCATGTGCAACTACTCTATTGATGCAAGTAGTAAGAAAGCTAAAGTTCAAAAGTTAGTCTTTGTAGTGTATCAATAGGAAATACTTGTTTATAACTGTGGAACAGTTTAACTTCAACCATGAGGAATAAGAAGAGAGAAGATGGTATAAGGATAAGAGTAGTTCATATATGAGTTACTAAGCTCTAAGATGGAGGAAAAAGAGCAAGGGCATTGGGAGTAGAGAGAACCCAACAAAATAAAATAAAAAATGAAATATTAAAATCAATTGCAAAAGAAATACTTCTCATTTAGCATGAAATAAGAGATTGAATTTTTCCAAGGAAACTAACAAATTAATAGCTAGATAATATTGGAATGAGAAAAAAAGGAACCTAAAAGTGGGATGGGACCTAGTAAATTCTAAGGAAGAAGCCATCTAAATAAATTGTCAAGAAGAAATCCATCTCTTAAAGTTCATCATTATAGACTCTTTCCAAAAAAACAATTTTACTTGTCTTCATTGCATAGAAACATGCATGCTTATGATAATATTCCATTTTAAAATCAACTAAATAAAAATTGTTAGCCACAATGTATAAGTTGTTGAATATGATGAAATGAATCTCCCACTATAAAATTTATGCATAAAACAAGTACAAGAACTCAAGATTCTTAATGTAGTTGTGATTAAGGATTGTAAATAAACATTAGATGTGGCATATGGAATTTAGTCTTCACTAGCATTTTTGAAGTATGCAACTAATGCAAAAGTATTCAATTACTATCTTACCCCTTTCTCCTATATACATATAGACATATTGGGTAAACAAAGATCACAAAGTTCATTACAACAACCAAATATAATTGTAGTTAGGTTCATGAATTTATCTAGATAATATTCATTCATCTTTATTACAACTAGAGTTGTTCATTAATTCATAGAATGTAGGAACATGTGTTACCAATTTATTATTAAAGTGCAATGCACTTTTCTTGGAGGCCAACCCAAGTATCATGCTTACTTTTCCTCCTATCCACCATTACAATGAGGTATTCAACTTCATATGGGTGTTGTTGAGGTGTGTGGCCATTCAAAGATTTTTAACCCCTTTGATTGGTGCAAGGCTTCTACCATCTAAGAAATTTTGTAGCTAATCTCTAGAACCAATCCAAGAAAACCATGGAATCCACCACATAGCTAATCTAGAAAAATTATGGAATCCACCACTTAGTCGATCTAAAACTCAATATCACTAGATTGACCAATTGACACATGCACAAGCATGCTTACATATAGACACACATGTCTCTAAACATTTGAGTCACAATTGCATTCAACATAATTTGGGGGGCTAAAACCACTTCAATGGGCCCTAGCACATGCCAACAAGAAAATACCTTGATCACATTGTAGCATCTTGCTATACCAAATCAACTCTATCCAACTTTAAACTAAGATATCAACCATTCTAAGGAAACCTTGATAATCAAGGTAACACCTCATTATGGCTACACACTATTCAACTTGTCATTGAGATAGAAAATACCCCATCTCTACTAGGATGACTAGCATTTGAACATTTGATTCACCAAAATAACTATTATGTTACTTTATTAATGAATGACCATGGAGCTATCCTCTCCATAAAATGACAACTATACAACTCCATTGAGACCTAAAGGATGATTAACAATTTAATCCATGGAGTCTTTCTTGTCACTAGATCACATGTATATTGTGCTACAATAGATCAAACTCATACACAAGGATCCCAACTTAGGCATGAGACCGTGAGACTCATGAATTCACAAACATAGAATGACATATTCACACATCAACCACATTGAGAACTCTAGCCTGGACATAGATCATCATAATTTAATAACATCACAGATCTCATACATAATACATATCAAAAAATATTATTTCATTAGTTTCAACCTAAAAACATAGGTCACAACCTTCCTCAACTCCCATGATCTCAAATATCTTCACTAATTTATATGATAAATTGTAGCTATGATAAGGAAATGGAAATTACTTTTAGAATATGTAACTACATTTTGCATATATCTACCATAGCAGTTACAACTACCTCTGACAAAATTCCTCTATGGATGTCCATACCCATTTGGCGTAGGCTGGGAGGATACCGATAATGGTTGTAGAGAATGGCTATACACCTGCCAATTGCATTTGGTTGGAAGTTCCTAAAGCCTTTTCAACAAACCCATTGTGTTAATATCCTGCAATCAGGCGTTCCATTAGAAAAATGTGCTTTGAAGCATTCTGTCAAATAGTTTAGGTGCCTTGTCTAGGCTTCCACATTTTGCACATCCAACAATCAGGTCATTCCATGAGAACAAATTTCTTGGAGGCATTCTGTCGAAACAGTTCACGTGCTTTGTCTATGCTTACACGTTTTGCATACATGTCTACCGGGGTTGTTACAGCTACAACATCTGCAAAATTCCTATCATTCATCGTTTGATGAATGTCCATACCTTGTTCCAAAGCTCCCATTTTTGTACAGGCTATGAGGATGCTGGCAGAGGCTACGAACTCTGGCTTTACACCTGCCAATCACATTTTGTTGAAAGTTTCTAAATCCTTTACAACAAAGACATTTTGGGCATATCTTGCAATCCTAGCATTCAATGAGACCACATTTGTTTGAAGCATCTAATCAAACAGTTCGTGTGCCTTCTTTATGCTTCCACATTTTTGCATACATGTTTACTAGAGCATTTCCAACTGTGATGTCTGAAAACAATCGCCATTCCATTATGTTTTGATGGATGTCCATACCCTGTTCCAAAGCTCCCATTTTTGGCACAACCCAGGAGCAGGCACGAAATGAAAATTGTTCGGGTCAAAAACATGCATATGGAGATTTTACGGGTGGGAGAAACAAATTTTAAAAATTGAACTTTGTGTGGGAGTAACGGAGGACGAGAGTTAACGACGATGGTGAACGGTGAACAAAACGGGTTTAGAGGGCCCCACACCAGCCATCTAAGCGGTCAACGCTTAGAGTGTGCTAGTTAAGCCATGCCACAAGAAGGTGTTATGCTACACACTGGAGAATATGTCCAACTTGCACTACCATCTCTTTCCTGAACACTTTCTCCGCCAAAACATCCTTCCTTCTTGCCGACCCCAACTCCATGCTTCATCGAGTCCTTACACCAAAACAATGGATTTTTAGGAAGGAGAGATATTTCCCCCTATCCCTATTGGGTTTCTACACAGGTCGAATGAATAACAAGTATTATTTTCCACTCCATTCAAAACCTAAAATCGTGCCAAAGCCAATGCATATCTATAAATGATTTCATGCCATTATTTGTATTGACATGCAAATTTAAGAATGCAGATTCATACATATTCCTAAATGATTACATGCAACAAATAACACACACATGCAAACAATTATAATTGGTTTGCAATTGAAGTCATTCCCTCCATGCATAGCAGTCGTTTCAAAATTAAGGAGCACGCTCTCCCTTGTCTTGACATACTTACATGCAATAACCTATATTTAGATCTTGCTTAAAAACTGACATGTTAACACATTATGGTGGAGAGAAATTAATATTCCAACAGTCTATGGTTGTGTGGAGATTGAGTGCTCTAAATGTCTAACTGTCTATGGAGATAATTAAACACCTAATTTCATGCAATCATTTACTACATATAATTAATTAAATACTTGACTTAATAATAATAATAATATCTTATTTATTTACCAATTTATTATTATTTATTGATTATAGCATTACATTTTAATTTATTTTAATATTACATTACAAATTTATTTTATTATAAATTATGATTATTTATAAATATATTTATATTTATTTATCAAGGTACCTTTTAATTTAATAATTTATTTTAATACATCATATAACCAAAAGCATTTATCAAACAATTCAAATCAAATAGACCAAATACCAAAATAGTTACCTGATTGCCAACTAGGGTCACAAGCAAAACTTCAAATGGTGCCAACTGACCACAAACAAAATTGACAATACTAACAAGGTAACAAATCGGGTACTCATCTTCTTCGAGGATGATGGCTAGGGCAGGGGACCAAGTGCTATCTTTGATCAATTGATCCATTAGGTTTAAGGGACGCTCAAACCTGCCAATTCAGGTGGAGTTGATGCCTAGTACTTACAACCTGTAACACACAAAACGATCGAGCGTATACATAGTCATACAAACAGGCACACCGTGAAAGGAAATTGCAACACAACAGGGTACTCACAAGTGAGTAATGCGACACTGTCCCTTTCACCCAAACATATCAATCAATTAACCACATGAACTCATAACAATCAGTTACATAACAACAAGATAAAAACAATCACAAGATACTCGCATAATAACCATGATCAAATAACCACATAGTGCTCATAATATACAACATCAATTGCTTAACAACATTAGCACATACCTTTAAGTATCTCTATTATTTTACCTTCATCTCCAAGTTCCAAAGCAAAACTACCTGCACATCCACAGTGAAAATGGAGGGGCACTACATTATCTCCCCCTCTTTCTATCATCATCTCTCTCTCTCTCTCTCTCCCTATTGCAAACATAACGTGATCCTATTGGTAATGAAGCCTTATTATTTTTCCTGATTTAGAGGTTTTATTTTAGTTGCATTCGAATCCCTGTAAGAAGATGCATAGTTAATTTGAAGCTATCACTTCTCCATTGAGACCTTTGTTGCACAAGCAACATCATGTTCTAAATGGCCTATGAATCGATCTCATGTATACATTAGACCAAAAAAAATCCCTAATTGACCTTCCACACTTCTTCAATGTACCCATTGCACACCAAGGTGCGATTTCTAGTATATAGATATATTTTAAATGCCAAAACATCAAATTTCAAAATTTTAATATAATTGTAAAAATTCACATCACATTTTTCTTCTTCGTTTCAAATTCATTTTGATTTGCTTATTTTAAATGCAATGATTGTGTATAAGTGGTATATTTTTGTGTAAAATTTGGTAAATTGTTTAATTCTTGATTGGTTTTGATCTCACACATTCGAAGGGTCTAAATTTAATTTGTAGTCTATCCAACTATTAGCCTAGATCAATTCTACAAGCACAAAAGTGAGTGTGGCTTAGATTTATAGTTACAAATTTGATCCCAAACTTTTAAATTCAAATTTAATCATGGCCCATGACTAGCTCCTCTCCAACTACTTGTTATCCACCAACTTGAGCGTAAAAGATTAAAAATTATGTGTTAGTGTTGTATAAAAGGTGTTACACCTCATGTGTTATTACCTATTTAGTATTACCTTGTTTGGTAAATTGCTTTAATAAATGTAAATGTGATTTATATATATGAATTCTGATGGAAATATGATGAATGAATGTTTGATTCAATATATTTTATAATGATTTTGTGTATGAAATATATGTAATGCATATGGATGTATTGATTAGGCTGACTATTGTATGATGAATTAAGTTGAATGCAAGAACAGGTTCAAACCTTCGGAAGAGAGGGAAATTAGGGTGAAATCACAATACTGTGTCTCACTTTTTTCCCAAGATGGACATTTACATGTATATTTTTAATTGAATCTTCATCTTCTGAGACCTATAGCAGCTAAACCATAAAAAAATTGAAGATGATGTGAACTAGTGATTTGTGGAAATTTGTGTGTAGATTCTAAATATTTTTTTTTTCAAATTTTTTGAAATAAATCATGAATCTTTCAACATCTCCTTTAATAACTGCTTTTAGATAGAAAACAACATTTTTAGAAAGTAACGTTTATGTCATACAACATAATTTTTTTTTTTATAAAGGATTAAAATCTAATTTTTGGAATATAGATTCTCAACATCAATATCTAGGGAAAGGATATTTTTTCATAATTTTTTGTTGCATATTTTTTTTTTAAATTAAGTTTTGAAGTCACTGTAACTATAATTTGGACATATGTGTGTGTCGTACAACCTAAATTTTTGTGTATATATCGAAATCCAATTTTTCTTTTTTGGGTGAAACAAGGAAATTAATATCAAGGGAATGGGTATTTTTTGAATTTTTTTTACAATGGTTTGCTATTTTTCCACCTCTACACAACAAAGAGCTTGATGTTCAGAGAAAAACCTATGTTTAGTAAAAATTAAAAATTAAATACATGATAAAATGAAAATATATCAAACGTATACTTGTTGGAAAGATAGTTTCAAGGGATACAATCTTGAAAAATAATTTTTTTAAATGATGTTATTTAATCCCTCAAAAGGTAAAGAAAAAGTGGTTTTTTGCTAGCATTTTGATAGCTGTGAAGGAGACTCCATTGTGAGTATGATTTAATACTATAGGGGTTCTATCCAAGGGGGTTTGATCTAAGGGGGTCTTATATATCGCTCTTAAATTAAAACCCTGTAGATGGAGCCTCTCAAGACTTATATCATTAGTTTTTTCTAAAACTAGTGATTTTAGGCAAAAATCAGCACATCCCAAAAGTGAGACACAATATTGTGGCAGCACCCATTATCACCCAAGAGAAGAACTTGATCTGGTAACATTTAATTCAGCCTTACTAATTATTCACTCACTCACTCCCTAGTTGGTCTTAGTTAAGTCAAGTCAGTTCGGGTAAAAGGGTAAGTGATCTTTAGTTTTGATTGTGAATGTTTATACTAGTTTGCAATCTTGTTTTATGAATGTTTGGAATGAGGAATGTGATGAAGTCATGATGATAAGTGGAAGTCTTTCCTTGTGTGTTTATGGTTATATCGATGAGATATATGCATAAGATGTATATATATGTATATATGTACATGTCTGCGATAAACTCATACATGTGAGTGAATACATACAAGAGTATATGTAGGTAGACATACCTACACATGCTCATGGATGGATTACCCATATGCATGGGAATAACGATTGGACTAAAGTGACATATATAATACACTTCGTGTATATATGTCAATTGATGGTTATGAGTATGAATATTTTTATAAAGATATAAGAATAATATTATGTATATGTATATATATAATATATGTTATATATATTAATATATGTAGAAAGTAATATAGTTATGATTAAAGGGAAAAATAGGTTTTGAAGGGACCCAAAACCCTTTACAACTGAGGATACAAAATACTGCCAAGGAAAATATTCAACTGACCACCAGCAACAACCCAACAACCAAAAAACACAAATAGGCAGGTGCTTAACTAAAAGTAAGACAAAAGACCACCATCAACACCCAACAACAACACAACATCAAAACAACCTAAAAGAAACTAACCCCCAATAGGAAACATAAAGCAAGAAAGAAAAAACCACACACTAATTCAAGCCACCAAGAGTGTTGGCGACCTCAATCTGTCGGTTCTTGTTCCTCTCGACCATGTCTAGTAGTTCTTTCTTCTCAACATCAAATGTTTTCTTCCAATCTGTCGACCCTCTACCAACAATACCTTTGTCGTCATCCTTAGCCACTTTTTTTCCCTTTCCCTTGGCCACATGCTCTTTCTCCATAAGCTCAGAGAAGTAAATCTGATCCTCCCTGAGCTCACTAATTTTCCTGAACAAGACTTCTAGGAGTCTACATTGTTCTTAACTAAGATATGGCACACCTGCATTAACTTCTTGATGTTCGTATTTATGCCTAAAACCTTGGCCTCCATAACCACCAATTTGTCCTCACACAGAGACTTAAAATCATGATAAGAACCCTCCAAGTCCACCATTCTATCTATAAGAATGTCTAACACATAATCCTTTGAACCATTCTTCATATTCTCTTTTAAGCCTCTGATTTTAATATTGATTTTATTGAACTCTTGAAGAGTCCACTTAGCCAATTTAAAGGTACCAGTGGCCCTAGCCCTAGCCATATCAAGTAAATCAAACATGGAAGTAGCATCATCGCCAAGGTAAGAAAAGTCCTCAAAAAGAGGATTTAGCTTCAAGGGCTCTTGCTTGGCCTTGCTCTTCTCTGCATTCTCCTCATCTGGACCCCTAATTTCCTCGTCTTGTTCCTCCTTGGGTAGGTCTTGCATGAGAGAATCCTCAATGGCCACCGTCTTTTCACTAGCATCCTTTTCCTTACAATCCATGCTAGGGTCCTTGATTAGAACCTCAAAAGCCTTGTTTTTTAAATTGGCAATTCTCTTTGACAACCTCCTTGGTTTATCAACCAAACCCTCAACATTACCTTGTGTCCCCACCTTTGATCCACCACCAACATCAACTTTACCAACAATCACCTCTGTAGACTTGGGAGAAGAATCACCTGATCCCACCTCCATGTCCTCACTCTCAGAAAGGGCCAGCCGCTTAGGCAACCTACTACACTTGGCACTAGCCTCCTTCCTCTTCTTCAAAGATGTAGCCACAACCACAGGGGAAGCATCCTCCTCATCCTCGTTCCATTCCTCATCCTCTTCTGAAGGGGACTTCGAACCCGATGACCCAGACAAATCACTAACCACTTTTTCCTTGCCCTTGATGGTCGGAGCCAAGATGAGAGCCTTGACGTGCTCCATAATAAGAAGGATAATCCATTCATGGAGGATAGGGGTCCTCCTATTCTTTAGATGTGCATAAACTGAGACCTCCAAAGAAGATAATAGGAAAAAAGGAAACAAAATCAATAAACTATGTTGAAAATGGTTGAGCGTGAAATGGTGACCAAGAATAGCCCTAAACCTTCCTTCCAGGGTCACGTTATGCATTAGGACATCCGCAACACTCACCCATATTTTCTTGAGGGAAGTTCTCTCATAACCCCAACTCTTCAATTTGATTAACTGCTTCCTCCCATCATCTTTGAAACACTGAACCATCACTTCTTCGTTGCTTTTTTTATCCTTAAAAAACTTCCTACCCATAGTCTGCATTCCCATTATAGTGGAAATCAAGTCCTCATTGACCTCCACTTCCAGACCTTTAATCTTTAGCTTATGATTATGCGAAAATGAGACAAATTATGCCAAGGCATTAGGGTCATGCCCGTGCAATCTCTCCAAGAATGGAGTGAAATTCCCATGGATCAAAATACTCTATAGATTCTTCTTTCTTTGAATGTCACCACAAGAGTGCGGCTCGATTCGACTCCTATCGCCACCCATTGCAACTGGCACAAAATTCATAGGACCCTTGCAAAAACAACTCAACTGAATACCAAATAACCAAAAACTGCTCACAAAGTGTGCAAACTGAAGGTAGGTACAAGGCCATAAATGTCTCAACACCTCATCCCATGCCATCATTCCTTAATAAACTCCTAGCTTTCTTGGGAAGGATCGATCCCTCCTCCCACGAGCGAAATTCATTTAGACTGACAACCTCGGAAACAAAATTGCCAACGAGTTTCCTTCTCGATAGACGTGAGAGACTCAAGTCTCATCACAAGATTGCAACATAATAATCATATCCTTGATAAGATGGTCGACATTCCAACTCGAAGGATGGGTGCCACGTAGATAATTTATGATGTTCATGGAATCGCCTTCCACCCAAAGTTTGGAGTATCCTTTGTTGATGGCATACTTAACACTTATGAACACAGCCTTCGCCTTTGCACAATGATTGGTCTGAGTACCCAATGGGAGTGCCACCGCACCCAAGAGTCTTCCAACATCATTTCTTAACACCCCCCCACATCCTGCAGGTCCAAGATTACCCTTCCCTGCCCCATCAAAGTTAACCTTAACCCAACCCAAAGGAGGAGGCTTCCATCTAGTGTTAAATCTAGCAATTGAGCTTGGCTTGGAATTCACAATAGGAATTGAACTTATCTTCCAGTTAGAGGTCACCAACAGATCATAACTGGCCAGACAAGATGACGAGACACCATGAGGAGAATCAAAATGAATCAAAGCAAAATTCTCAAGAATGGCTCGACGAGTCTTGATAAAAAGACTATCAACCTTAAGCTTGGTCTTTCAAAAAATCTTGTTATTTCTCTCTTTCCATAGTCCCCAAGCAATGTGCAGAGCCATGAGATCCCACAACCACCTCAAAATTAAAGAGGACGAGGGGCAAGACAATTGGTCGAAAAACTTAGCAAAGAGATTAAAAAAAAACCCAACCAATGTCCCAGAGATTGAGAAATTTACTCCAGAGAGAATAAGAGTAATCACATTGAAGGAGAATGTGATAGGCATCCTCACTACTAGCTTCACATAGAACACATATGTTCGAAATTGCAAACCCCCTCTTGCAGAGGTTGTCTTGCATAAGAACTTTACCTTGCATAAGCAACCGGAAGAAAACATTGATTTTGGGAATCAACTTCTTATTCCATAGCTTCTCCCCAGAAAGGAGGAGGAGGCGCTTCCATAGAGCTTAAGAGAGAAAACGCCACAGAAAAATTACCACTAGAACAAGGGGCCCAGATGACTCTATCTGGTCTCGGGAAAGATGGGATCCAGATCTTACATAAGAAATCCTTCAGAACCTTCAGAGACGGGTCCCACAATTTGAAATTCTTCCACTCCCCATCAAAAAAATAATCAGCCACCTTGGCCCCAAAGAAACGCTTACACAAGGGGACAATAGGGGGCATAGAAAGTAATATAGTTACATATATATATTAATACATATATATATATATATATAATTGTGTATATACGTAATGTTATTCTTTATATACTTATATATGTTGATAATCTATAAGTAATGTATTTGTTAAACCTTGTGAAATATAAATATATATATCCTTCATTTATATATATATATATATATCTATATTTATATATATCCTTCATGATATATATATATAAATGAAAGTCATTTGAGATAATCACAAAGCACAATATGTAGCTTTATTATTATTAACAATAGTGAAGTGCTCAAATGAATATAGGCACATGTGTTAATACATGGTGTTGCCTTTGAAAGCATGGTAACCAGTGCATAAAGCAATAATAGACCAAGTCAACAAAATTTAAGAAGCATGTATGAGTTTATAAGTTGTTGTATATATGTTTCAATGTGAGGTTAATGCAGTATAAAGCAATAAGGAAATAGTCTACCACACTATTCTTATGGGGCACCAACTTATGAAACGTGGCGCCAATATGAAAGTATATGGAATGCAAAAGAAGCCTGTAAACTGTGCATAAGTCAGATAATGCAATATCTTAGCTTTGAGACTCAGTCAAAAGTAAACTTGGAAGCAATATGTGAAGGAATTCGATTTAGGAAACTTGTTTTGGAGCTTGTTGATCATTGGACTCAATAAAAGAGTCTTGTTGTCCCTTGTAACAAGTCAACTTGACCATTTAAATGGCGAGGATTGTTATGTGTTTCAAACCTGTAAGTTAGCTTGGTGAGTCGTTGCATGAGGTTAGAAAGGTGGCAGAAATATTAACTCATTTGTAGCCTTTGGTTGCTCACAATTTAGTATAAATAGAGGTGTTCATTCTACCAATTGCTACACTTATCAATTTGATTACCTTGTGTTATTCTGCTACAATTTCAATGTAAAGTGAGTTGAGAGTTTGTCAGTTAGAGAGTGTTTTGTTAATTTACATTGATTTTGTTGAGAGATTTAGTAAGAAGCTAGTAGAGGAATTTAGGTTGTTCTTTGAGGAAGTTGCAAGAAAGCTTGAGACATTAAGCTAGGAGGGAAGATTAAATGGCTGGAGCTTTAAAGAGGCACACTCATTTCTACTCCTTTGTTATTATGTTGGAAAGATTGTTTATTATGATGCCATGTTTGGAAAGATTGTCTTTTATGTGTGTCATGAAGCTTACATATCTTTTGAATGTTTCTTGTATTGGGAAACCTTCCTTTTGGGTTTATATGTATATAGATATTTATAATGTAATGGGTTTTATACGATTGTATACTATTTATACTATACATAGAATGTCAGTGCTATACGTAGTATGGCAACACTCTAGGTGTGTAGCATAAGATAGAGTTTTTTTGAAATTCTTGTAGCAATGTCATTTAGATATAAGTTAATGGGAAGGTTATTCTTGGGGTTAGGATAATCCAAAAGGAAGGGGATAACCTTAGAATAGAATACTAATGGTCAATACAAATCGAGCAATTAAATGTGGTGAATAGATGACACCACTCGAAGTTACTGGGTGATGAATCTTTGGCCAAAGTAGTGTAGGTAGCCACTGTCTACATTGTTAGTTCATTGTGTGATCCAATTTACATTCTAGGTTGAGGTAATCATACATGAGGGAATATACATTATGGTAGCTCTAGGTATGTAGGACACATCACTATGCTAAAAAAAAGGCTATTTGAAGGATGAGGTTACCAAACCAATCTCTTGTCGAAGGGAGGGCCATCTTACCATGTTTGGTAGATGTGCGAGGGATCGCAGTTAGTCCATGGTTGGAAGAAAAGTGCTTGAGTGATGCTTCTCCTCATGCAATTGGTGGCCAAGATTTGGGAGAAGGACATTCTAGACCATTTGTATTTCCAGTTCATGTAAGCTTGTTAAAGCTATGCATGTAATCATGCATCCATCTATATGGAAATTGTAAATGTGAAATGTTATCTTGAATATATTTATGTAAAGTTAAATCATACTTATATTATTGAAATGATTCTTTGATTATGCAATGAATTTTTTTTGGCAAAGGTTATGTTTCAAATGGTGCATTTATTATTGAATAAAAAAGAAATTTTTTGTTGCTCATTATATTAGATGCATAGACAAATTACATGTGGGTAAAACTTAGTAAAATTGCTAGGTAGAACAATGGGTATGTTACAAAAGGACAAGCCCTAATTCGTTATGATCAGTTAGAATCAAGAACTTATGTAACACCCATCTAGAAAAATCATAGAGAAGCTCTGTTACATATTATGTCAACATGACATCAACATACACATATCCTAGGCATATTGCATGATTGCTTGGCATGTCTTCAACATGTTCAAACTATTGATTGATTTGGATCCAAGCTCTCAAAGGTGTTTTTTAAAACCGTCAATCTTAAAATACAAGTCTAAATTATTAAGGTAAACAAAAATATAGAGATGGGTCAAATTCACATGTTTCAATAGCATAATTTGGTTTCATCTCGATAATCTAGAGTTCTTTATTTATTGTTGTTTAATTAATCAATCTAACTTAGGTTAATTTTGTAGGTATGATTTATTCTCTTACAATTTAATTAGTGAAGCTAACTTATTTTACACCCCTAGGGCTTGTGTTTAGTGTTAATCCCTATTTAGTTTTCAAATATAATATTTATGATTGTTCGTATTTCATTTCAAATTTGATTAGTGATTGGATGTTTATTGTTTGTTATTGTTGTAAAATAGGGTAAAGTACTACAAATGAAAGTTTCTTACTAGAGTATGCAAATTTGAAATATATGTATATAATCATTTGATTAACCATTTAAAGAATGTGTGGAAGTATAAATCAACAAACCATTACATTTGAACACATAACATGAGATGTACATGGAGAAACTATTTTGGGAAAAGCTTCACCACCAAAAAAGTACAGGTTTGTATTAATCTTTTAATCGAGAATATATAATAAATAAACATCTCCCTTTAATATGATAGCATTTCCAAGTGATTTTTTACTATTACATGTACTTCTTTCATGTGCTTTATAAATTTATCTACTTTTGTAGTCTTATATTCCTCACTCAAGTAGTATCTCTCAATTTTGATATATTCCTTATACTCCTATGTGTAGACACTAAAAATTGTCCTAATTAAATAATCTTATTATTTAATTAAATTACCTCTTTCCTCTAAGATTTTTTCTTATTCATATAATTAAATAATTTTAATTATTTAATTATTCCAACTTTTCCTCTAAGGTTAATTAAATAATTTTAATTGTTTAATTAATTGACCCCTTTCGATTAAATAATTATCTTTAATTATTTAACCTCTAATCTTGTTCATAATTAAATAATTTTATTTATTTATTTAATTATTTAATTAACTAACATCTAATATCTTCATAATTAAATAAACATGTTTATTTAATTAATTAACTAATTTCCTAAATTCTTCCATAACTAAATTCTATTTATTTAATTAATCACGTGGGTGCAAAGAAGTAAATTTTATTTATTTATTAAACTTACCTTTTTTTTCAATCTTTTCATCTTTTTCTCTTCAGTCAACTTTCCTTCATTTTTGGAATCTAAATCGTTTCTAATTCTTCAATTTCCTCCATCTTGGAAAAATCTTCAGTTAACAAAGCATGAAATTAAAAAATTTATGTGCATCATTATCCATCATTTTAATTAAATAATTCATTATTATGTCTTCTTCAATTAAAATGGTAACTTTCCCATTCTTTCTCATAATCTCATCCATTGATTTTTTTCTTTCAATCCTGATTGTCGCTTTTCTATCGAATCCTCTATAAATACAACCCTTCATCACTCTTTCTAAGATAACCACCGTCTTCGAATCTTTGTCATTATTATCATCTTGAATCTTTCAATAGTGCACTCTAAAAATCTAAGAGCAACACTTCAAAATATTTTAAAGCAAAGAGGAGAAGGGCAATAGAAGTTATTCAATGATGGCATAAAGGTATATTTGGTTGAATTGTTTGTTATTCCATTTCGTTTATGCTTCATTTGTTTTACATTGCTTGATTGGAAATTTTGAGCTTGTTACTAATAGTTTGGTGGTTGTTGTGCATCTTTCAAGCTTTTAGACCTAATTTTATGCATCTACACTATGTATCAAATTATTGTATGTGAACTCTACTTATGGTAAAACCATGTCCTATTTTACTATCTTATCTCCAACCAAACAACTCAAAAAATTATCTAACCTCTTGTTTACAACTTATGTTTATCCATTCATCTATAATTGATATATTAAACTAAACTTTAAACATATCTTTATCTTCTTCCACAATGTTTTCCAAAATAACTTTGTCTCTATCTAAAACTATACTCTTTGGAAAATTGTGCAACCCTGCAAATTCCTTGAAAAGTAAGTCATCTCTGTATCACATCATTATTATTTTTATATGGAATGAAATGCACTATCTTAGAAAACTATCAACTACAACAAATATTGAATCATATCTTCTTTATATTTTTGAAAATTCTAATACAAAATCTATATGTATATCCTCCCAAGGTTTTTTTGGAATCAATAATGAATTTAATACAAACCAATGTTTTAACTACTTCCCTTTACAACTATAAAAGTCTTGCAACCTTGAATAAATTTCCTTACATCCTAGTATGTTTGAGTCCAAACATACTACTTACTTACTAATGCCATGGTTTTATCTTTTCCAAAATATCTCACTAAAGTACCACTATGCTTCTTCTTGATCATTTTTTCTCTAATTGAGCTTCTTTGAATATGTAAGTGATTACCTTTAAAGAACATATTATTTTGAATAAAACAATCCAACCATTTATGTCTATCCATAGTTACTATTTCATTATATGCCTTCCATTTTTTTTTATAAATTTAGTATATCCTTAGACAAATCTTTCATCTCCTCAAATCCAAATACCTCTACTCTCATTTTTTGTCAAAAAAAAATCTCCTACTCAACACATTATCAACCTTGTTTGATTTTCCACTCTTATGCCTCAAGAAAAAAGTATTTACATAAATTTCACCCTATCTTACATTTATCTGATTCAACTTAGCTTCGCTATTCAAATACTATAATGCTTGATGATTAGTGTATAACACAAATGGTAACAGTAAAGTCTCCACATCCATAATTCTTGAATAATGGCATAAAATCCTTGATCATAGACTAAATATTTCCTTCTTGCATAATTTAAATTCTCACTAAAATATGTTATTGATCTTCCTTCTCTATTTAATACTACTATTATTGCATTCCTATTTTCATTACAATCAACCAAAAAAACCTTGTCAAAAATTTGTAATTTGCTAGTACTAACTAGCTTGTCACCTTTTTTAGTAACTCAAAAATTATATTTTTTCTTGATGTCAAATTGAATTCCCTCTTGTCTCCCCTTATTGTCTCAATTACTAATTCACAAATACCACAAAAATTTCTAACATAATTCCTCTAGAAAAATTTCAAACCATGAAAAGGTCTTACCTCTCCAACATTCACTATTGTAAGCCACTCAATAATTGCTCTAACTTTTTTATAATTTATCTTTAATCCTTTAACTATAATATAAATCTTGAGTATAACAACTCTTTCTTCTAAAGACTATACTGTGACAACAACCCCAACGAAAACCAAAAAAAGAGCACTATTTTTTTCAACATTACAATCATGATATCAAGGATTAATTTACTACCATTTTCAACAATACAAATTTATTTACAACAATTTCATTTGCCATTCATGCATACAACCAATCAGTTCTTAATGTCAGTGATTATAATAGAAAATCCATGAAGTAAACCCAAAATAACAATACCTAAAAGTTACCATAATTGTTCTGCAAGGTCATGTGGAATCCATGTCTTCTACCCACCTTAGTTTGATTTAGGGGTGCAATATGATCCCTCCATGTGGATTTAATCCCTATGCACCCCTCCAAGCAGATTTTGTGGCATGTGATGAGAGAGTTGGAAACTATACCAACTTGTTGCATGCAAGGTCAACATCCTAATGACCATCTACCCATGGTGTTCCAACCTTTGATAAATTAAGATATCAAGTCCCTTTTCGATTATGCCATATCAATGATGTGAGGTATGTCTAGTCTACTACCTACTTTGAGCCTCGTTAGAAAATTCCTTCCTTGTAGTCTTGCTATCCTTGAATCTAGTTGCACTTGATTCATGGGATAACCCTTATAAAACTTGTATGTTTCATAGTCTCATGTACTATAAGCACACAAAATGAGGTGAATCTCAATTTTCCCTCATGTGTGGTCCTAAGTCTCGAAATGCCTTTCGAGCGTTAGCCTCCATTAGTTCGTCAAAATTCATCCTATTGCTCAAGTTGTGAAAATCAATTTTCAGGAGTTAGAAAAAAATTTATACTTGCAAGGTCGGGGTTTTTCCTTGACACTACAAGTCAAGGTTGCAAAATGAACAATTATTGCAGGATCGTGGTTTTTCCCCGACCTTGCAAGTTACATAAGTTTTATTTGCACAATCATTAAAAAATGTCAATCTTACAAGTTTTAACCAAAATCTAATTTGAAAAGTCGTTAGAAATTTATGCTCCTACAATCTTAGTTTCGAGCGTGTGTATTTATTGTTGTTTTTAATGTCTATTTAAATTAGCTTTTTAAAACGTTTTACTTGTTTTTCTCTCATTTTTTTTGTCATTCATTCTTCCTCTACCTTCCATGAGTCTATTGAAACATTGTTTGATCATTTGTACTTGGAGTTCGTGTTGGATTTCGGTCGAGTTTCGAGCTAGGATTTTAATTGTTTTCACCTTCGATTTTCTTGGGTACGTCGTTCTCTATTTTGTTCTCCTCTATTTAAGGTTTTTGTTTAATCTTGCTATTATTTTTAAAAGTGTTTTGATTGATTTAAGTTTTTTATGCTTTATGTATCATTTCATTGTGTCTGCTTATAAATTTTAGTTTCATTTCTTATCTCATCCGTTCCTTAGGGTTTTTGTTTTTCATTGACATATAGACTTTCATCTTGTGTTGAATAAAGGTTTGTTCCCATTATTAGGCGTGCCCTAGTTTATGACATTAATGGTTTCTCTCGTCTTTGAGATTGGTGTTAAATCGTTCTTTTGTATACTCGCCTTTAGATCCCATGTATTTTCACAGATGTATCTTTGCTATTGTATGGGTGCAGGTTTACCCCAACCTTGCAAGAAACAAATGAACATCACTTAACACATTCATTCTTGTATGCGTGGGGATTTTACTCATGCATACAATGAGCAAATGTTGCCAACATATAGGGTTGATTGTTAAACCCCTACCATAAGTTATAGACCTTTGGTTTGCATCATTGGTGATTTTTGCCGATGATGCAAACTAACTCACCAAACATTTCCAACTTGCATCATTGGGTTTTATCCTCGACTGTGCATGAAAAAAAACCTTTGATTTGCACCATCGACAAAATTCATCAATTATGCAAATTATATTATATGCCTGCCTTTGTTTGTAGGGTTGGGTTTTTTCCCTGGCCCCACAAATGTTTCACTATATTACTTTGTATGAGCAGGAAATTTCCCCGAACATACAAAGTACTTAAGAATTAAAGGTTTGTTTAATCAACATTTTTATTGAGCATGTGAAAATTTGAACTACCCCTTTGTAGGGTCGGGGTTTTTCCCTGACCCAACAAACAAATTGAAATGCCTTTGTAAGTTCATTAAAATTTAACGACTTGGAAAAAGTTTAAGTTACTCCCATATTTGTAGGGTCGGGGATTTTCCCCAACCCAACAAATAAAAACACAGATTTACTTGTATAATCATTAAATTTTAACGATTTGACAAAAAACCAACAAGTGGTCTTCCCAAGTTGTAAAGTCGGCAATTTTTGTCGAAATTACAAAAAAATCAAAGCTCTACCCCACTTGTAATGTCAATAAATTTTAACGACACTACAAATTTTTTAAAAGACATCTCAATCCACTTGTAGTTTTGTCATATTGAAATGCATACACACATTTTTTGCCAAAATTCTCTAACATTGGAAATTTTCCCGCTTTGGAAAGTTAACCCTTTGCGCTTCATTTTTCGCATTCATTGCACTCAAACCCTAGCTTTCTCACAATCACTCTATTATCAATCCTCACCACTATTTTCTAAATATGCCAATATTTTCCTAACATCTACAAAATGCTAATCTTGTCATGCAACTCTTTGTGCACACTTTTTGAGATCTTGCATCTACATTCTTGTAAGGCCATTCTTCTTCCAATTTCAGATCCATCTCCTTCCAAGGGGAAAGCTATGAAGTATAAATATCAAGGTGTGCTTCCCCCTACAATGGTTTCACTAAATGTGGATGAAATCAAGGATATAAAGATCGTTCATGTGGACATGTTCGAGTTCACAGAGAGGACTAAGAAACAAACCTTGGACAATCGGATGAAATAAATTATTTAGAGTAACATACATCTTGTGGCCTCATTCCCAGTGGCTTCTCAAAATATTGAGTTTGTACTACGAGTTCCCTCTCACTACAACAAGGATGACAAGAAATTATGTGATTCAAACAAGAATGTGGTAATGGAATTAGATGCATATTTCTTTGATAAAGTATTCATGTTCCCAAGAGCTAACACATATGTAGATATTTCCAAAGAATCTGCACAGGAAAAGTATGATAAAGATCCTTATTCTGACAAAAGAATGATCAATAGTAAATGGTTGAAGGCCCCTAGACCAGGTGTCACGAGGTGGCCTAATAATTCTCCCTGTAGTGATTTCATTGAAGAGATAAATGACCTCATTACTCTTCTCAGTAGAGTACATGGTTTACCTACTTCATCTACCTTTGAGGATTTGATGCATGTGTACATCAAGATTATTCTAAAAGGAAAGCAATAGATATTTTGGGGCGAGGAAATTAGTAATGTTCTCCATGAGCAATTGACCCAAGTGCTTATAACACATAAGTTTTACATGACTTCATACTTGTTCTATGTTGCAACATCAATGAGGAATTTTCTAGGTTTGACTACTAAGGGAGATAGGAAGGTTACACAAGTTTACAACTATTTCCCGCAAATCACCCTCAAGGGAAGTATCAATCATTTTAGAAGAGTAAACAATACCTTCTTTCTCTGCTTATGTGTGTCTTTGATCCTGATTTGGAGAATAAAAGAGTATTTGATGAAGCATGGAAGGCACATTATTGTGGTGCATAGTAAACAAATGGAATCCCATAAACCCATATTCAAATTCCCATTAGCAATAGGAAGATACTCCAATCAGAATTTGCACTTGAGGCTAAGGTGGTGCAATAAAAAATGCAGTAGGTAACAATAAAATTGTACAAACAAAGATCTGATTTTGATTATAGAGGTATGGAGTCTTGAATCAAAATGGCTTTCTCTCATGTACATCAAATTGAAGACATATAGGTTGACATAAGAACGAAATAGGATATTTGAAGAATGGATTATTGCAGGCTAACTTTAGAATAGATTAAGGATTTGGATCTTGTTGATATCCTAGAGGATATGGAGGATGAATATACTATTTTGGATCCTGCATATGAGAGAAACAGAGTTGTAGCTTCTCCTCTCCCTTCCATCCAGTGGTCTTAGAAAGAGGTGTTGGTGTAAATAAAGTCTTGTACCTAGTTAATTCATTACTAGGGAACTTATTTACACATGTTAAGTTTACTTAGGTCCTATGAAGGAATCTTTCTAGAAGATGTTAGTTGTCATTAGTTGTTATCTTATCTTTTGACTTGTAACACATGTGAACCTAGGTAAGTGTAATTAGTTGTCTCATGTCATATGATTAAGACAATTTTCATAATCCTATGACATCTTGTATTTCACCTTGGCTATATAACCAAGGGTCTCTCTCATTATACACATAACAATCATATAATTGAATCACATTGATAAGAATATAGTTTATTCTTGTCACATTATATTCTCTCTTTGTGCTTTCCATTTGGTCTCAAGATCTTGGTAGCCATAGCCAATTCTAACATGGTATTAGAGCGGGTTGGGTGCCATTGGATAGTCTTTTTTCTGAAGAGAGATGGTAAATCAAAGTTTGTTCGTGTAAATCTAAGCTCACCATTGCATCTGGAAGGTTCTAGAAAGTCAATTTTTCCTTTTTTTTGGTCTAAATTGGACATACGAGGCCAAATCTATGAGGGTTTGAAGCTGAAGAGTGGTTATCAGATCCAGAAGGTAGCTGCATTTTTGGAGCATTTTGGGTCAAATTCGACCTTGCCATTGCACCCAGAAGGGCCAAAAACCCTAAGATCGACTGTCAATTCATCCATTTTGGAGCAATTTTCTGGTGAGGCAAATTTTTTTTGCCCAGGGAGCCGTATGGCTCCCCAGGTCATCATAATTGCGTTGGTACAAATTTTTTAAAATAAAAAAATTTCTACAATTAAATTTTTTCAATATTTATTATTCACAGTTTTTTAAAAGCCTTGAGAAATTTTTATTTAAAAATCATATAAAAAAAAAATATTATTGTTATCGATTTGCAAAGTCTGCCTGCAGACTCAAGGTACAGGTTGTACCCTGCAAACTTGTAGGGTACTAACCGTTGCACAAACACCACATGACGCCTCCTTATTCGGCCACGCAAGCGGTCAAATCAACCGCAACCCACATAATTTCAATCTAGTAGGCCCTCCAAATCCCCCACCGGTGGCAAAAAGAAATCGACAGCTTTTTAAAAATTCCAGCAGCACAATTAAAAATCTTGGCAGAAGGATAAAATATTTTGTCAAATATTCTGACAGCATATTCCTTGAAGATTCCGAGGAGCAATGTTGACCATGATGGGAAAAAAAACGTCAAAATTAAACTCATGCATATGCGTGACGGTCAGATGAGCATCAATTTTAAGCTTAAGAAAAGGTGACGTCAGTAGGTTTTTTTTGAAATTTCTAACTCCTCATAGTTGATAGTTTTGATTTTCTAGTTAAACTTTGAAGGCCAATATCTCAGTCATATGAGCTCCTTTTCAGTGCAATTTTTTTTTTATTTGGGGCAAAATTTTGTACTCTTCATAGTGGTGTAATAATTTTTTGGTTTTGGTGCCTAGTTTTTCTAGAAATTGTAGATTCTCATAGGTGTTGCTGCTTCGTCCTCATTTTGAGAACTTTGAGAGCTCATATCTTGCTCCTACGGTAAGATTTTTGGGTGAATTTTTTTTTGGAAGTGCATAATTTTTCGTGTACTTTCTAGTGGTATGATATGATTGATCCCATTTTGTACCAAAAACTGTACTTGATTATGTGGCTAAATTTGGAATTTGCATGTAACAAGATCAAAGACCACTTTGCTATTTTTGGCAAGTGGCAACTGTAAAAGCACTAAATATAAAGTGCCAGGTCAGATATTGCTTGGGGGGGTAATCTTGCAGTGGTTGATTACATTCTTTTGCTTGGTTTGTGTTCTTGCAAATTGGTAAATCTCAAATTGAACTCCTAACTCCACATAATTATGCTACATGGAGAAAATCAGTATGAAACTATCTCATGATGAAAGGTTTAATAGGTCATCTAAAGGAAACCATTCATCAACCTACCAATGCTAAAGAATTGGAAAAATGGGAGCTTGATCATGATAAAACACTTAGATGCATATGTTCATTAGTCTCATTTGATTTGCAATTTCATATTAAATCATGTAAAACACCTAATGAGGCATTGGAGACTTTTGAAAAATTGTATGGTAAAACCAATAAGATTAGCGGATATCAGATTGATAATGATTTGATGAATCTTGATCCTAAAAGTTTTGACCACATCCAAGACTTCATCTCCAAAATCAAGCAACTAAGAACACACTTGAAGGAATACAATAATGATAAAGAGGATTTACTGTTGATTCTGAATGTGTTATCCAAGCTTGGTCCTAAGTATTCAGTATTTGTTTCTGGCTTTCATACCCATCAAATCTCTATGGGAGCATCATATGTTGATCCTAAGTTTGATGACTTTGCAAATCTCCTAATCCAAGAGGAAGCTAAGTTAATGAACATGGGTCTGATAAAGTCTTCCAAGTCACAAGCATTGGTGGCTAGTGAGTCTAAGGTACAAAAAGAATCAAGGAATCTTGATAGGGAGCAAAAGAAGAAAAAGAACAAGCCACATAAAGAATAAAAATCCTCATCCTCAAAAGGAGATTTATCTAAGAAGGAGAGGCCTTTTTGTGCATATTGCAAGAAGGATGGACATGAAGGACATTATTGTTATAAGAAGGATATTGATGAGTTGAAAAATCTTCTCAGAAGGAATCACATTGATTTTCCTTCTAGAATTTCTGAGTCACCTCTTTCTTCTTCAAAACAATCTAAAAAGGACAACGGTCAAGCATCTACATCAGGAAATAAAAGTTAAGCTCTTTGCGCTCTTTCAGGCCCCAGATCAAGGAGATGAATTCTATATTCAAGGGCATCTCATCATATGGCATCTTCGTACTCTATATTCTCTTCTTTTCAACCTTGTACTATGTCTCTTATCTTGATGGGAAACAATACATACATGAGTGTAATTGTGAAGGGGTCTATTAGTTTTGGGGACAACACTTTTCAGGATGTCTTATATGTTCCTCATTTAATGAACAATCTTCTTTCCATATATCAGATTACACATGGTGGAGATGGGAGGACTGTGGAGTTAACACCTGATTCAGTCATCATTCAAGACTTGGAGAGTAGAGAGATCATTGCTATTGGGGTGGTTGATCATTCATCTCGATTGTATACCTTTGCAGATTTTGCTTCTAATGATGACATTGTTCCTTTGGATGTTGATCATATGAACCATGATTCAGAGGAGACATTTGGCTACTTGAACTTGGGAGTTCTCACATCAGATCCAATTCTTGAGTCATGCATTTTATCTCCTCCATCTACTATTGTACCTAAGGATGCTTGCGATTCCACATTTTGGGTTCCTTGTGATTCAGAGTAGCAAGACATACATTGTCTTCCAAATTTGGTTACTTTGGATGACTTCTTGACAAGTATTTTAGACTTGTTATGGAGTCTCATCTTGCAGATTTGGGGGACATCATTGATAGCATTCATCTTCTCTTTGATGGAGAAGATCCTTCTTCAGTTGTTGTGAGGGAACACCTTGGCCCTATTGTTCATTCTCTACATGATCATTCTTTGCAGTCTGGTGTGAGTGTGGATACTTTTGGAAAGCATTTGGAGGAGGCTTCATTGTCTTCAGAGGGGATATCACTATCTTTGGATCATGTTCTACATTCATCTCTACTAGATTCTAGATTGTCCTCTTCAGCAGTGTGGCCTAGAATGCCTATTTGGAGTGTATCATCTTTCGACATCAACATGGAGATATTTGAGCATGCTTTAGAGACATCATACATCATCCATATTCTTGACATCCTACATACATCGATGTTTTTTTTTCTTCCTAAGGGGAGGAACGTTGTTCAACGCTCTTGGATAATCTTTAGCATTCAATGTCGAGCTTCTACCATCATTGCAGGAGACTCAACATTGAGGGGGGGATGCATTGTCTCTCTTCTTATTCTCTTTTATGGGGGCGTCTTTTTCCTCACATGGGGTTTTGGCCCTCTCATGCATCATTGAGAGAATTTCACTTTTTTTTAATTTCATCTCTCTTTTGGGGAGGAGTTTTGTCCCACTAGGTTTTCTCCTTTTCTCTGTTTGTGAGAGATTTCTTTGTCATTTCATTTGCATATGTACATAGGTACCTAATATGGCCTATTAGCTAGGACCCATCTTTGTGTCATTTGCATAATAATTTGCTACTCCCTAAGTTGCACTTAAGGGGGGGTGTTGGTGTAAATAAAGTCTTGTACCTAGTTAATTCATTACCAGGGGACTTATATACACATGTTGAGTTTACTTAAGTCCTAGGACAAAATCTTTCTAGAAGGTGTTAGTTGCCATTAGTTGTTATCTTATCTTTTGACTTGTAACACATGTGAACCTAGGTAACTGTGATTAGTTGTCTCATGTCATATGATTAAGACACTTGTCATAATCCTATGACATCTTGTATTTCACCTTGGCTATATAACCAAGGGGTCTCTCTCATTATACACATAACAATCATATCATTGAATCATATTGATAAGAATACAGTTTATTATTGTCACATTCTATTCTATCTCTTTGTGCTTTCCATTTGGTCTCAAGATCTTGGCAGCCATAGCCAATTCTAACTAGAGGTAATATCAATTTGAGAAAGGTTTGAACCCATCTTGGCCAATACAAATGTTTGGTTAGACAAAAGGAATATACAATTGAAATCTTTCTTCACTAGATTAGAAGATGAGTCCTAAGCTAAGTACCAAAAATAGAAATGATGCTCCAAGCTCCAATAGATCTTCAAAGCCTAAGATAAAGATTGTTGTCAAGGGAAGCAAGAAGAAGGCTGGGAAATTTGCAGAGGGACCAGCCACAGAGGCCCAAGAGGAGCATGTGCAAGAAGAGAGGCAGACTGAGAAAGAGGGTCATGAGGAAATAGAGATGTCCCCTCATGAGAATATTCCTAAGGAACCACTTGTCACTTCATCTCCCATCGTAAATATTGTATCTTCTCCTACTCCCCTTGTGTCTTCACCCATTTTTAATGTTCCTAATGTCATCGTTGCTCCTACTGTTTCAGTTGAGGTTACTCCTGTTGTATCTATACAATCTGTGCATTCTTCTCCCATCTCGAGATCACCATTTGGAAGTCCTAGGAAAGGTTTAGATAATGTTTCTATGTCACCAATGTCATTTCTAAGATTATCTTCCCCATATTTTAATATTGATTCACATTCAAACCTTGAATAGTTTATGTCAGAGTTTGTCCAAGTATCTAGTGCTGAGATTCCTAATGTTGTTTTGACTGACGCTCCTCCCATCATGACTACCACCTCTGTGAATGCAGCTACTACATCCCATATGATGGATACACAACTTGAGGAGAGATCACAATTACCACCATGGTTGTCATCACAAACACTAAAGAAAAGGAAAGAAACCATCTCTCTGGATGAGTTTGAATTTTCCCAGCTCACATCTGCCAAGAAAAGAACTAAGAAGAAAGAAAAAACTCTTTGTAGGATGTTTGAAAAAGAGGGTAATAAGTATGCAAAGATAACTCAACCTCCTCTAAAAAAAATTATGAAGAAGTGGACATCACAAACTACTATGTCACAAGGGTAGAATTAGGCAAGGTAACTCATGAGAGTGCAAAGGTAGATGTTCAATTTACTTTGGATTCTCTCATAGAGAAATTTGATAAGGAGAAGAAGACGAAGGATCTCTATAAGGCTAAGAAAAAACAACTTACGACTATGCTACAAAAGATTACCCAATCTTCTGAATCTATTGAGCTTGAGGAAATTGCAGTTGGCACTGAAAATCCTATCATTCAAAAGGTGGAAAAGGTACATACTAGGGGAAAAGTGGTCGGAGAGTATCTTGATTGTTTGATTGCAATGGAACATAAATGTTAAGATTTTCCATGGAGAAGTTGGAAAAGATGGAAAGCATAAAAGAAAAATTGGATGACACTGTAAATGCTCTCTCAAGAGAAAGAGGATACATAAAATAAAGTGCAGGCTTGGATCAAAATGAAGAAACTCAAACTGGATAACTTGGAAGAACTTGGGATTATTCCCAACCGAGACATGTATGTGGAAATTGAAGATTATTTGATTCACAAAGACGCTATTCTCACCAACTTACTCAATGATCTACTATCTGCATGTGAACTTGGTGAAGAACATGATTTGTAGCTTATTAAAAAAATCGAAGAAAGTCCATGTAAGCTACAAGATGATAGTCATAAATTGCTTCCCCCAGATAATGTTGTTCAACAATTTGTCAGCATGATCTAGAAGGAATTTGAAGACCATGTGTTTTTAGTACCTCTAATGGATTGAATCTTTGATATCCAATTAACTTTGGAGAACTTGAAACAGTACCTTGGGAAACATGAAAAATTCTACAACACTATTCACTATTAGAGATTCAGTATCAAGAGCTCATGGCATCATGAAACATATTTTAGGTCCAAATGAAAATGAAGTGCAGATGATCCTAAAAAACATGATGAATTCCTAATGAAGAATGTTGAAGAAAGTTGATCATGCCTTAGATTTCAAGTTTTTGTCATTTACAAGTTTTAGTAGCTAGCCGAAGATAATTTATATGTCATTTGTCATTTGTAAACTTGTAAATACATGTAACAACAATGAAGTCCTCCAATAATTTTGAACTCCAATGTTGAATAAGTCAAAGTAGTTAGACTTTTCCTAGATTAGATCTTTAGCTCTCATTTATAAATATGAGAGAGCTCATTTGTAATTTTTACCTTTAATCTATTGCAACGAAGTGCTGACCAAATTGAGAATCAACTTTGAGACTTTGAGTTCAAATTGCAAAATCAATTCCAATTAATAAAGAAGGCAATTTTGGTATCAAACTTTGTGTTGAATCAAATTTGTATGAGTAAGGATGTTCTTATGTCATTCTTATTGATTTATTTTATGTTGATTGGATAAGTGGTGTTTCTTTATTAAGATTAGAGGACTTTCAAGATAAGTTATACAAACTTTGTGTTATATCATTTACTTGAAATCGTGTGTGTTGAAAGCATTTCTTGGTGGAGAATTATCAAGACTTTGAGCTTGTAATTATTCATTTCATGGATTGGTGGTATTAGTAGTTGACAAACTTTATGCTCCAACAAGTGATACGACTATTTTAAAATCTTTCTGGAGGATAATTTGGAGACTTTGTGCTTGGGAATATTTACTTGGTATGTGAATCTTTTTGTGAAGTGAGTTGGAAGACTTTGTGCTTCAACTTACGTCATTGGTTACTACAAAACTCTCATTGAAGGCAACAAAAAGACTTTGTGCTTTTACGTGTCTTTCAATCACATATCACATATTTTATACTAGTATTCTTTGAATATTCACATGTTTAATTAGAATATTAGTGATTACTATTTAGGTTAATGTTAGAAATGTAGAAGCATTATTGAATATTACTGTGAAACACTGTAAACATCTTTTCTGAAAGAAGAGAAAATGATGAATGTAACACACCCTCCCACATGGTTAAAGATAGTGTAAATATTGTAGCTTAGCATAGTTTACTTTTGTTTCAATAAATAATAAGAAGGGAGCCTCCCCTTTATGAGAGGAGAAATTTATCTCATCATAACTATGGCTGAAATCACTATTTTGTAATTTGTAAAGGGATTACAAAATATTCACCCAATAAGTCCAATGGATGGCTAAGCAAGTAATGGGTCCATCATGGCATGCTATTGTCTCCAAGGCACACATGCTCTTGGTGGAATCTATCTCACTATCCAAGGGTATGACTAACAATCCGTTGGTATGGTATGCTCCTTGACTCCTGTCAATCTCAAGCATGGATAAGATTATCTTTGAGTGGGCCATAGGATTTTCCATTAGTGATCACCTAGGATGGATAGGAATAGCCTACATATAAGAGGATTACCACCTCTACGCATGCCCTCGTAGGGTCCTACTCCATCCATTGTTGTAAAAGTTAGCACTTGCACCTAGCTTAGCACTATAACTGGAAAGAGGTTCCTAACTCAAAATAAGTAGGTTCTAAACTCAGCCACCTCAAGGTTCAACTAGCCACTCAATGATGGTTTGCTACTACCATTACCCCAGATTAAAGATATTATAGTTGTTCTAGGTTTAATAAAATCATTGGTTGGGAAATTGGAACACTAGAAAGGAATTGAAGAGAGGGTTGCTTGCCCCAAGACTCCTGGGTAAATAAGTTAACCGATTCTCCCTTTAACATAACTATTTTGGTAACTCCTCTCACTCCATCCTTAATTTTAGTAATTCCTACTAATATTTACCATTATAGACCATTCCCTTTTAACCCCATTATCAAGTTATTTACTTATTGAAATGAAAGAAAGTAGGGGCTTCCTAATATGGAAAGGTAAATACAAAGGGTGGAAATAGACCCTATCTTCCTCAATTCATTAGGAAATGAGATCCCCACATTGAATTGATTATCAACCCTTAGGTGAATCAACCCAATGTGAGAATCTTCAAATTTCCTTATGCTTGAAGGATGGGGGTCAAGGTCAAACAACACTTTGGGGAGAAAAACTTAAAATAGCAAATCAACTCCAAAATGCACTCTATCACTTGGATCTTGAAGATTAAGCATAAAATTGAGAGAAACAACAAAGTTTCTAGAAAATATGAGAGGGAATAACATTATTCACCTATCATAAAAAGCAATTTCTACAAGCCTATCAAGGACTCCACCCATGGGAAAATGGGTCCAGGTTACCTTTTGTGGGAATCTTTGAATCTGAAATCTAAGCCTGAAACCTACACTTGTTTCTTGTAGCTTTGAACCTTTGCTCTCGGATTTGAATTTGTGACAAATCTACAAAACAAAAATTGTTGTTTGGTTGTGGATGGGGGTTTGCTTCGGTCAAACCCCTAGTTTGGTAATTAAACCTTGATGGAAAGAACAAATCTAAAACATGAAAGTGTGTAAAAGCCCTAATATTAAGTGTGTATAAGATTATAAGAGCTTAAATGAAAAGAAACCCTACTCAAATGTGCTAGAATAGGATCCCTAAATGAAACAATGAATAGTGACAAAGACCTACTTTGGGAGATATCAAATCACCCTAATAGATCAAAAATTTGAATATACCTTCCTTTAGGTAGAGAGTATAATGATAATAGAAAATGGAACCACTTAGGAAACAAGTAATTAGGTTTGGTTGAATGGCTTGGTGCATCTCCCAAAACCTAGAATCCATCATGATCCTCCATAGGTATCTATCATCAATCTTTGACAATGCCTAATCTTGTTGACAAAATGAGCTTGAAGACATGCTAAAACAAATAGAATGCTGCTCCAAGACTTCAACTTTGATGTTTGATTGATTTATCCTTGCTCTTGAATGTAAGATGCTTGTGATCTCATGTGAATTTCTTGCTTGCCTAGTGAAAAATGATTAAAAGACTTAGCTTTATAAGCTTCCTTTCTAATTTCCCATTTACTAGATCCTGAAATCTGACACTTAGAATTTGAATTTAGGACCTTGAAATTCCACCAGAAACATGTTTAAATTTGAATTTGTGAACTTAAGGAGGACCCATTTTCTCATGGGTGAATGGGTCTTGAACTAAAAGTTCAGGACCTAGTTTATTTCAGGGCATTAAATTAATTGATAGTATTTATTCAATGCGGGATATAGTGTCGAGAAATAAATAAAATATGCCTTGGGATGCATAATAAAGGGTATTAGGGGCCCATTAATGAGGTTTAAAAATGCATAAGTGAGAGGTCACTAAAATAGGTCCAAATTAAGTGTGAAATTGCACTTTCACTTAGAAAGGAGTACAAATTTCTACACTATATTTAGCCCCTACTTTAGTGGCCATATGACACTACATGCATATGCAAGCTAAAGGAATTCAAATAAAAAGGATACTCATATGGATTCATTTGAAATTAGGGAGAATGAATCCCCCACTGTAGCCATCTACAAAACCATAATGTTAGGAATCGTATCTTGCAACACCAATTCATTAGTTGTTAAAAAATCCTCTTATCAAACTTTTATAGAGAATTGAATTCGAGGGTAGATGTATGCCTTCCTAGATTCTACTTGCTTTATGGAGGTGGAATCAAGGTAGCCATGAAACCACATTGAATTACCTAGCTTTGATGATGTGAACGCTTACAATGGGGTATTGAATTTACAACACTACGTATTGATAGGCATTAGGTTAGATCAGGGATGGAATCACGAATTCAATGCAATAAATGGTGTCAAAACTAGAGTTCACTAGCCCCCAATATACTAATTTGAGTAAAATGTACTAATATAATATACTTTTTCTTTAATAGGGTTTAGCATATATGAATGAAAATGACACTTTTATCTATCATTTTGACATTTACCTTTTTGCAACTTACCTTGGGTGTAGAGTGATTGAAGATGCCTGGAAGATGAGCATAAAAGCCTCCTAGACTTGAGATTCTGCATGATGAGGTAGCGTGGGGCAAGCTCTAGCATACAATAAGTGGATTCTGCTATGCTTTTTCTTCGCATTCATGTATTTAGATATAATATTTTTTCATATTTCTATAAGTTTTTTAGGACCCTAGCAAATTTTTTTGCAAAGCGTCCTTTGGCGCAAAGCGTCCCTCTTAGTTGCAAAGTGTCCACAAATGTCTAGAGTGTCCAAGACCCCCCTGTCCAAAAATGGCACATGTGTCCAAGTTGGGCGCAAAGTGTCCTGGAGCAACTTTAGTGAAAATTTAATTATTTAATGCATATATTTAGCATATATTTTTCTTTTTTATTCATTAGGTCCCTCCTTGAGCTCGACAACACTGAGGAGGTAGAAAATTTTGTCACCTATGACAACAAATTTCTTAGCTATCAGAGGATGAGATTAGCATCTTGCAGCAGATTGGACTATTTTGGGTATACCTCATGCCACCCATGAGGTATCGTGATGGTATGTTGATGGCCCTTGTAGAGAGGTGGGACACAAATATGTACACCTTACACCTTCCTATAGGGGAGACAACCATCACATTGGAGGACTTCATTGCATCCTATAGATACCTATCTGAGGTGAGATTGTCCATTTGGTAGATGAGTAGACACATGATGAGATGCGAGATGATAAGTATTGTCTAGGTCAACCCATCCAAGAGGCGAGCGTCGAACCTCGTGTCGAGCTCAAATGGCTTCTATGTGCACAATCACCGCTATTGAGGCACATTTTGATAGTTACAACAACATTAGTGCTAGTTCCTGATGGGTGAGGTACACACTTGTTTGAGTACAGGACCACTGAGAGGGGGGTGAATCAATGGTCTAATAAAACCAATTTCAAAAATCAATACACCTGATTACACAGAGTCTCTAGATGTTGTATGTTATCAAAATTACAAAGATGTGCAAATCAGAGTACCACATTTAAATTAGGAATGATCAGCCATGAAAAAAGCAACACATCATCAAGAAGAATCAAGACAGGATTTATGAGTGGAAAAATGCTAAAAAGGTGAAAAAACCACTATGAACGATTGATTTATTAAGCCACATTAGCCAAAAAATTGTTTACAAATTGTATGCCTCACTAGAAATACAACAAGCCTCACTCGCTAATAGTCAAGCCTCATAGGAAATCATTCAAGCCTCACTGGAAAATAACACAAGCCTCACTAGCTGATTCCTATGCCTCATTGGCAAAACACCATGTCTCATAGATACTCTTCAAAAGAAAGATAATAGGTTATAGAGGGTTACCCTATTTCACTTCAAATCATTGCTCAACCAAAGCTATAACATAGATTGAAAAAGTATTTTTACACCAATCTCACATACAACCATTTCTCATACAATCATCTGAGACCTTTTTCAATCAAGAGTTTACACAATCTCTGTCAAAACCATATTCAAATTTGACACCACATATCTCAACAATCTGATATCACAATTCAAATACAATTTACTCATACCTTATGCAATCACCATGTTTTGATTCCATTACTTTGAATACCAAGCTCAAATCATTATAACATCAATACACATTACACACTAGATTCAAAGAGCTTCTGTCAATTTTGAACATTCAATTCTAAATTCACCATACTTCTAATACTACTCTACTTTATGAAGACTCAAAGATCATTCTCTGTCATCAGGAATCTGAATGAAAATCATACTCACCAAATTCTCTTCAACATCATAACACAGACCTTCATCATCTCAAGCTTCATCAACCACCTATTAGAAACTTTTGATCAAAGATTAAAACTCTGCTTTTCTTCAACACATTGAAAACTCCAATACAAGGAAACCTCAATAAGCTTTCTAAATCAAAAATCTACTTTTTTTCACATTATGCACTACATAAATCTTCTCCATGCAAATGAAAAAAGATTAGCTTCAGAATTGGCACCAACAACCATTCCACCAATGAATCTTCACATTCAAAAATAGAAACAAATTTTTAAAATCCACCAATGACGTTCTACCTCCCATCAAAGCAATTGCCACAAGAAATAACTGTTAGAATGTTTAAATGAGAGCCCTCAATCTTTACTTGCCTCCAAAATCAACTTTGAAATGGAGCTGTCGATCATTATTTAAATAAATTAAGATGGAGGATTAGTTCATATCATCTGAGACATGGAAGTGCATTGGACCGTTTATGATTGGGGTCAGAGTATTCTAGCACATCTATACTTTTCTCTCAGGTGCTTTATGTATCAGGAATTGGATAACATAGTACATTGTTCACTCTTACAAGTATGGTGCTTTGAGCACATCACATGTACGAGTCCTACAAGATATCCAACCATAGCAGCCATGGGCTATCCACAAGCCTATAGTTATTCTTTGAGACACCCTTAGCAGGATGAAGATTTTCTACACAGGCGAGTCAGATTTGACCACTTGGATGAGGAGGACATAGTATGGAAACTGTATCTCACGATACCTTGGTGGGAAAATGAGAGACATTAGTTGGTTAGGATGCAATGGGATCGATTTATACTAGGACAACATGATTACATAGTGAGACCCTTCTACTATGATTGTGTCATGCACCATTTTGGACAAGTTTAGGTTCTTTCAAGGCCATTACCTATGTATCTCAATCAGCACAGAGTACCTCCAAGCTTGAAGATAGTCATCACCTCACCATTTATGATGTTCACTATAGTGATTCAGAGGACGAGGACCACGACATGCCCCCAGTCTCCAATGTCGATGATGTAGGTGCCACAATAGCCTATGAGTAGTGGTGGGTTGGAGCACGATCGCCTCATGTCTTTCCCAGGCATCACCCTATGGGCCATGTAGGACCTCTCCCAGGTCACAAAGATGATAGGGATGATGAGGAGATCGATAGAGATATAGTTGATGAAGGCATAGTAATAGGAATATTTCTTTATGAGGAGGAGGAGGACGTCTAGCTGATGAGTGATGATCCTAATGAGATAGAGGAAGCATCGGTCGGCTCCAAGAGGAGAGATCCATCTCCTACTCGAGTCACTAGAGCACACTCAATGGTTGTAGTAGGGACCAACATTCATGAGTGTGGGGAGGCCAATAGTAGTGAGCCTTCCACACTTCCTATATAGGAGGGGTCCATTTTTACATGGTTATACCCCGACTGGCAGGTTGGAGATCCAGGTGATGATGTGTTATTTACACTTTTATTATGTTTTTATGCTTATACATATATGATTTGTAGATATATCATGATGTGTACTAATATCTTTTATGATTTCCATCTTGCAGGGTCCACGCGAGAGTGGCATGATCTCTATCAATAGGTGACCATAGAGATGGTGCCTCCTTTTCCACCACATGAGGATATACCATCAGAGTACATGCCCCCACCTTCTGTAGGAAGACATGTGGATCTCTTTGAGCTAGTTTTGAGACTAAGGGAAACATATGAGAGCACGACCAAATGCGCTGACCTAGTTGAGTCTAGGGAGGAGTAAGTTACAGAGTGACTCTCAACACTATAGGCAACATATGATGAGATCCAAGCATCTCGAGTTTTGATAGGCATCAGGATGGAGACCGTACCATGATCAAATGTCTTGAGGCTGGAGAGGGAGATGGCTAGGCTGCAGGCAGAGAGATCACATAGACTAGGAGCACATTGAGGCACTCAAATGGGAGGCAAGAGCGGTTGGAGAGGCATAGGGCCTATAAGCAACCATGAGATCTATGAGCATATCACAATCACATTCCACTGTATCTTGACGGGTGCTACCACAAGCCCCGAGGGGTCTAGTAGTCATAGACCATAGCCCTATGGGGAACATTGGTAGTTCACTTTGGGGCATCCAAGTATCACCATTTTTTGATTTTTTGTGTTTCACAAGGTCATAAGGTTATTGTATTAATTGATATTGATGCTACACATAACTTCATTGATGGAATCTAGTGATGAGGATGAAAGTAAAGGAGAAACAAATTGAGGGGTTGAAGGTAGTTATGGCTGATAGGTTCACTACCCCTTGTACACAAAGGATTCAAAAATTGGAGATCACTTTGGGAAAACACCAAATAAGTGAAGATTTATGTGTGGTAGGCATGGGTAATATGGATGTGGTTTTGGGAATTCAATGGATACATTATTTAGGAAGATATTATCGATATTTTCAAAAGATGGAACTATGTTTTCAACACAATGACAAGGAAGTGATTCTACAAGGTCTATCAAATGGATCTCCAAGGGTTGTGATAGTAAAAAAGGATGGACAATTGCATTTAGACATGAGAAATTAGAATATGCTAATAAAAAATAAATAGATGCTACACTAAGTGAACCAAAAGATATGAAATTATTTCAAAAAAGAACATTGCATTTAAAGTCATAGATGTGTGGCATGCTTCTAATTCTCATCTTAATATATGTAAATCTCTTTTTCCTACTCCGTCTCAAGGAAATATCTATGAAATTGTGTGAATGTTGAGCCAACCAAAGTAATTCCTTGTAGATTTGGTTGATTCACAAGGGAAAATTAATTTTGGAACTCAAATCCCTCATATGGCATTAGCAATAGACAATAGTGCTAGCAAATTAACTTATTATTTTCCAAATGAAGCAATGAAGGTTGTAACTATTGCAAAGGCAATAGAGATAAAGAGATGTGACTCCCTCAAACTTTAGATATAAAGGGAGAATATTTCATTTGAGAAGGACATTCATAACATCATTCAATCAATCAATTGGGAATAAAACATTATGTGAATTTGAAAGTAAATTAAATTATGTTCTCAAGAGTAGAGATTATGTAAGAAAGGGTGTGACTCTTCCATAATTTATATGGAGATAATTCTATGAAAGGAAGGAAGCAAAAAAATATCAACCAATTCATAATTCAATCATCAAATCATTCAAGCATCAAATCATTTGATCATCAAATAATTTAAGAATATTTTATTCAAGCATAAAATCATTCAAGAATCATTCAAACATTAACTTTTCAATCCATTAAAAAATATCAATTAGAAAAATCAATAATCAATAATCTAGTAAATTCATCAAGCAATAAGTTTTGAATTTGAAGAAGTGTCTTGCAAATAGGAAGAACAAATATCTTCCAAGTTCATGAGAGGATAAAGATGAAAACCCTTATTGATCTTATCAAGTTTAGATGAAAACCCTCCAAGGTAGACTAAGAGTTGGAAGGACAAAAACACTTTCATGATGTTAACAAGGTAAGGATACAAACCCTTGATATTGCCACTATTCAATTAGGGACGAAAACCTCTAATTCAACAGATTCGTAAGTACTTCCAAAGAATTCATGATATGATTTATTTTGAGAGTTTTGCTATAATTTATTGATCTAAATATTATCATAAATTATTAATATTTGATTAAGATTTTATCATTTTGAGTAACTATTATTATTTTAAGGAAAAAATTAGGAATATCCCAAAAAGGGACATTACAACAACCAATGTATGTTCCACATAATAAAAATTATTTCATCTCCTTTGAGAAAAGAACACCCACCACCTCTTTAGTGTAATATTTTACATTTTACTACCAATATCCATCACCAAGTCCCAAGAATTTGGCAAAGAACACAATAGTGTAGGCATTACTCTTCATCATCCATATGTACAATAATGAATTATAAAATTATGTTACAATAATGTTGAAAGAATTTAGATGCTAAAAAATAGAGTCATTGTCACCCATATTTAAAGAATAAATCTTCTTCTATAAGAAAATATTATTTACCAATGATTTAGTTGAATAAAGGTTACCTAGTTTCTTTCATAGGGATTACATGGTGACCACTCTTAGAAAATTGATGAAAACTAAGTATACCAAACAAAGCCTAATCATGTCCTAGCTTGATGATCCAGTGTCATCCTATATTCATCCCTCGTTCCCACAAATTTGTTCCAGAGACCACAACCCATGGATATCAATGTGGGAAATTCCATTTTAAGCTTCCATAGCTCAATTTTTATTTATTGAATCTATCCATATCCAACCATGATGTGCTCACCATCTTTTCTAAAACAAATATCACCTTAATGTAAAAAGCTCTCATTTGACCCAAGATTAGTATAATTTTTTTTTTATTGTCACTAGAAAATGGATTTGACCAAGATCTACTAAAAAATTAAAGGAATTCAAATAGTGATAAAAATTATTACACTAATCTATGAAGAAATAATAACAAAGGAAGTACATTCAAAATATATATTTTTTAAATAACACAATAAAGTACAAACACATGACACAAAAATATCTTGGGAAACCCTTTTTAGTAAAAATGTCACTTACAAATATGTTGATTTTTTTTGTATTATTCAAGAACAATATGGTTTCAATACAATCTCAAATATCATCCTGTTGGATATGACAACTGAGAGGGGGGGGTGAATCAGTTGTCACAGATTATAACCTTAAATTCAATTATTTGAACTAACACATAAAATGATTAAGTGATTAACCGCCAAATGCAAATCCACAAACACAATAACACTAGATTTACGTGGAAAACCCAATGAGGGAAAAACTGCGTTGAGGATTAACTCACACTATAGAGAATATCAAAACCGATTACAAAAAAGCTCACTGCTTGAAATAAGGACTCATTGTCTGGACTCACTATCCACAGGGCTACAACCCAGAGGGCTCATTGCCACAGAGATACAAAGAAGATGGTTCACTGCCAGAATAAAAAAGTTATGGCTCACTGCCAAAAGTGAATTGATGAATTACACCTTTCTTGTGCCGAATTCAGTTTCAGATGAAGCTCAATAATCGCTTAATACTTTTGCTCAGATTACACACTTTTGTCTTCTCCTAATTCACTTATTCTGATCTACTGCAACCACACACTTTTAGACTTTATGTTCTTCTTTTATAACCTTGCATCTCGCATCCATTTCTCTCCTTTTTTTTCTTACTTTTTTTTTTTTGTTTTTTTTCTAGAGACACATATGAATATATATATATATATATATCTTACACATCGATTAGGTCAGCCAAAAACATCCATAAAGTATTGCATACGCCAATTCGGCCAAGATATTGAAATATCCGAATCATAGTTTGTCACATAGTAGGAACCAGACCTAAAACCAACATGTCAGACCACATATAATGGTCAACTTCAATGTGAAATAACTTCTAGTAAATTAGTCATATATGCAGTATTGTGTTGACATCAATGAAAACCATTTGATGCAATCTTCAACTTCCAACAATCTCCCCCTTTGTCATTGATGGAAACACAATATGTGAAAAGCCAACAACAACAAAAATGATTTTCATTTTTCACATGCTTTCTCTCTCCCTTTTTCACATGCTCTCTCTTCCCCTTTGTCTTCAATGACAAAAATTTCTATCTGCCATTTGCTTCAAAAAATTTCATTTTTCACAAAAAGTTTATCAAAAATGATTCTTTACCTCAATTCTTCTTTCTTCAAAATATTTCCTTGTATTTTTCTTTTAGTTCTGGAAGACATTTCTTCCAAGAATCCACTACTAGCTTGATGTATAGACAAATACTGCTATTCTTTGCTATTGAATCAATTGTTTCTAGAAGAGTATCTAGAATGGCAATATTCTGTGCATTATTTTTCTCAGCATCCTCGAAGCGATAAAAAATCTGTTCCAATCTTAACTCAATTATCTCTTTCACTTTCTAAAAGGTCTTCACAATATCATCCCTTTGTTCCATGATGACTGTAAGATCAGTTTGTAATGAATTGATCCTTTTCCTTTGTGTTCCATCCTTGTCATTAAGAATTGTTATGCCTTGCATACACGCCCCAACTTTTTGCTTGGCAAAGTTGAGGACCCCAGAGCTCTGTTTTCTTTCGTTTTGCTGGTTTGTTTTGTTTTATTTTGTGCTTTGTTGTTCTCGTTCGTCTTTTCCCTCGCTTGTTCTCGTTACATCTCCATTTTCTATTTGTCGTGCTGTTCTTGTCCCAGAGTTATTCACAACTCTCAGACCTTGCTTGTTTTTCCTTTGTCGGGTTCAAGATTCAGACTAGAATCGACACCTTGCACTTTTGAAGGTTCACGTTCTGTGTTTGTTCCCGGTCCCGATCCCCACCTTTTCGTCGTCTCGTTTCTTTTCACCTCGTTTCCATTCGCCTTTTTCCTTGCCTCGTCGCGTCCCTTGCTTTTCGTCTTAGATTTTGGCTGTTTTCATTTTCTCATTTTCGTTCGTCTTCGTCCCTGTCCTTTTGTCGTCTTTTCATCGTGCTCAGTTCTTGTGTCATTTTTTTGGTTTTGTGATTGTTTGATTTCATTTTATTTTCGTCTTTGTCCACCGTGTTGTTCCACCTTAGAGTCTCAAAAATACAAAAAAATCAAAAAACTTAAAAAGATATAAAAATGACAAAAACACAAAACACAAAAAATATATAAATGTTTAAAATCCAAAGAATAAAAAAATTAGAAAATTTAAAATAAAGGAAATAAATAAATTTTTAAATTTTAAATAATGTAAATCTTTTAATTTTAAATGATTTATAAGGTTTAAATTTTAAAAAAAGAATTTTAAAGGATTTTAAAATTTAAATAAAGGTCTTTTAAATATTTAAATTTAAAAGATTAAAAAGAGAATAAAAATAAAAGGGTAAATAAAAATCTTTTTTAATTTAAAAAGAATTTAAAGAATTTTAAAGAATTCTAAAAATCATAAAAAAAAAGGAGGAAAACAAAATAAAAAAATAGAAAATCTGTAAAAAAATATATATAAAAAATGAAAACTTTAAAAAAAGAAAGAAAAAGAAATCATCATAAAAGCTTTCAAGTAAAAACCCCCACCTAAAATTCGAGTTGAAAAGGTAAAATAAAATTCCCCGCATCAAAAGACTTTGAAGTAAAATAAAATATACTTTTGGGATGCGGGATAAGAGCTAAACTTTGAGTGAGGAAAAGGTAAAAATGTTCATGTTCAGGTGTGAGTCCAATCCCGAACCTGCGTCGAACTCGAGTGTGAAATTGAAATTGGGGAGTAAAGTTTCATGTTTTGAAATGGTCCCGCTCGTGCATGAACCCAACCCCACCTTAGTAACCAATTTTGTTGGCAGAATCATAACGATATTTGAACCAGACACACAAAAATGAAATGTTCTGGTCCGTAAATGGTTCTGCTCCCGCATGACTTCAGAGTTGGTTCTAGTTTCGCCTCTAAGTTTGTTCCAGTTCCGCCCTCGCACAACATGAAAAATGGAAACCTTGGAATATGGTTTTGAAAACACACCGGAGTACAAAGGATAGGGGAGTTTGGTGAGACGTTGTAGTTGCAGTTGCCTGGGAATGCCATGATTACAAAGTGTGAAAGCACGCATGGCGAATGAACTGTTTTACAGAGTGCCTAAAGAGGCGTCATCTCATGAATACGTGGTTGCATGATGTCTATAAAATGGATTTGTTGGAAAGGCTTTCAAAAATTTCAAGTGAATACTATTGGTAGGGGTGAGGCCGAATTCGATGAAGGCCATGGAACAAGGTATTAACATCCATCATAGCATGGGATTTAAAAAAGAATATTTTTTCAAATGATTATAGTTGCAGTCGCCCAGTGAACATTCATGTAGAATGAGGATACATGAAATATGAAGGCTTTAACAATGGACGCTCACTGTTTGAACAAAATGCCTCAGTAAATTGTGGTCTGTGATTGCAGAATATGCACAAAATGGATATGTTGAATTTTTTTATAGAAACTTGCAGGCAAGCGCCATTGACATGTGTAAAACAAAATTCCCCTACGAGCACTAGAGATGGAACTTTGAAACAATGTACGAACATCCATCAAGGCTTAAAGGGTTGCAGATTTCATCCATTGTGTAAGTGCCATTACCCTGGTGAACAGAATGCAAAATAGGCTAGCATTTGTCAATACATATGAATTGTTCAACAAAATGCCTCTGAGAAAGAGGTCACTTCGTGAAATATGTAAAAGCATATAAGACTCGATATGTGAGTTGTTTGTTGGATTACATGATTTGTTGAGTATAAAAAGCATTAGAAACTTTCAAACAAATGCATTTCCCTTGTGCTCATGATGAAACAAGGGCAAGTTGCGAGTTAGGTGAATTGTTGAATGATCTTCAGAAACATTTGGAAAATGCAAGAGCCATTGAATTCATTGAAAGAATTTTGAATGCGAAATGTGGAAGCACAGACACGACTATGAGCTGTTTGATCGAATGCCTCAACGGGGTCTCGTTTCATGCGGATTAGGGTGTGATGATATGCTAAAATGCATAAAGGGAATTTGTAGTAGATCTTCCACAAAATAGATGTGAAAAGGCTCGTGTGAACTGTTTTCCAAAATGCCTCAGAGGAAGAGATGTTATCACATGGAATGCATAGATCATAGGGTATGCACAAGATGGATATGTGCTAAACGACCGTAAAAAATTTCAAGCAAATGCTTTTGGCAGATATAAAGGCTGAATCCCTTTCCTTCGCCAACATTCTCTTTGTTGCCTCGTAAACATGCATGTTAAATGGGGAAGCATAGACAAGGCAGCAAATTGTTTGACGAAATACCTCATGAGAGTTCAACTCATGGAATGCAATGTTGCATGATATGCACAATATGGAACTGTTGAAAAGGCTTTAAAAATGTTTAAGCAAAATGCAATTGGCCACGAACCGTTGCCAACATCTTTCCTGCCTTGCACAAATGGGAGATTTTGGTATAGGTTTAAAGAGTGCATTAAAACATAAAGAGAGCGGACCTTTTATCAAATGTTGTATTTGCAATCGCCTTGGTAGACCTATGTGAAAAAATGGAAGCATGGCCGATGCACATGATTTGTTTGACAAGATACCTCAAAGATGTCACTTCATGGAATGAAATGATTGTAGGATGTTGCAAAGTGAAATGATATTTGAGAGAAAGTTAGAACCACAAACTACACTAGCATCCTCTTGACTAGTGTACTATGCATGGAAGCATACATAGGGCATGCAATCTATTTGAAGAATGCCTCCATGAGATGCAATCTCATGGCATGCTGTGTTTGCATAAATAGGGAAGCACGTATATGAAGAAAATCAACAACATCACAAGGTAAATGACCTGCTTGACAAAATGCCACAAAGAAGATGTGATTAGTCTCATAACCAAGTTAGGAAATTCATGCTTAATTGGGAGAAATCATTTTTTATGGGGAAGTATTATGGGGAACTTGTTGCAGATTAAGAAAACATAGGTGTGGCACATGAGATTTCTTAGAAATCCCATTAACTGAATATAATGAAGGTATGATTAGCATCAAAAGAATTGGTTGGAAAAGATATGAAACAAATGTAATCCATAGACATCAGGATTTAACCAATTTAGTCCTGTGTATAAGGAATTTTGAAATCAAAACCCATGTTATGCGTGATCCATCAAGTTGGATTCTTGTCTCCCATAGATTCCATTCGAAGATTGGCAGTTGGAATACAAATACCTTCATTGGAATTGCACACTACTGATAAATACCATGATAGGGACATGATATGTATGCTGTCTATACAATAAAGGATCAATTGATTTAAATGTTTTAATCTATTAATCTTTATGAATTAATTATAAATCAATTAATTAATTGTGCATTTAATATGTTGTGCAGCTGTTTTTGGAATTTGAAGAGAAAAATGGCATCGATCATTAAATTCACATCGAGCACTAACTAATGTTATTTTGTTCTAAAATGACATTAGTTTAAAAGGGATTTTATTATTACTTTAATTGTGAAATTTAAAGTTTATGCACATTCAAATTAAAGTAATTTGAAATTAATTAATTTTTGGAATTAGTTATTATTTGATTGATTGTATATATTAATTAATAGGCTCTATGTTTATAGGTAATTGTGAACTTTGCAAAAGATCTTGAAGAGAATTTGTGAAGTAAACGTGTAGAAAGAGGGAGATATTTTGAAAGAATTATCATCTGGAGGAAACTGAAAGTATGGTGGGCCCATGAAACATGATTTGTGGAGAAAGAGATTGCTTTACATTGTGCAAAGAGGGAGAACTCAGAGCTGTAACTGAAAGATACAGCTGTTAACTAAAGCCAAACTAAGAGCTAAAACAAAAAGTCACTTTTGAGGAGTGATTGTATGCAGAAAAGCTACAACTTTTGATGGGCTATTTGAGCAGAAATTGTGTAATTAGTGAGCCATATATGGTCAAATCTGCTCACTTTTAAAAGAGGGTTAGATTTTTAGGAAAGGAGTTAGACATTTTGCAGATTAGAGTTGATTAGAATTTAGCAGTAGAGTAGATGATACGGTTTTCTGTATTCTTAATTTAGTTGAATCAACTTGAAGATATTGGTTTTTGTGCACTAGTGAATCTTGTCAGTCTTGTAAATGTTGTTTATCTGTTTTGCAATAGTAGAAGCTTCCAGATTTAAACTTGCTTTAAGTTGTATTCTGGAATGATGTTTGTTTTGTTAATCATTTGATTTGGAAAGCTTTCAAGGAATGGAGTTCTATATTTTCTTTTGTTAGAATTGTGGTTTGAAATCTGCTATTAATATTTGCACTGTGAATGAATGGCTTTGTATTGATTACAGGTTGATTTGTTTTGTAGTTTTAGTTTAGGAATTCCTTGGAAAGTAACAGGTCTGATTAATTGAATGAATCAATATTCTTTTCACTCTTGCATCCCTGATCTATCTTTTTCCTTTTTTTATACCCCCTATTAGAGTAGGTTTAGATAGAAGTTTGATCCTGCAGCAATCAAGAAGCTCAATAACCAGTAGGTCTCTTGAACATTGCAACCTCATTGATTGCTTAGAAAAAACAACACAATTGAGAACCAACTACAGAAACCTTGGAAGATAGGTGGTTTTAGATCAGTTATCTTTTTCAGGAGAAATAGAGTAGACATATTCTGTTTAAATGTTGTGTCAATTTGGCCATCAACAGATCTGGCGCTAGAAGGAGGGACACATGAGCAATTTTGGATTGTTGTGAGTTTGAGTGGGTTGGATCTTGGAAAACCCAGCTTCGATGGGCAACCCTTTGTGTATTCCTGGGATTCTTAACAAAATTCCTTATCATATGCATAAAAGGCTTTCATTATTTTTTGCTAACAGTGGACAAATTGCTAAAGATCATGTTAGGATTTGCAGGGATTTGATGACTCTTCACTAGATTCTTCATGAAGATACAGCCTGTCAACTTTTCGTCAAAACACTACAAGGTACAACATGGCAATGGTATGTTAATCTTCCACCAAATTATATATGTTCATGGATGGAGTTAGAAATTTTATTTGTGGATCAGTTTGACTCTTATGCACGAACACAAGACCCATTGTTTGAATTTGCAACCACAAAAAGGACACCATCGAAATAAATTTACCAATTCAATCATAGTTTTTGTTGATGTATCAACGAGTTCAAGATTTAAATCTGTTTATTAATGATTATATGCTAAAGGAACATTACTATTGGGGTTTGAATCCTTCATTTGCAGCAGAAATTAGACGTTGTGGGGAGATTACCTCCCTACATGATGTATTGAACAAAGCTTTCTTACTGGCACAAGCTAGACATGATGTGAGGAATTCAAGCAACCAAAATCAGGATTGGAATACCCTTGTGCTTGCAAGTTTCCATCCTTTGCAACCTTATGCTGGACTTTACCCACCATACCTACCTAGGTGCAATCATTCTCACCATGCAGCTACAACCTTCCTAATCTTCCAAACAACATGTTTTCCAACGCTTCATATCAAGTCAATCCCATGCAAGACCAATGGAAGAATCTATCTTTGTAAAATCCAACCACAGAGGTAAGTATTCCACTCGTCAATGAAGTTGTGACTATATCATCTCTTTTCAGTCATATTCCAAAGCATAATGCACTGAATAATGATGAAATTGTAAACGAAGCATTTGATAAGCAAGTATATCATTTTGATGTTTTATTTGACATAGAGCACGAAATGGATATAAATTCAGAGCATAATGGAAATCTTAGATTAGAATCTAGTTTCATTGGAAATGTTAATACTATAGATGGTATTGAAAGAGATGAGATATTAACACAAGACTAATGTCATGAGAAATCAACAGTACCTTCTAATGCTTTGAACAACTCTTCTGATCACGAGGAGAATCAGTGTGATGAAGGATGGACAAAAGAGCATGGTTCATGTTGGCTAGATATCCCACGTATGCAAAATCGAGTAAGGGATAAATTGGAAGAACTAGGACATCTGAGGCTATCAGAATTCACTAGGCCAAATAGATGTAGGATACATCCAAAAAATCAGCATTCCCAGATGGATTTCCATGTTTTCCTGGGTAGGATGGAATTGTATTTCAGACAATAGATCACTATTGAAGAAATACTTATGGAAGATCCCTGGAGTACGTATCCACTCGATGAGGGAGATGAAACAACTAGCACCCATGAAAATGATAATGAATCCATCCACAATGATGAGAGTAGCTATGACAAGATGTTTAATTCTTCCTCATCATTCGATGACCTTCATCTTTGCATTGAGATGGATCCAACAGCTAACAAAGTTTCCCTACTTGGTGTAGACTTGATAGATGTGGAAAAAAAGTTTATCGATGCATTCATAAGTTCTTTTATGATGGTGAACAAGGAAGAAACACCCTGTGATGAGATAACAAATGGATCTCGTGGTGAAGGGCACAAAGTTGAATGCCAAATTGATTCTTCAAAGGAGGAAGATCAAATGGATGTTCAAGTTATTCAAGGGCTGCTTGATAATTATTCAGATCAGACTTACCCTTGTTAGGAAAATAAATTGGATCTCAATGCTAATCAAGATACTAATATTGATGAAATTAGTGGTTGGTTGCAGCAAGGAGTGAACAATGATGAGATTCAGCTGGGTGAAGTAGAAGAATGTCAAGAAAGTGACCAAGAGGTTGTCTCAGAAGTTGAATCCCTTCAACATGATGAAGAGAATGAAATGAGGGAGTATTTTCTTGGTTTTGATTTTGTTTATTCAAATACGTTGTTTGAAGAAAGTCCTTGCTTAACATCCACTAATGAGCTTGACCTTAACAGTGATGAGCTTGATACTAATTTGCACATTCTAGTTGATGATATGCAAAAACGTGAACTTAAGAAATTTTTTCCTGGATTTGACTCCATGCATTCAAATGAGTTGTTCGAAGAAACTCCTAGTGTACTGTGTATCAATATTTCTGGAATTAATGATGATGAGTTGGATGCTGATTTTCAAACTCTTTTGGGTGACATGTTTGAAGAGGGTGTTGGCAACAATGCTTCATTTTCAGAGGAAAAGTGTTTGCAGACCTTGCAAGTTGACGACATGGGTAATTTGTTGCTTAGTTCTTCTGAGGAGATCTCAAATTTTTTTGACTCTGTGCCCAAGATGAAAGCACCAATGTTGGCACATGAATATTCTAGTTGCATAACAAATCTCACTTCAGGTGATCCATGTAGGGTTCTTCCTTTTGGTTCACATCTTGAGGTAAGTGGTTCTGACCTCTTGCTATTGGGAAAGATTGCCAGGTCAGGTAAGGAAGATGTTGAACAAATTGCTTTAGAGGTTGGCGAAGGTAAAGATTTAAATGATGTTTGTATTTTGGGAAACATGATTGAAGTTAATGGTCCCTGTGAAGTCTAACACACTAATTGGCTATTCGAAACTAGTGTTGATCATGATGAGGATATGCATGTAAATTTTAAATCTTGTTGTGACCTCTTGAATAATAATGATGTGCCCCTAATGGATGCCCTTTATGTTGACAAGCATGAATTGGGGTGAAATGGAGTGGTGTTCCATGAGCTGAGATCTCGTGAGAAAGAATTCGTACAACACAAGTCTGCATCAACAACCGAAGGTCTTCTAAATCAGGTGGTGTCTTTTCATTATCCTTTGTGTTTCAATGATTTTCAGTTTGATTATGACGTTGGGGACAGTAAAATATGTTTGTGGGTAAATCATGACAAGGTTGAGAACCCACAACTGTTAATATTTCAAACTTTATACCTTCAAAATGAATATATTGCACATAAACTATACATTTTTTAGTATAAAGATAAATCTGCTAGGTTTAGAACTGTACCTAGTAAGTTAATGCTTTTGCAAATAATGAAAAATCAGTCGGGTGGATGTACAAATTTTTACAGTTTTGTGTTTGTAGAGCTCAGTTTTAGAATTAGTTTAGGATTAGGATTAGTTAGTGTTAGATTTTGGTTTAGTTAGTTTTATTTTTGTTTTGGTTTCTGCTATTTTTTTTTGGTTTGTTTCCTTTTGTTCTACTATTTTCTTTTTTCTGTGTCCTCTTGTTTTTGTTTTGTTTCTGGGTTTGTTTGTTTCTCTTTTGTTTTGGTCTTTTGTTGTTTGTTTGTTGTTTTTGTTCTCATTTTCTATTTTCATTTTGTTGGTTTGTTGTGTCTGTCTGTGTGTTCTTTTCTTCTACTCTTCTCTTTTTGTCTATTTCTTTTCTTTCTTCTGGGGGGGTTCCTCTCATTGCCAGTGGAAGCTGAGTTATTGTATGCAAGTTATGTCGAAAGGTGAATTTGTTGAGAGTTTTCTATCCGTATTTTCAAACACTTGATCAGACGGTTGCTTTGAAAACTTTGATTTACCTTCATCCATTTCAAATTGGGGAATGTTAGCATGGATTGGGACTTGGTACATTATGCAGTTTTGGGGAGTTTTTGAAAGTCTATCACAATCTGCACACCTTAAGAAATCCATCAGTTAGTTTACATCGGGTGGGGTAGCTCTATTCTAAGTGAAAAATCTAAAGGGTTACATTTCTTTCATGAAGTCTATTGTGGTTCTTAACCCGCTACTTAGGCTTCACTGCTTAAGGATTGAGAGAAATGAGAAATTATACTTCAAAAGAATCAACACCTGAGAAAAAGAGGAAATAAAAGAAATTTGAAAATGAACTCAATTAGCAAGGGTAATTCAAGTATCTCTACTAGGGCTATAGATGCCTGGCTGGCAGTAGAGCAATGCTTAGAGAGAACCAGAGGTATCTCTGTCGAGGCTATAAACGCTTGTTTGGTAGTAGAGCTATGCGCAAGATATCATTGCATGTTGGAAATGTAACTCACAACTATGAAGCTTGGGTAGAGTCTATCCCACTTTGATCACAACAATGCTTATGGAGGGGAATGAATCATTTGCACACACAAATAGATTTTAGTTTCATCTCAAACCTCTGCCGTGTCCTAGTTTTGATTGTGTTTACACTTCTTAGATTATCTTGAATGAGCATAAACCATAGATTTTGCGTATTTGGAGGGTTATGCGTTTCAAAATGCTTAGAGCATTTTCCCAGCCGAGTCGCGATTTGTTATTCCTTGCATACACGCCCCAAATTTTTTCTTGGCAAGGTTGAGGATCCCCTCTATTTTCTTTCGTTTCAATGGTTTGTTTCATTTTGTTTTGCACTTTGTTGTTCTCGTTCGTCTTTTCCCTCTTCAATTGTTCTCATTGCATCTCCATTTTCTGTTTGTCATTCTGTTCTTGTCCCAAAGTTATTCATAACCCTTAGACCTTGCTTGTTTTTCCTTTGTCGGGTTCAGGATTTGGACTGGGACCGACTCCTTGCGCTTTTGAAGGTTCACATTCCGTGTTTGTTCTCGGTCCCATTCCCTGCATTTTCGTCGTCTCATTTATTTTTTCCTTGTCGTTTCCGTTCACCTTCGTCCTCACCTTGTCACATCGCTTGCTTTTCGTCTTTGGTTTTGACCGTTTTTGTTTTCTTGTTTTCGTCTGTCTTCGTCCCCGTCCTTTTGTCATCTTTTCGCCATGCTCGGTTCTTGTGTTGTTTGTTTTTGGTTTCGTAATTGTTTGTTTTCGTCTGTTTGTCGTCTTTGTTTGCCACGTTGTTCTGCCTTAGAGTCTCAAAAATATACAAAAAAATCAAAAAACTTAAAAAGATATAAAAATTGAGAAAAACACAAAATACAAAAAAAATATAAATGTTTAAAATCCAAAGAATAAAAAAATTAGAAAATTTAAAATAAAGGAAATAAATAAATTTTAAATTTTAAATAATGTAAATCTTTTAATTTTAAATGATTTTAAGGTTTAAATTTAAAACAAATGAATTTTAAAAGGATTTTAAAATTTAAATAAAGGTCTTTTAAATATTTAAATTTAAAAGATGAAAAAGAGAAAATAAAAAAAAGGGTAAATAAAAATCTTTTATTTTAAAAGGATTTAAAGAATTTTAAAGAATTCTAAAAATCATAAAATAAAAAGCGGGGAAAACAAAATCTTTAAAAAATATATATAAAAATGTAAACTTTAAAAAAAAAAATAATCATAATTTTTTTTGGGTAAAAACCCCCACCTGAAATTCAAGTTCAATATGTAAAATAAAATTCCCCGCAACAAAAGACTTTGAAGTAAAATAAAATATACTTTCGGGATGCGGGATCGGAGCTAAACTTTGAGTGAGGAAAAGGTAAAAATGTTCATGTTCGAGTGTGAGTCCGATCCCAGACTTGCGTCGGACTCGGGTGTGAAATTGAAACTGGGGGAGTAAAGTTTCATGTTTTGAAATGGTCCCGCTCGTGCATGAACCCGATCCTGCCTTAGTAACCAATTTTTTTGGTGGAACCAGAACGATATTTGAACTGGGCACACAAAAATGAAATGTTCTAGTCCGTAAATGGTTCTGCTCCCACATGAGTTTAGAGTTGGTTCTGGTTCCTCCTTTGAGTTTGTTCTGGTTCTGCCCCTGCACAACATGAAAAATGGAAGCCTTGGAATATGGTTTTGAAAATGCACCGGAGTACAAAGGATAGGGGAGTTTGGTGAGACATTGTAGTTGCAGTTGCCTGGGAATGCCATGATTACAAAGTGTGAAAGCATGCACGACGAATGAACTATTTTACAGAGTGCCTAAAGAGGTGTCATCTCATGAATGCGTGGTTGCAAGATGTTTATAAAATGGATTTTTTGGAAAGGCTTTCAAAAATTTCAAGTGAATATTGTTGGTAGGGGTGAGGCCGAATTCGATGAAGGCCATGGAACAGGGTATTAACATCCATCATAGCATGGGATTTAAAAAAGAAGATTTTGTCAAATGATTATAGTTGCAGTCGCCCAGTGAACATTCACGCATAATGAGGATACATAAAATATGAAAGCTTTAACAATGGATGCTCACTATTTGAAAAAAATGCCTCAGTAAAATGTGATCTGTGATTGTAAAATATGCACAAAATGGATCTGTTGAAAAGTTTTTTAGAAACTTGCAGGCAAGCACCATTGGCATGTGTAAGACCAAATTCCCCTGTGCGCGCTAGAGATGGAACTTTGAAACAATGTACGAACATCCATCAAGGCTTAAAGGGTTGCAGATTTCATCCATTGTGTAAGTGCCATTACCTTGGTGAACAAAATGCAAAATAGGCGAGCATTTGTCAATACATATGAATTGTTCAACATAATGCCTCTAAGAAAGAGGTCACTTCGTGAAATATGTGAAAGCATATAAGACTTGATATGTGAGTTGTTTGTTGGATTGCACAATTTGTTGAGTATAAAAAGCATTAGAAACTTTCAAACAAATGCATTTCCCTTGTGCTCATGATGAAACAAGGGCAAGGTGCGAGTTAGGTGAATTGTTGAATGATCTTCAGAAACATTTGGAAAATGCAAGAGGCAGTGAATTCATTGAAAGACTTTTGAATGCGAAATGTGGAAGCATAGACATGACTGTGAGCTATTTGATCAAATGCCTCAATGGGGTCTCGTTTCATGTGGATTAGGGTGCGATGATATGCTAAAATGGATAAAGGGAATTTGTAGTAGATCTTCCACAAAATAGATGTGAAAAGACTCGTGTGAATTGTTTGCCAAAATGCCTTAGAGGAAGAGATGTTATCACATGGAATGCATAGATCATAGGGTATGCACAAGATGGATATGTGCTAAACGACCGTAAAAAATTTCAAGCAAATGCTTTTGGCAGATATAAAGGCTGAAACCCTTTCCTTCGCCAACATTCTCTTTGTTGCCTGGTAAACATGCATGTTAAATGGGGAAGCATAGACGAGGCAGCAAATTGTTTGACGGAATACCTCATGAGAGTTTAGCTCATGGAATGCAATGTTGCATGATATGCACAATATGGAACTGTTGAAAAGGCTTTAAAAATGTTTAAGCAAAATGCAATTGGCCACGAACCGTTGCCAACATCTTTCTTGCCTTGCACAAATGGGAGATTTTGGTATAGGTTTAAAGAGTGCATTAAAACATAAAGAGAGCGGACTTTTTATCAGATGTTGTATTTGCAATCGCCTTGGTAGACCTATGTGAAAAAATGGAAGCATGGCCAATGCACATGATTTGTTTGACAAGATACCTCAAAGATGTCACTTCATGGAATGAAATGATTGCAGCATGTTGCAAAGTGAAATGATATTTGAGAGAAAGTTAGAACCACAAACTACACTAGCATCCTCTTGACTAGTGTACTATGCATGGAAGCATACATAGGGCATGCAATCTATTTGAAGAATGCCTCCATGAGATGCAATCTCATGGCATGCTGTGTTTGCATAAATAGGGAAGCACGTATATGAAGAACATCAACAACATCACAAGGTAAATGACCTGCTTGACAAAATGCTGCAAAGAAGATGTGATTAGTCTCATAACCAAGTTAGGAAATTCATGCTTAATTGGGAGAAATCATTTTTTATGGGGAAGTATTATGGGGAACTTGTTGCAGAGTAAGAAAACATAGGTGTGGCACATGAGATTTCTTAGAAAGCCCATTAACTGAATATAATGAAGGTATGATTGGCATCAAAAGAATTGGTTGGAAAAGATATGAAACAAATGTAATCCATAGACATCAGGATTTAACCAATTTAGTCCTGTGTATAAGGAATTTTGAAATCAAAACCCATGTTATGCGTGATCCATCAAGTTGGATTCTTGTCTCCCATAGATTCCATTCGAAGATTGGCAGTTGGAATACAAATACCTTTATTGGAATTGCACACTACTGATAAATACCAGGATAGGGACATGATACGTATGTTTTCTATACAATAAAGGATCAATTGATTTAAATATTTTAATCTATTAATCTTTATGAATTAATTATAAATCAATTAATTAATTGTGCATTCAATATGTTGTGCAGATGTTTTTGGAATTTGAAGAGCGAAATGGCGTCGATCATTAAATTCACATCGAGCACTAACTAATGTTATTTTGTTCTAAAATGACATTAGTTTAAAAGGGAGTTTATTATTACTTTAATTGTGAAATTTAAAGTTTATGCACATTCAAATTAAAGTAATTTGAAATTAATTAATTTTTGGAATTAGTTATTATTTGATTGATTGTATAAATTAATTAATAGGCTCTATGTTTATAGGTAATTGTGAACTTTGCAAAAGATCTTGAAGATAATTTGTGAAGTAAACGTGCAGAAAGAGGGATATCTTCTGAAAGAACTATCAACTGGAGGAGGCTGAAAGTATGGTGGGCCCACGAAACATGATTTGTGGAGAAAGAGATTGCTTTACATTGTGCAAAGAGGGAGAACTCAAAGTTGTAACTGAAAGATGCAACTATTAACTAAAGACAAACTAAGAGCTGAAATTGAAAGTCACTTTTGAGGAGTGATTTTATGCACAAAAGCTAAAGCTTTTGATGGGCTATTTGAGCATAAATTATGTAATTAGTGAGCCATATATGGTCAAATATACTCACTTTTTAAAGAGGGTTAGATTTTTAGGAAAGGAGTTAGACATTTTGCAAATTAGAGTTGATTAGAATTTAGCAGTAGAGTAGATGATACAATTTTTTGTATTCTTAGTTTAGTTGAATCAACTTGAAGATATTGGTTTTTGTGCACTGGTGAATCTTGCCAGACTTGTAAATGTTGTTTATCTATTTTGCAACAGTAGAAGCAACCTGATTTAAACTTGATTTAAGTTGTATTATGGAATGATGTTTGTTTTCTTAATCATTTGATTTGGAAAGATTTCAAGGAATGGAGTTCTATATTTTCTTTTGTTCGAATTGTGGTTTGAAATTTGCTATTTATATTTGTACTTTGAATGAATGGCTTTGTATTGATTACAGGTTGATTTGTTTTGTAGTTTTAGTTTAGGAATTCCTTAGAAAGTAACAAGTCTGATTAATTGAATGAATCAATATTCTTTTCACTCTTGCATCCTTGATCTATCTTTTTCCTTTTTTTATACCCCCCTGTTAGAGTAGGTTTAGATAGAAGTTTGATCCTGCAACAATCAAGAAGCTCAATAACCAATAGGCCCCTTGAACATTACAACCTCATTGACCGCTTAGCAAAAACAACATAGTTGAGAACCAACTACGGAGACCTTGGAAATAGGTGTTTTAGATCAATTATCTTTTTCAGGAGAAATAGAGTAGAAATATTTTGTTTAAATGTTGTTGTGTCAATTTGGCCATCAATAAGAACACATATGTTTTTCCAATAGAGTTCAATTCATGCTTGATAGTATCAATTTTTGTTCTATAGTTCCCAATAATAGTAGGCCACCAGAGACAATACCTATATACACTGTTTACACTTTTGATACAACTCCTCAAATCATTTATATTCTCAATCAACCTCTTTTGTTCATTTTTGCATCTTTCTTCTAAGGCCAATTGAATCTTGTCTTTTTCTGTTGTTTCACTAGGTGACAGTTCCCTTAATCTGTCTTCAATCAGTTCAATCAATATTTCCAATAAGGTACTTGTCAATTCGCTTAGATCAACATCATTATAAATTACGTAGATATCCAGAGCGTCTGCAATCTCATCCTGTTCATATGATAGTCAAGACAACCATATATCTCCAATCTTCTTTATCCCATCAGGTTGCTCAAGAATATTTTCCACCTTTTCTTTAGTATCATCATCATCTATTGATACCAGATCAAGTGTTTCTGCAATTTTTGCTTCCTTTCCTTCTTCCTTCTCCTTTGTCTTCAACTTCTTCATTTCCAGAGGGAGACATAAATTGATTTTCCTTGTTTTCCTTTTTCCGAAGGAGGATCCTTCCTCATACATCATAATCGGACTGGAAATCATACTAGAATTCCATGCATTTATCTTGATTTCAAAATACTCTTGGAAAACCTTTTCCCTTTCTACTAGACAAATCAAATATCGATAACTTGCTTCCCAACTGGTATAGCAAACTTCCACACAACATTTTCTTTCAATGGTAATGAATTCAAAAAATACATCATCAAGCATATAACCAAAGTTCCAAAGCGAAAAGGATAATTGCCATTCTTTGTCATAGTTATATTTTGCATTAATTGATTTCTTAGCAACTCACACAAGTCAAAATCCTCCTTTTTCTCAACCATTTGATGCACAACATAAATAACAATTGTTGAGGTAGAACCTTCCCTATTCTTGAAATAAATCTTATATGAGATACCATATGCCACATACCTTATCATTGGGTCAATTATGGTGTGAATTATAGGTGCCCTTTGATCTCTTGTTACCCCAGTTAGGGCTTTGACCTCTTTGTTCTTTACAAATTTCTTTACTGAAATAGGTCCAATATCACATAGTCCTGTTATTGTTGCAATTGCTTCCTTCATAATCTCATAGGGTTTTTCAAGGATCATTTGATTATCTCGAATTTTGCTTAAAATAGCTTGAACAATGTCCACATTTGAGAAGTATGGAAATTCATTCCAAATGTCTAAACCCTTGCGCCCTAAATTTTTGATCTTTTGCATTTGCACAACTGAAAGAGAAGTCTCAAGATTTCAAATCTTTTCATGATCAAATTCATCAATCTATAACTTAATTTCTGCAATTCGTTGCTATGCGGATTAAATACCACCATTTCCTTTGACTCCATTTCTTTTGCCTTGTTCTCTGTATTTTCGCTTGCTATTAACCCTAACCCTTTGTTTCTCTACTCATTCACTTGAAAATGAAAATGACCACTCAATCTTCCTTATTTCACTTATCACTTTTAGGGTTTCATCATAAATGATAATTTATTGCTAGCCACATCATCATTTGTACTTTAGTCTGTTAGATTCTCCTTCCACCTAAGCTTTCAGCCAATTTGTGAAATGCACAGTAAGAAAAAAGGTTTTCCCAAATCTTATGTAATGCTTGTTTTCTACCAAAATTTTCTTCATTCCTTTCGGAATGAAAATTTACATCGCATATCCTTGTGTCATCGCATGACATCTCTTATACCGGGGCTTTCATAGATTTATCTGTGATTGCTCCCCTTGAGGCTATTACTAGATTTAGTTCATAGAAGAGATATCTGCACTAGATGCAAATACATGTTTATATGATTTTTCCTTGTTCTCAAGTTCTTCTTTCTTTTTCCAAATTTTTTCTATTTCTCTCCTCACTTCTTCTAGATTAAGCTTGTACTTTTGTTATGGATTCAGTTTCTCCCCAACTTTGCTCGTACAAAATTTTGAGATATGTTTGGATTTGTTGCAAGAGTGACATACAATTTTTTTTTGATCAAGATAGTTTGTATTCATCTTTTTCCTACATTGATTATCCTTGTGTCCAAAAGTATTGCATGTGTAACAGTAGCCTTGAAAAGAATGAAATCTTCTACCAGTATTAAATTTGTTCATCATTATCTTGCTTCTACTTTGTGTAGATTTGTGTTCAAACTTGTTGCAAACATAGAATTTTCCACCAAAGAATCTATTCTAGTTCATCATCCTTCTACATTCTATAGATTTATGTTCGAATTTATTGCATGAGTAACAAAAGCCATTCAAAGATTTGTACCTTTGATCATTAGGCTTTCGGCTAGGTATCCTTTCGGTATTGACCTTCTATTCTTTCCTTGATAAGTATTGCCTTGAAATTTCCTTTGACTATTCACTTTGTCGAGACTTGGATTAGTCTTTGAACTTTGTCCTTCTTCAAATCCTAGACCACCTTTATCGTTTGCAGGCTTCTGAGATGAAATTGATTCATCAAGCATTCTCGAACTTATCTTAAATTTTTCTTCAAAACTTTTTTCCCTTTCCAAATCAGACTTAAGAATTGCTACTTCATGTTCAAGATTGTCACATTTTTCTGTCTTTTGATTGATAATTTCTTTACTTTGTCCAATTTAAAACTTTATATTGTCTTCCATTCTTTTTCTTTCTTCAATTTTCATTCTTAGATTTTCAGCAGTCTCCTTTGCTTCTTTTAGTTCCTAGTAAACTTCTTTATGTTTCAACTTAAATTTTTGGATCTGATTTCTTCGTTTCTAAATACATTCACTTGCCTGCTTGACATTTTCTTTCAGATGTTCACTCTCAGACTTTGAGGTCTCTACTCTCAATTATTCATCTAAGTAAGATCCCTTCATCATTTAGTTAAACCTGCCAAGATCTCCTCAAGCTGTTAAAATTATTCCAAAGGACCTTGCTTTGATAGCAATTGTTGGACAGGACAACTAAGAGGGGGGGTGAATCACTTGTCATATATTATAACCTTAAATTCAATTACCATAACTAGCACATAAACTAATTAAGTGATTAGCCATCAAATGCAAACCTACAAACACAATAACACCATATTTATGTGGAAAACCCAATGAGAGAAAAACCAAGGTGAGGATTAACTCACACTATAGAGAATATCAAAACCGATTACAAAAAGGCTTACTACCTGAGATAAGGCTCACTGCCTGAAATAAGAACTCACTATCCATAGGGCTACAACTTGGAGGGCTCACTACCATGGAGATACAAAGAAGATGGATCACTACCATGATACAAAATTTATGGCTCACTGCCATGATACAAAAGTTATGGCTCACCACCAAAAGTGAACTGATGAATTACACCTTTCTTGTGCTAAATTCAGTTTCAGATGAAGCTCAGTAATTGCTCAATACTTCTGCTCATATTACACACTTTTTCCTTTGCCTAATTCACTTATTCTGGTCTTTTGCAACCATACACTTTTCATACTTTATGTTCTTCTTTTATAACTTCACATCTCACATCCATTTCTCTTCTTTTTTTTCTTACTTTTCTTTTTCTCTCTCTTTTTTTTTTTTTCCTGGAGACACATATGAATATATATATATTACACATCGATTAGGTCAGCCAAAAAAATCCATAAAGTATTGCATACACCAAGTCAGCCAAGATCTTGAAATATCTGAATCATAGTTTGTCACACGTTAGGAACAAGACCTAAAACCAACATGCCTGACCACATATAATGGTTAACTTCAATGTGAAATAACTTCCGGTAAATTAGTCATATATGCAGTACTGTGTTGACATCAATGACAATCATTTGATGTAATCTTCAACTTCCAACACATCCACCCTCATGCATAAACACCAACTATGTCTGAGAGATTTTAGCAACATAACCTTCCCATAAAAATAAGTGATGCATCCTCCACCCCAAGCATCTAATATATAGGAGAAGAAAAATAAAAAACCATCAAATGGTGAATGAGAAACCATTGGTGAAAGAAACAAGAGTTATGGGTTTCCAAGCTATTTTAGATCGTGCACCTACAAATTTTAAAGTTTTCATAATCTCCCCCAAAACTTTGGAATTTCATTTTGGCACCATCATCTCCATTAAAAATTTCTTATAGCATGTCATACTTACATTTTATTAGTTGATAAAAAATTTAAGTTCGCTATGTAATCTCACTCTTACATTCTTTTATATTTCATAATATCTCTTATATCTTACATGACATATATTCTCTTACACATGTGTCATATTAAAAATTACACATGGCATAAATTTCACCTCAAATGACATGCCCTATTATATGTAGGCACAAAAAATAAACAAGAGCTTTGAAGGAGCTAGAGTCCCTGCCAAGGGCAAAAAGTTTGGTTTTAGATATTTGAAATAGAGCGTGAAAGATAAAGCAAGCAACTATAAACCATGGTGTGAAATTTATAATCTTTATTGAAGTACTATAGTATGTATATATACATTATATATATGTGAATGTATATAAAGCACTACATATATGGATATAGTATGGATGTGCAATAGCATACAGTTTTATATAAATTTATATATATACGTACATGCATATAGATATATATGTAGATACATATGTATGTATATACATATACATAGATATATATACATCTTTACATAGATAGTTACATACATAGATACATGTTTAGATATTATAAAGAAAAGGCATTGGTGGATTTGAAATAAACGAGCTAGAATAGGAAAATCACATGAGAAATAGGTGGGCTTATCAGTGGCAACACAGAATATTGTCAAAGCTTTGATTGATTAGTTTCAATTTATCTTTGCAATGGGAAAGGTAACTAGGAGAATCTTAGCATATGCGTATGATTCATCTTGTAAGTTTTTTGTCTTGATTACTCATATTTAAGCATGTGGATGACAAACAATGTATGGTCTTCAAAGAGTATGGGATGTGGAAATTATCTATTCTTAGCAATACTTAGAGTAGCCATATAACATCTTTCCAAGTAAGCACTCACATGGAATGCGTAGATTTTGGAAACTCTTCACTTTGATTGCTATGAGACATGTATAACACATCTTGAAATGTATTATCAAAAACATTATCCAAACATTTTCATCAATGGTAGGTTATGTTTGTTGAATCTTGTCACATCAAAAAACAAAGCTTGAGAATGATTGAGGGAGTGAAGCAGATTTCTTTTTCTTTATGTGAAGTGTGAAATGGTGTTCTCCAAAACTTTTGCTTTGATATATGTATTATAAAGTGAATAAATGTAGATTAGTTATGTTCACTTGTCCACCATGTCATTAATCTTTGTTGTTAAATTATATGTTTAATTATAGTAGTAGGCTAGATCCAGACAAAATGATAAGCATATAATATCGATGAAGTTTCCTACGTTGATTCATACAAAGTTGTTTTTGGTGGTGTACAGAATGCGTGGGTAGGAACATTTCCAATAGCAACAAAACATTAGGAATTGAGGCAAGCATCTGCTTTATCATGCAAATGAAAATTTGGAATGGAACAAAGAACATCAGTATAGAGACTGATTTCATTTGCATCAAACAATATGAGCAAATGATCAAGAAACATAAACAATCTTTTGCGTGACAGATTTAAGACTTGACACTGTAAGCCATTAATGAATTGCAAATGCACATAAACTATAATATAATATTGTGAAAGATATAGGGAGGTATAGATGCCTTATTTTTTATCCATTTTCAATGAATGAAAAGTAGATCAAAATAGAAGCATAATGTTGTTAGAGACAAATGACATGTTAAATAACATATTTTAGCATTGTCAAACAATGTGAAGAAATGAGTATAGAACACAAGGAAACGACAATGTTGTGGGTATAGGAACTTACAAACACTTCATTGTTTATGTGTAACACAATAGAAAAACTTTTCCAATAGTGTTTGAATTGAATCTCATGAAAGAATCGAAGCAAATGGAGAAGAAATGCAAACAATCTTATGTTGGACAAAATTTAGACTTGACAACTTAAGCCATTAATGGGTTGTGGATGCATATAAACTAAATAATAAGTGTGTCAAAGATATAGGAAGGTACAGAGTCAACAAAAGACTAAACTAGTTGATAGCAGGAGATTTAGATTGTTTATCAAAATTTTTATATGATTATATCATATATTTAGTGTATATAATTCTCTATCTTCAAAAATTGGCCGTCAAATTCAGGACCTAAAGATATGAATTCTGAACATAAATTTGTTAAGATTATTGTTCAGCTACTAAAATATACAAGTGTCTCATTCCTTTATATTGTTATGGTGTGAAAAATATGAGGTGGATGCATGAAAGTGGTCATACCCTACAGAGTTTGCAGTTAGAAGTGTTATAAAATTCATGGTAGTTACCATGAATTTTATAACACTTTACTGCATTTTGTAGAGCAAAAAGAGATATTCCGTTTCTTCATTCTGCCAAGGTTAGATGCAATACGTGTAAGAATCAAGCCAAACTTAGATGCAAAAAATATAAGAATCAAGGCAAACTAAGGAAGCATGAATGGGACCCGAGAAGCACTGATCCGACAAGAATGGGTGACATGCATTTGAACAAGGGTCACAAACAATGTTTTGTTGGACAAAATTAGGACTTTACACCATAACCCATTAATGAATTGCAAATGCATATAAACTATAAAATAACATTTTGAAACAAATTCGAGGGTACACATGTCTTGTTTTTAACCCAATAGAAATCAATTGAAATTAGATATAAATAAAATCATTTCATCATTGGACACAAAAAAACATGTTAAGTAACATTAATAAGTATAATCTATTTTGAGATGAAATTGATAGATTGAAACTATAGTGTAGGTTTTCTAAATTTAATCAAAATAATATGTTTGTGGTGTCTAAATGTCTGCATCGCCCTAGTGATTGACTTATGAAGATTTCAGAAAACATTTTTGAAATCACACAGGCCTTTAATATTATATTAAAATTAAAAAAATTCCCAACAATAACACTATTTTGTTGGGTCTTGAAATTACCACTCCAAAATCCTAGAACATAATTTTACCTTCAAGGCTAGGGGTACCTTTGGGAATGTAAAACCAAGGTTCATATATACATTAAAAAGGTTTAAATTTGAAAGAATAAGAGTGAATAATCTCACTTACACTATGGTCTCAACTAAAATATAGGAGGGTGTTCCTAGAGGTATGCTAAATACAATTGAGGGTGTTGAAATATGACAATATATGAATTTAAAAGTTGTATCCAATGTAATTTTAACTCCAAATACTGTTATTAGGTTAAAGGTGTTGCACACTTCTTGCACACACGCCCCACCAGAGGCAGGGACCCTCTTTTGGCTTGCTTTTGTTTCCTGTTTTTGCTTTGGGTTTGAGATTTTCCCCTTAAGGGACAAGTTCCTTCGGGTTTTGATTTTGCTTCACCAGGGTGAATTCATGACTTATCTGCACTTTTGGTGCTTTTATTTGCAACATTTTGATCTTAGGTGATACCTTGGACTCCAGTTATTTGAGCAAATTTGACTAAGGTCTTGAAAATTTGCAAGTTAGGGAAGTTTTGAGAAATCTGTCCCTTGCCGGATTTTCTGAAGGGATGTTCTTTCAGAGAATCCGCTACTAGGCGGATTCCTTGAAATTTTGTCCATTTAGAGAATCCACCACTAGGTGGATTCCCTGAAGGTTGGTCTACTCGGAGAATCTAGCCCCTGCCGGATTTTCTAAATCCGTCTGCCCATCGCATTTCCAAAGTTTGAAGGGTCGCTTCACTGAATTTATGATTTGTCATTCACCGTACTTGGGGTTCATTTAATGTAATTTTGGGGATTTTAAGTTTTTATTTCGCCTTTCATTCCTCATTTTACATTGTGCTTGATTTAGGAAACCCCATTATTTCTTCGTGTTGGGAATTGGCGATTTGGGCGATTGCATTTAAGGGCTTCTCATCGATTTCCAAGGTTCATTTGGTCTTCTAGTTTTGTTCTCTTCACTTGAAAGGTAAGAGCTTCAAATCACTCTATATTTCATTTGGTTTTGTGATGAGTTTGGTGATTCGATGATGCATGCATTCGTGGCTTGCTTCTTCATCATGGAGTGATCGTTAAAAGTATTGTTGTATTGGTTTGATTGCACTTAATTTGCTTAAATTATGGCGTCTATGGTGGATTTTCAGATTGGCTTGTGGTGTCCCTTGAAGTTTTTGTGCATTCATCTAAATTTGCTTGAGCTAGGGCATTAGGGTTTAGGGTTTTCAAGATTGCTATTGCTAGGGCACAACAGTTCCATGAAGCTAGGGTTTGAATTTAGAATCTTCAAAGGCACTTGTGTTTGTAATCAAGCTAGTTTGTTGAGATCGATTTGATAAACCCATTGCGAACTTTGATTGTATTCCATGCCCTAATTTTGGTTTTGATGGTTTGATGATTAAGAGGGCATTGTGATAAGGGTTTGTGTTTGAAGCATTATAGGTTTGTGCCTAGATTCTTGCCTAGGGTTTGTGTTTGAAGCATTATTTAAACTAGAGGGCATGAATTTAAACTTGGTTTTTTTGAAGGTTAAAGAAATGAAGTGTCAATGGAGGACTTCGAAAAATCTGCCCCTAGGCAGATTCTTTGAAAGGTAGTTCCTTTAGAAAATCCACATCGTCATGGATTCTCTGAATCTGCTTACCCTCCAAAATTTTGAGGTTTTAGCTAAGTTATTTCATGCATGAGAATGAACTCAAGGGTAGATTCAGATAACTTATTGATTGTTTTAGAGTGAACTTCGAATGATTGCACATATTTCAGAAAATCCTTCACACTACGGATTTCTCAAGAGTCATTCCTTTTGAAAAATCCACTTGCTAGCGGATTCTCTGAATTCGTCCGAGTGTGAAATCCCTAAAGTCTTGCCAATAGTGAAGGTGTGCATGGATGTGATGTCATTTAGTGGGGACTAATCATGCTTTATCTAGTAGCAATTGATAATTTGAACGTGCATTAATGTGATCCTTTGAAAATTACCTCCCTTGGAGAATTCTCTGAGTCCTATTCCTTTTGGAGAATCCGCCTAGTGGCGAATTCCCCAAAAATCCTCTTGGACCCCAAATTTCCAATTTTGCTGGATAAGAATGAGTGCTTGAATTTTTAGATCCTTTATGATTATAGGAATGATCTCATGATGGTTGAGAAGGGGTTTTAATTTGAATTGAGCTAAATTGTGTTACTTTGGAGAATCTGTTCCCTCATGGATTCCCCGAAGTGACTAAACCTTCGGAGAATCCTCCTAAGGGCGGATTCCCTGAAATCTATCCTTGCTTGAAATCCCCAAACATGAGAAAATATGAAGGATTTTTAATGTTTCATTCTATGGTTTAGTAATGGGATTCTGGTTTCCATGTTGCTTTAAATATTGATTATGCAATGTTCTTGGATTCTCATAGTGTGATTGCATTTAAATGATTGTTTATACTTGAGACCATGGTGATTATTGACTTGTTCTAACAGATGTAGGCTGAGACTAGTCCGACAAAGGTATCCAAAGAAAATACATTAGAGGTTGGTCCTGAGGAACCCCATACCAGGGTAGAAAGTATGAAGTATGACTTCAAGGGCATCTAGCCTGAATCAAAGATCATTTCAACATGGAGTAAGATTGGTGATGCAAACATGGGGCATGTAGACTATGATGAATTCAAGCAGAGGATGTTTGGGGATGCACCCTCTGAACTGGCCCAGATCATTACTCATATAGGATTGGCCACAACAGGATTTCCACCCACCTTGTTGTATCCAGAGCTAGTGTTGGAATGTGCCAGGCATTATGATTCAATCAAAAGAGTTATCATTGGACCACAAGGAAAAATCTTGGCCAACTTAACAGAGGAGTCCATAACATAGATCTTCAAAATTGGGTCACATCAAAAGTTAGTGAGGATTAACATCAAGGATGTTGAAGACCTTTATACAAAAGATCCTGATAGGGCTTTATTGATGATGGACAATAATTGGATTGTAAAGCCAAAATCACACTACTCAAAGCTTCCCAAGTAATTACATAGAAGTGACTTCAAGCTGGAATATAATGACATGATAACTCTTCTAGGAAAAGTAATGGGGTTGGAGGATGCCTTCATATTTAGGATTTGGATGTTTTACATCATTTCTCAAAATGTAAAAGGGACAAATTATCATTGGGCAGGCATTATAAGTGACATTTTGGATGAACAATTAAGAAGTGTACAGGACACCAAGAAGTTCACCATGACCTCCTATTTGGTGTATATGCTTGCCAGAAAGAATAAATATAAAGGGTTGAGTTGCAGAGGAGCCCTTGGCCAAGATAGAATTTGTGATGTTTTCCATTAGCTTCAATTCAACATAACAAATTATAGGAGGGTAAATGATTCCTTTTTTATGTACATCACAAGGCTATTGCAAGAAGCATTACATGTAAGAATTTCAGCTGAGGCAATGGAGTTGATAAGGAAGTACGACCGATGGATTATTCAATTTCAAAAAAATTCTTACATAAGAATACAGGGATCACCAGTAGTACCATTGAGACTACCTAGATATCCAACCAATAAACTCATCTTGCTAGAAGTGGCTAGGCAGCTGGTGGCTTTTGACATAGTGGTGAAAGATATGCACAAACCAGGACTTGGGCCTGAATCCCCTTTAAGGATTGAAGTCCTGGAGGCTTGTCCTTCCATTCAAAGTGCTCATTATGCTGAAAAGGAGATGGTGCATTTCAATTTGTATTCACATACAAACAGGGATAATTTTGACCCCTATGGTGTGGCCCAAAAATAGGCAAACAAATAATATAAGCATAAAATTCACTTAGACGACTATTGGGCTAATTGTAGGGACGAGTTTGAAGTGATAAGAAGAAGGTGCTCAAGGTTATCCTTGAAAATGATCAGATTGCACAAAATTTCTCAAGTCCTAGACCAAGTGGATGATGATGGAGACTTCTTGCAGCATCATGATTATGAATAGTACAAGGATAAGCCACTTCCCCCTGTCAATTGGTCTAAAGAAGAGGTGGTGGACCTTAATGTGATCAATGCTCCTATTCTAAGATATTCCAAAATTTGGGTGAAGCATAAGATTTTGGAGCTGGAGGCAGATGGAACAAAATTTACATATGATTTGATGGGTGATCTTGAGTCCCATTCTAAAGAAAAGAAGAATAAAGTACTAAAGATGATACAGTTTAGCTCCCATCAGAGGAGGATGGAGATAAGTCACAATTTTTTATTAAAAGAAGAACCAGAAGCCAGGTTAAAGGTAAATAAAAGAGGTAGCCAATGGAAAAGGAAAGGAAGCCATCGAAGGAGATTATTGAAGAAGGTGTCGAGGAGGCCCAACCCTCAAAGAAGAGAAGGATAATCACTGAAGGTCAAAGGTTGGCTAAATCCAAAAAGGCTAAAGTCACTAAGGAAGAGGCCACTAAACCTAAGGTGGTGATGTTGAAAGTTATTGAAAGAAGCAACAAGTATATGTAAGGAGAAGTTCTCCTAGACACAAGGCCACTCCAGTAGAAAATGTGAATACAGAGAAAGAGGTGACCACTAAAGAGGCACCTACTAATGATCTTATGAAAGATATGGAAAAGGCAGCCCCAAGAAATAATTCTCCTCCATCTCCGGTGAAAAATGTACAAATAGATGACACTGTTGATCAGGAGGGTGATGCAAGGGAAGGAAATCTTCCTAACAATCCAAAAGAGGAGATTGTAGATGAAGAGGTCCCTACACCAAAAGGGGGACAATTGAGTGATTTTGAGAAACAATTAGAGAAGAATGAAGTACAAAATGGGGAGGCCACTTTAGAAGTCACAGTGGAAATTCCCTCTTAACCTCTAGTAAAGGAACACATTGGTGCATCAAACATAGAGGATGAAAGTGAAAATAGGCTTGATAAGGATGAAGAACAATAGAATCAAGGAAAGGGTGATGTGAATGTGGAATTTGTTGAGGATAGTCCCCCTCATGATCAATCAGAGCAAGATACCTCTCAGAAGGATGCAAAAACAGAACAACCCACTGCCCCAAAATGGTTGGAAAAGAGGTTAAAGCAAAAGGCTATCATCGTGGAGGAAGAGACTCTGGACTGGGACAAGTTGCTAGAAAGTTGGGGACATCCCAAGGAGAGAAAGAGAGCAAGAACTGTTTCTAAATTCTCAAGGGATGAGTTCAACAACAAGTTTATCCATGTGGCCACCCTTGCAGAAAATAAGTACAAGTATGAGGTAAGACCCCCAAATTACAAAGTTCAAACAATCAATTTGGGTCCCACCACAAAGGAGCAAGAAAAGGAAGAGTTTCAAGAGTCGTCTTAGGCCATTTTGAAGAGATTGGAAAAAGAAACTAAAGAGAAGGAGAAACTGCAGAAGCAATTGAAAGAAGTGTATAAGTATGTTTAGCATTTAGTTAAGCCACTACAAGCACAAAGTAGTGAGGGGTCCTCATTCTCTGAGGGGTTGTTATCAAAAGAGGCTATATTAGAAATTGAAAGGTTGAAGTCTTCTATGAGAGACACACAAGAGTGGTTGCATAGTATAAGTGAAAGGGGAGATGCCATGATTGAAAAGGTACTACAAATACATGAGAGGTCATATTTCCTCTTTGAGGATATGGCACAGTTTCTTATTGAGTGTAAGAATTTAGATGACACCATTGTTAAGGAGCTAGAGAGGATATTTGAGGTCTCTACTGATGTCCTGGTCAAAGAAGGTGTCCTAACAATGCATAATACTAATGTAGCCATGAAATGGATAGAGTCCTTCAATTTCAGAAATGAGTTGAGAATAAAAGCACCCAAAAAGATGTCAAAGGAAAAAAAGAAAGTGAAGGAGATTTCTAATAGTTGCATTGCTTTCTTGGAGATTGTGACTAGTAGGAAGAAGCCTGGGAAGAAGAATTTAAATGTAGAATAGCTTCATAAATGGTGGGATGAGATTTATTCTCCTAGTGATAGTGGTCCAATAGTGAAAGATCAACTTGAGGATGCTACTATCTATATTTCCAGCCTGGATAGGTATCAAGGTCTTCATTCTGAATGGGAAAAGGCTTTGACTAAATATGGGGGAGAACTAAATTCAATTAAATCTAGGATTAATTTAATATCTATTCCAACTCAGGCCGACCTGGATCTAGTGATTGAAAAGGTTAAAGAAATATCTAGAAGAAAGGAAAAGGAAAAGGACAAAGGGGGCAACCAGGCTGGACAATCTTGAGAAGTGTGCCATCTACATCGAGCTTGCAAGGGGGATACAAGTTGACTGCACCTTGAATTTTGTGCTATGCAATGTATTAAATTATCAAGTTGATTTTTGAGGCCAACCTCATAATATTTTATTGTAAATTTGAATTAGGGGAAATTTTAAAAGTGTCATAGCCGACCTAACTATAAACCCTAATTTGGACTAACCTAAGAATGTAGTGCTATAAATTGAGGTTTTCTCCTCATTTGAAGGGGTTAGACAATTAGAAAAGTTAGAATTTTAGCTATAGCTTTGGAGAGGTGTTGTAATACTCAAGATACTTGGATTGTTGCAAATTTTGGTGAATCAAATACAAGTGAAGACATTGTTCATTGGTGTTCTTCTTTGTGTTATTCATCTATGCATGGTTCTTATGTTTTAGATCTTTGATAAATTGATTTAAGTAAGTTAGTTTATGTTTGATCTTAGAGCTAGTTACAGTTCATTTATGTTAATGATAAAGTGTTTAAGGTGTTGAGGAATCTTTAGGTCCATACTTTTAGTGATCTGTTGATTGTGGATTACTGTGTAAAGTTAGCTCGGGCCTAATATATTTTGCACTTAAAGTTCAGTTGTGAATGTTTGGATAAATGTTTGAATATTTTCAATCTGAAAATAATTTGATTCCTTTGGAGATTGCACTATCTTTGTGATACTGTGGATTTGATCTTGGTTAAGCAAATATTGGTTTTTGGGAAGATTGGTCCATCTTGAACACTTTATTGTTTGCATAACTAATCTTAGATTTTAGACTAGATAATTCTCTATCAAACCGTTATATTTTTCTATTTATTTTAAATCATCTTTTAGTAAGATTCACAAAGCATCACTCTTATTGCTATATTTGATGAATATTGAAGTTCCAACATTTTGTTTGTAAGGTCCCTTATGATTATCAACATTTTTACATTATCACTGAGTTGTTTTATTGCATTGTCAAGACCTGACATTAGAGACCTTGGGGTTATCTCTTGAGGCTTGATGATAGAGATTTACCTTTCAAGAGAGATAGGATATTATATTATGTATGAGTTGTTGCAGTGCTAAAAGCATCATCAACAAAAGGCTAATAAATTGTGCATATGACCCCTTATATTTGATAATGACATCATTTCAAGAAACACAAGACGAAAGCAAATATACATCATCTAAGAATATTCTCCTGATTTAAACTATTGAATCACAAATTGTAAATTAAATATAATTGATTATAGATTATTTATGAAGGATTTATTTATTTTCTAAAATGTGTGGTTGAATCATTTGTTTCCTAAATTAGTACCTAGCCAAAGGGTTACAAAGTCACAATCCATAGAAGGGAAAAATGTAATGAATAGAAGCATAAATGAATAAATCTAAGCATAAAGTATATCAAGAATAGGCATAAAATATAGAAAATACTTAATCATCCAATAATATATTGCAAAAATACACATTTAATAAAGAAATATTCATTTAAAGGCTTGCAATGTTTTAAAAAAATTATTACATTTATCAAATCTATATTACACTCATATCAAGAAGTGTGATAAGAGGAAAACTCAATAGAATGCTAGAAATTCCCTTGAAAAATAAAAAGATAATCTTGGAGACATTCAATAAATGGATCTTGTTATAGTATTTAGACCTATATATAGATACTTCAAAAACCTAACAACCTTTTAAAACTAGATAGTAAATAATTAAAACATAAATTTGCATGACAAGAAAATCCACTAGAAACAATAATGGTCAACCCTTTGAATAAATAATACACATACATATATATCACTTTTCAAATACCATGCTTAAACACATGTGGAAAAATCAAGGGGATCACAGTAGTGGGGGAATGAATACTTCCACATGAAAATCTCATGAGATTAATGATTGAGAAGAAAACCTACCCAAATTGAATGATTTGGACAATGCAAGGATGATCTAGTGGATGATGATCCTAGAATCACATTCATGGTGTTTTGTGGGTAAATGCAATATACAAGGGACTAATGGTTAGTTGAAGTATCCTTCATATGACACTTTTTCCAATGGTCTCAGGGCCTTCAATTTGCTTCCAAAAATATAATAGATATATATTATGATTGCAAGATATAAATGCACGAAGTTGACTAGGAATGACATTACCTAAAGTGCATTATTTGTTGATTTAGCTAATACTCTTTGATGTGGCAAATCATGATGTATCAGGTTTCTTGATGAATCGTTCGAATCCTGCGAGTGATCCCGTGGGTTGGAGCGGTTTCTATCAAGTGTTTTTCTCTTGAGTCCAGTTTCACATCACGAGGAAGATTTTCTAAATATGAACAATTCTTCAAGACTGAGATCTTCTAAACATAGAAATTTCTCAATCTGCTTATTTGCTTCTGTTAGTGTTTCTATGTTTAATGGAGTATAAGATACTAGCAAGAAGAGCTTGTAGTATTGAAAAGATGTGAATAATGGACACCCCCATTCAATTAATTTGTTCCAAGGAACAAATGGGAATTTCCAATGTTTGTTTATGTGATTCAAGAAATTCTAGTTAAGTAATTTTTGGAGGAATACAACACAATATGTAAAAGCACCAAGCATTTAAGCAGATATTTTCTATTTCACATAAAAGCAATATTGGATCGGTCATTACACATGGAGCATTACTTATAACTGTTTATGAAATTTCAAACAAAGTTGTTTATATCTATAGTATGTATCTTTGAAACAAATCAGTAAACAAGTGTGAAGTTATGTGGTGCATATAAGAAGTCAAAATAAACTAAAACATTACATACAACTGTTTATGAAATTGCAAGCTTTTCCAATTAAATAGTCCTATGTATTGCATAGATTTCACAAACTATTCATTTTGATCACTATGGCACAATCTATGACATACAAAGACATTCAAGAGGAGTTACTTTCTAATCTAGAATGTTGATCATGACCTATATACACCTAAAAATGGTCTGGATAATCTAATTAATTAAATACGATTTATTTGATTAATTACCCTTAAATTCATCTACTATTAAATAAATAGAAATATTTATTTATATAGTTCATTTTTCTAATTCTTCAATTTTAATTACATTCTCCTATTTATTCTATCTTATTTAAAAAAGCAACTTCAATAGTTGATGCAGGAGCATCCAGTGGTGTAAGGGCAATCTTGCATCACCCAAAAATAGTTAAATTTCAAGTTTCTTGGTTTTTAGATGTTTTTACATTTTTGGATACCCTTTTCGTCATAATGAAATTCCCAATTTATGGTTTTATTTTTGGTTCTGGGTTGAAAGATATTGTAGTTTTAGTTTCCCAGTTTGCACTGAAAACTTTCTTCCAAATGTGAAATTTGAACTTAGAGCTCCCGGTGCCCCGAAACTTGCCAAAATTGAATGTTGTTTTGGCTCCAAACTAATGAGGATCTCTATTTATGGGCGGGTTTCTAATTTTTGGGTAGCAACTTTTCGGGGACAAGCTTGCATATTGCGAAAGGGTTATTCTGTAGCTTTCTGTAACTTGCATGTGTTGTAGAACTTGGGGATTTGAGATCCTCTACATGTAAGAAGCTCCATTTTCTGAATAATAAAATTATTCTCTTGTTTATGGGTTATTTTCTACGTCTCGGGCTGC